>NW_017566728.1:2194636-2516404 GCF_001854935.1 Bemisia tabaci
GGGGGGGGGGGGGGGGGGGCGTGGCCCCCAGGGAGAGCGTTTTAGGGAAAAAAGTTATACCAACAAAACGTCTTTTTCTGACCCAAAGAATCGACTGCTTCAATATTCGCACTTAATCCTGGAACACCCTGTATAAAGGGCCTCTACCTAAGGACAGAACGGCGCCCTCAGGAGATTGAGTAACGCTAAAGGAGGTTCCTGGCTTGAGGGCGGAGATGCAAATCTTAACTTGCGGCCTTAACCTCGATCCCCCATGTGGGGGCGCATACTGCGACGGGCGGAAGTTGACCCAAAGGTGGACTCGGACCCGGGACTCCCTCCGACGATAATGAAGAAGCAAGTAAGTTAAGACTAAGTTGTTGTTCGGCTGGCCTTAATTATTCAATGGTGCGGAAGTAGGACTTGCCCAAAGTTGCCGAATATTCCACGTAAAACCAATTTACTCCGGAAAAATGTCCACGATCGCGCTCCGAACGACAACGCTGAGCCGGGCGTTATTGCCTGGCCGCGGGTCTAGCGGGCCAAAGTTCCCGGACCTTTGTGAATGAACCTCACGTGCGACACATGAGTTTCCGAGTGAAACGTTGGAAAGAGACACTTAAAACGCTCGTTCATTAATTGCATGTTTAAGTGACCCCTTTTTGGGAGTCATTCATCGTCTGTTGAGTACGCCTCCCGATAGTCGGAAGGGTGTCGGGGAGACGAGGGGGGAAGGGGGGCACTTTGCACTTGAATTGACAGGCCACGACAGATGTGGCCTCTGCGAGGGCTCGTGCCGAAAAAAAAACTGGAGTAGGTCAACGAGGACACTGTATCTGCGGTGCAGAGGATGCGCGCCGGGGGCCAGATAAATTTCCTGGTGTCGAATTTCTTTGTTCCGAGCGATAAAACGTGAGCAAGTTGCGTGAGCTGGCGGGATTGGGGCTCACAGCCCCCTTGCGCATCATCAAAGAAAAGCCTTCGAAAAGAGTACATAAGGGTGTAGTGGCGGATTCAGAGTGCGTTGGAAGGGGGGGGGGGTCTGGAGGGATCCATGATTCCCCGGAAAATTTTCGAAAAAGTAGCCCCTCCCAGATTGAATTCCTAGGCAGTTTTCGCATACAATCCTCGGCCTCCTATAGTATAGTGGTTGTAGCGCTAGCTCCATGATCGGGAGATCCCGGGTTCGATTCCCGGCCAGGCGACCCGAGTTTGATGGTCTCAAACAATGGTTGCTTGTGACTGGTTGTTAGGGACGGAGGGAGGACGGGACAGAAGCGCAGGATTAGCCCTTGTGGGCTACTACTGAAGTAGTAAAAACAAAACAAAAAAAATTTGTGTATTATTTGAAAGTTGAAAAATTGACGAATTATACCTCTTTTTGAGAAATACTTGGGTACCTATATGGCAAACAGGAAATCGGAACGGCGCAGTTTACGGCCGCGGGTTCATGCAAGGTTGCCGGATTGTGAGATATAACGAGGACTTTTTACATTGGGTCATATGGGGAAAAGCTGATTGCAGCGTTATCTGGCAACGTGGTTTGACGGCTCTGGGTGTCGAGTCGAGCCTCCAGCGAGGCAGGAGCCCTTTTTCTGCGAGAGTTCGCGGTTGCTATCAGTGGCGCTTCTGTCACTGGTGACACACTGAACTGACATCGCGACATTTCGCCACGGTCACGACTCTCTTGACGTGGGCCCGACACAATAACGCCCCTGCGTAGCACCGCACCGCGCCGCGCCGCTTTACTTTTAGAGGTGAATTTATGGCGGGAGTACCTAAACAAACATCGAGATCTCATGTAAATTTTGCCGAGATAATGGTTAGGGGCGTTTTTCCTTAGTGGCAGTATGGCTCGGAGCGCGCTATTTCTTCCCAAAAAATCTCGTCTGTAGAATACCCACCTGAGCTGAAGCTAGCTGGGCTACTTGGTTTGATCACGATGTAGCTGTAGATTCACCTTAAGCGGGTATCCACTGAATTTACATCGATTATCCGTCGAAATGTGGCCCTAATAAGACTATCATTTGGTCAAAAATTTACGACATCGCAGACTCTAGTAAAAAAGGATCAGTATGACATCACTCTGACGTTATGATGACATTTACTGCGTTTTTCTCTACCAAAACCTGACATGCTGAGATAGTTGTATACATAGTACGCTTTGGATCATGCTGATGTCAACATTTGATCAGCATGGTAGGAACATTGTATCAACGTAGTCAAAGAGACCACTATGCAACCGGTATGTTGCAATGTTGGCCCATCGTCCATCGTGGTAGAATACTGATCTCAACATGGTGCCAAGTTCTAGCTCTGTCGATTTCAGCAGAATATAGCAATGCGACAGCATCGTGATATCGACGGTGAAACTACCAAACCACGTATCTCGTTTGCGGTGTTTAAAAATCTACGCTCACATTTTATTTTTTTAAAGTAGACGAAATCAATATCATTCCTTGAAATTTTCACAGAATTTTCTCCGCACGAAGAGGAAAAATCACAGAAATTTTCAAGACTGGACGTTAAGTAGTTTTTCATTTAAAAAATAAAGTAGGTATGACAGGAAGTCTGCGACGTCGCAAACCGAGATACGTGGTATGGTAGTTTCACCGTCGATATTCAATATGGCTTCACAATAGTTCGACTAACGTCAGAGGATGTCAGAGTGATATCAGACTAACATTATGCTGATTTGTTCCATGAAGCAGTGTAGTGTCACACGAACGTCATTATGACTCACTTTTAACCAGTAGCGTGGCGTGTTTTGCGATATATCGATTGTTATGCCATTTAAACCTAAGGAAAAGGATCGATAGACAGGGTGTTCGAAGCGAACACCTTAATCGATTCTTTACCATAGGTACCTATAAATGGCATAACAATCGATATATCGCAAAACACGCCACGCCACTGCTTTTAACAGGGAATAACACTTCATTGCAGCCTTTAGTTTTTACTCCTCACCCTCGTAACATAAGGTAACTCAGAAGCACAGCCCTTTTTTCTGAGAGTCTCACGTAGAATTTTCTAAACCTTTTATGATGAGGCAGGTGTTGATTAGGAGTTTTTGTTTTTTTATTTGTTCACTGGCGGCATGGCCGGATTTACCTACTTGCCGCCCATGGGCCGCCTGTATTTTGCCGCCCTCTTCTCATTCATTTTGAAACATCAATAAAAACCATCAAGTGAACGTGCCGGAGGGAGAAGGGTGCATATGACGCTTTCACTCGTGTTGGACACATTTTTTACGTAAGCCCTGTCAACACTACTAGCAAAAGTTCAGTTCCGTAAACCTATCTCTGTGTGGACAAGGCCTTTCATTTGTAAGAAATGAACTAAAAAATTAAAAAAGAACAAACATAAATGTGGTTTAATAATTTTAACTTCCGCCGCCGTACCGCGCTGACCACACTGTGTTTGGCGCAATGCGTGAAGTATTCATGTAGTCATGTAGGCACTGTGCATTTCACGCCGCGCCGACCGCTGTTGACTGTGATGTGTTTGACGCAATGCGTGAAGTATTCATGCAGTATCGTAGGCGCTAATGTGTGTTATATGCCGACCGCCGCGCCGAGGGCTTCTCCTTTTCATCTCAAGTCCACGTCATCATTTCTCTCTGCGCCGCGCCGCTCCAGGCCAAATTACGTGTTTGGTTTCTCTCTTAACTCAACTAATTAAAGGTGCGCAATATTTTGTATCACCGAAATACGACAAAATTAGAACTTAATGAACTCTCAGGAAATGAGAGATTTTATCACCTTTTCTTGTTTGTAATTTTATTCTGAATCCGATTTTTTTGTACCTGCATTTAAAAAAATTGCAAAAACTGCCGCCCCCAAATTTTGCCGCCATGAGCCGCGGCCCATGTGGCCACCCCCTTAATCCGGCCCTGACTGGCGGTTTAACTGCACGGGGCGCTACATTACACGTTCATAATCCAACATTCCATGCAATCAATATTTTAATCACTCCCACAAAAATAATGATGAATAAATGGATTCAGGAATAATCGCAGGAAGCCAAGGAGCAGACGGTGATTACTCTCCTCAAGGAATGTCTCTCATTCTATCGAATTCGCCTTCAATAACCATGATGGCAATATGAGCGGCTTTACAGCATGAATAGTTGCGCACAGTATCTTTGTAGATTCTGCCCTTTCCGGGCGAGGAACACACACACACACACACCCTCACACACACACACGGTGATTACTCACGGAGTGTCCTCTCGTTCTGTCGAGTTCGCCTTCAATAATCATGATGGCAACACGAGAAACTTCTGAACGAGCACACGTTGATAAGCCAAAATCATATACGTTGATTTGGAGGGTTTTTTTTTTCCCCTCTCCTCTTGAATTACAACGAATGTTTCATTAAATTATTCCGAAAAAGGCGTGGGAAATAGAACCGGGAACGCTATCAGATGATTTTCTGAATCTGCCGTGCACTGTTGTCAAGTAATAGAGACATGCATCTGCTCAAAACATCCTCTATCCCATTTGTACCCAATCATAAAACAGGAAAAACCACCCTTTTAAAACGCAATTTCTCCGCGGGTTGGGAACCAACAGGAATAAAATTATTGGCTAACGTTCAAACATCAACCTCTGATAGGGCGCGAAAATTCCAACTTCTGCAATCAGCGGTTCCGGAGGTACGGTGATCTAAATTCAAAGGTTAGCACGTGATCAAGTCACCTTACTTGGACCGCGTTGGGCAGAAAGGAACCAAGGCAGAAAGGAACCAAACCACATCAGCTATTGCAGAATGTAACTGGGCAATTTAATTTTTTATATGAAAACGGTTGTGCGGATTTTTGTGTAAATTTCCGTGAATTTTCAGCAACCAATTTCTCAACCAATAGGATCGCTGCATACTCCCTATGTAAGCTCTGTCTATAGCTTTGTCTTTCAATTTCAATAATCAGCCCGCTGAGCATGTTAGTATGGCATGCAGCCCCCCCCCCCCCCCCCCCCNCCTCCGTTGCCTATTGGCTACTCTAATCTTTCGGGAAGGTGAGATTCGTAAACTGATTCCAGCCGAGTAATTAACTGAGCCTTGTGAGCAGTGGCGAGGCGTGAATGATCGATTATCGATATCTCATCTCCCCCATTAAAAGCTGTGGTAAAGAATCGAATGTTAAGGTGTTCGTGGCGAACACCCTGTTTATCGATCCTTTTCCATAGGTTTAAATGGCAGATCAATCGATACATCGCAAAGCACGCCACGCCACTGCTTATGAGAGACAGAACGAAATAAATGAAGTGTGCGTTAGGAAATGTGACACTTGAGAAATCACTTCAAGCGATTAAATCAAGAGCCGATGGTTAGCGTCGAGAGCCTCTCAAGTACTCACATTGACGCAGATTCACGAAGAATTTGCCAAACTTTGCGGAAAAGAGAAAGAGAAAAAAAGAAACCCTCGCGTTTTAAAAGAGTAAATTTGGTCAAATGATCTGATTTGGCAGGAATTAAAGATCGGTAGGACTGAACTGATATGGTAGTAACGATCACACAGTATGAGACCGATACTGCCGTGCTGAGAAAGAACGCCGTATCAACCTTCAGACGTTGCCACATTTCTTTTAATTAAAAACGAATTTTCTGGGAATATTTCAATATTTTTCCCCCAATTTTTTCAGACAGTTTTGATCACAACATAGTCTAAAACATCTGAAATTTTTATGAAAAATATGCATAAATTTCGTAAAAATGCTTGTTTTATCCAGGCAAATTTGACAACTCTTGAATGTTCATGCGGCTTCCCCCTTGGCAAGGCAGAATAAAGCGACTGTCGCGGGTGATATGTAAATTTTATATCATCAGAATCTGATGAGATCGTTGAATATTTTTTTTTTTTTTTTTTTTTTTTTTTTTTTTTTTTTTTTTTTTTTTTTTTTTTTTTTGCTCTTTCAAAGCACTAAAAATTTTAAATGGGCCGTTACGAGTAGAGACTGAGAAATGAGGTTGTGTTTCACCAGAGCCGCCCATAAAGTACTCAAGTACTCGACTCCTCTTTTTCTTCTGATAGGTGCCTTATGTAATTTACGCATGGCCCTTCTTCGCATTAGTTAATTTAAAAAATAAAATAAAGCTAATACTTCGTGAGAAAAAGTGCAAATTTCTTCCCCGTACTGATTGTCAGAAATCTCCGGCCTTCTATCATGACTGATTTACTAAGTGCTGAAGGCTTCGTGACAGAAAAATAGACGAGGAAAAACATGAATATTTTTACGATGTAAGCAGTCTAAGTTTGTTGTTGCAATTTCAAATTTCTACGCTGTTTGATGTCGGTTTTACACAGAGATTTGTAGGTACGTTTTAACTTCAGTGTTTAAGTGTAATGAATGTCTTTCAGATGCTGATTCACCTCATCAGTTGTAGTGCTAATTGAAAATTATGTCCGCCTTGATGAAGTTCTAAAAATGCAAAGCCTCCTACGTGCTTTCCGCACATCATTCTCGTATAGATAGTCATTGGCTAAATTGGTTTCGCAACGCACATTTCATTATCATCATTGAGTTTCGACGTGTAGGCAGACGTTGAAACTTTTCCTATATCGTTCAAACAAGGTACCCGTCTTTTGTTTTTGTGACAAATTGGATCTTAACCTAGTGAGCCAAAAGTTAACCCTTCTAAAAATTACGTTACCCACTCTGGCTGAAACTCCATTCTCTATGTTCCTTCAAATATATGTATATGTCGCAGGCAATTAGCAATCGTCGGCAATATGGAGGCCAGTGGTAAATACATGTAGAAAAGTATAAAATTCAAAACAAAATAATAAGATTAGAGTGCTGATTATATTGCCTATAATGTGAATAGACACTTTTCTCACCGTAAGAACATAGTAGAAATAGGCACTCTCAGAAGAGCGAGCAGAGAACTTCTTGACATTAGTTGGGTTGAGATCGGACGGGCAACTAAACTAACTTCATGACAAAGCGTGGAGTGTCACAAAAAATGAAGGCGCTCCAAGGCGAGCTGATGCTTTTGAAGACCATCACCCTTAAAAATTGCATTATGTAGATTATTGCAAGTTATCGAGACAACATGCGAACTGCTTGCAAATTGCCGGCGATCGCTAATTGCCTGCGACGTATATTAACGTAGCGATTAACTGCTGAAAAGTTGGGCTCCATAAGTCACTTCTGCAAATAAGTCAATGTTGAATGGACACATTGACGCGAAAACCGTTGATCAGAAAAGATCAACACAGTCTTACAACAGTAGTATTGAACATTGACCCAATACTTGCGGGTATCTTACTTTTTGAGTGCATTTTTTCACCTTTTTGTGTCCGTTTTTACTTCAGAAGTCCGAAAATCAATATAAAAAACTAAGAGAACGTGCCTCTCCGTGATAGAGGCGAATCGTAAACACTCGTCACCTAGAGTTGGGTCGTCCTCTTTTCTTAAATGCTGAGATAAAAAAATGACATTTTTACAGCAAGTTAAGTTGCCTCCATTTGATTTTTCAGAGGATATAGGCAAGACGAAAATCTGAAAAATGTTAGTCCAGTGGTAAACAAGTTACCTTTCCCCAGCAATTCTATATTCCATCGATGCAAGTGCAAAATTCCTAGAAGTCAACAATAGCCACGAGGAGCCTGTGAGGGCATAAAAGGGGAGAAGGATGTCCAAGAGCAGATTGATAATACACGACGATCAAAACGTCATACTAATCTTTCGGGATTCATGCAATTCGTACTCGATGACGTCACGGTGGTAAAAAAAAAACTGGGCTGAAGTTAGTTGTCTCGGAAATTTTTAAAATTATTACATCCAGCAAATGCTAGGACGTTTCCCCGAAAGTTGGCACCATTGTAGACTCCCACTCACAGGCTGACATTTCGGTTAATTTTGCTGTGTCATATACCGCTTTCCTGAAAATCGGAAATTTATCGCGTCATAATTAGTGATGACGTCAAATCGCACTCAGGATGGCTGCCAAATTTGGTTAGTCCCCCGCCCCACCTCATCTATTAATACCTATTACTATCTCCGAATCCCTAAATTTAATTTTTTCTTTTTTGTTTGTTACCGAGGTTCAGCTTAAGGTACGTACGTATAAGTCGCTTTTACGGCGCGCTATGGCGCTCTGCGACGCCTGCCCGCCACAGAAATCTGTCATGGTAGAGATCCTCCGAAAGCTGGCATCTCTCCATTTCTTCACGGATGTCCTGTAGCTACCGTTTGGCTGGACGCCCTCTCCATCGCCTACCTGGTGGGGCCTACTCCAACACCTTCTTCGGCAACCTGGTATCAGCCATCCTCTGCACATACCCATACCATACCAACTGCTTGGTCATGATATCTTGCACAATTGTCCCCATAACGCCCATCATCTCTCAGACACATTCATTCCTGATACGTTCTTTCCTCGAGATTTCAGCCGATCTTCGCCAGAAATCCATCTCGGTCGCGTTGAACATTTCTTGGGCCTGCTTCTTCAACTGTCACTCTTCACTGCCATAGGTTATTATAGGCTTGACAACCGAGTTATAAACCCTTTTTTTGTTGTCCTTGGAGATTCTTTGGTCCAAAAGAATCCCATTCAGCATGGCGAAGGCTTTGCTTCCTTGAAAATTACGGTCCCGAATGGCTTGATTCAACTTCCCACCCGAAGTTAGTTAAAGTCAGTCAGTTAGTTAAGTTAGTTAGCTTACGGTACCGTCCGTAAATGACCTCAAGTTTTTTTATTTTTTCGACGCGCTCTCTTGCTTTTCCTCCATGTCAGGCAGCGTCAACCAAAAATAACGCTATGCGTAAGTCAACCTCTCCATCCCCCATAAATCTTAAAATCAACGCTCCCTGCTGTTCTTCGATTAGAATTTCCTAAAATAAAATGGGCAACCGATTTTATATTGAGGTTACGTTTAGATTGACCTTTTCTCATATGTATGTATGTCAGAGGGCCATTTAGAGCCACCTCCTCTCCCTGTCGTTAAGTATATGCCCTGCTAAAGGAAAAAACCAAATGAGCCTTCAGACATTGTCAAATTTCCCTCAATAAAACAAGAATTTTTAGAGAGACTCAGGAATATTTTCCTCCTCATTTAACGAAGAATATGATTCACAGTTGAACTATGACAATGTCTGAAAATTTCAGAGAAAAATAGTCATGACTTTCTTCTAAAATGAATATTGCATGGGGAAAAGGGGTTGGCGACATTTGGAGCCCTAATGTTGATGCGATGCGACGTCTTTCCTTGGCACGGCAGTATTTTGGCAGGCACCAGGTGCCTTGACGTTATAACGGCCCCTAGATGTCTCTAGATTTTCTTAGTATTTTCTTCCAAAATCTTGTTAATCCATAAAATTTCAGCACTTCTGGGCACTGAAGGGAACATTCTCGAAGTTTTGCAGTGATTTTCAGCAATTTGGCCCGAATGTTGATCCAAGTTTTTAATTTTAGATCGATTAGTCGTACATAATTCATCGTTCCATCTATGACAAAAAACGTAACTCTACTACAATATTGCCAAATTTCCCTTCGCAAATTGCACTTTGAAAAAAAGAATCTTCGGGCATTTTTAACTGAAAATTTCACTGATTGTCCTTCTGATCTCTTGCAAAAATCAGGAATATTTTGAACAAAAGTTGCACTGGTACATTCTTGTAGAAAAAGTGAAAAGTTTGAGTCTATTCTGGCACCTTAGAATGGAGTTACTATCATTCGTTCACAAAACGACGAATCGATGGAACACATGATTGAAATTTTAACAATCAATTACTTAATCGAATCGAAAGACATTCGGTTAGCGATTAATTAATACCGAATCAAAAACTCCATATATTCCATTTGTGCGACTGCGGTGAACGACCCACTCCGACACTGACAATGAGTGCGGAATCATTTGCCTCGCTGCGTGGTCGAACGAGAAACTGATTTTGCGAGATCATCGGAGGCCGAGACTGGTATAAAAATGAATCAGATAAATTATGACGACGCGGCCATCTCGGTCTCTGCTCCACTCCTCATTCTCTCTATTAGCGTGATCATGCGCGTGCATTGTGCTCGAGTAAGACGCAGTTTTCACCGTTCCATCTGATCGAAAGGTCTTCAATTTATCGCCGAATGAAGGTTGTTGCGCATAGGATTTCCTAGGCATATTTTGCCAACGTGATAGAGTCCGCAATAAATTATTTAGTGCATATGAAGTTGCGAGCAGGGGCTGATCCAGGGAGTCCAAGTAGCTGTGATCACGATAAGTTGCGAATAGATCGGAGAATATATCACGATTTGGTCGACATCGATTTATTGCAAAATTGTAAGATAAAAAAATATCGTGATAAATTGAGATCAAATTTTGATTTTATCAAACGAAATTATACAGAGGTAAAATTGCGACAAGATTGAGGACGATCGCTCAGATATTGATGATCCATCAAATCATTGTACCCTTAAAAAGCAAGCAAATATTAGAGTATATTTTGATAAATCCTTGAAATTTGAGTATTTTTAAGTATATAAATGTTCGGAAGAAACACAAAATTTCGAAAGTCGTCAGAGTTGTGCAAAATATGAAATAGGCGTATTTTTGGTCATTAAACAAAATTCTCTTATTGAAACTCACGACGAGAAAAAAGTCTGAGTTACCAATTGGTGTTGGTATCACTTTGGGACGATTGAAACATCGAGAAACTGGAGCTTGAAAAATTGCTAACATTCGCGTGGCTATACATGTAGAGTGGAATAGTATCTCCCCTGATCGCAACTTTACTCAGGGATAATGAGGAGAAACCGCTACAGCTTTAATGCCAGTGTAAACTGAGACCGGGATACGTCACTACTGCGAGCACCGATATTTTTTACGTCCTTTACAAATTGCGAGTTTGAAAAACCGTCCTGGTTAATATGAAGCTGAGAAGGCCCTTAATAACTCAGCCGCTCTAGCTCTAAGGACAAAGAGAGCGTGGAGCCAATATTAAAATTCACGCCGATACCAGCGGCGCACAGTGGATCGAGTCAACGGAAGAGGTCGAACAAGATTTGGAAACTTTAAAAGCTCATAACTCCGTTCATACAGCGATTTGTGATTCTAAAAGTGGATCCATTGGTTTTCTCGTAAAAATTCCTCCTAGAAACACCCCTTGAAATTTAAAATGTGACGAATTTAACATCAAATTTGCAGTTTTAGTCAAAAAAATTCATGCCCGACCTCTCTGATTGATTAGATCCACTGTGCGGCGTGGCTCCGCGATGTATTGATTGATCTGTCATTTAAACCTATGAAAATGGATCGATAAACAAGGTGTTCAAAACGAGCACCTAAATAATCGATTCTTTACCATGGCTTTAAATGGGGAAATATCGATAATCTATCATTCACGTCTCGCCACTGGCCGGTACTGAAATGTGCATTACAAGATAGATACAATGAACGAGTTTCGGGAGAGAGTATGCGAACGCTCTTCGGCATTTTCAAAAAGAAAAAAAAACACAAAGTATACCATTGCAACACAAATAATTCTTACTAAACTTTAGTCGGATACGATCACGTAAAAAGAGAATGAAAATACTACAGAAAAATGTAATTGATTTTAACAATCTCTTCTTTTATTGGCGTAGGTCGAATCTCAAAATTTATAAACTGAGAAGTTTAGAAGCACATATTTCTCTCATCTCAAATTTTGCGCTCTCATAAAAACCGGCCACTTCTCTTTTCATCTCGATGCTTCATAAAAATAATCTCAAACACAGAGGTAAAATCGAACGAAGAATGGGTGCTCTCAAAAAATGACAGAGGTACGAAGGTGAGCTTGATCCTTCTTCTCCGCGGCTGTAAAAGTAAAGAAGAAAAAAAAAAGAAATAAAAAATTGTGCCCANCAAACGTCGTGCACCGAAACGAAGATGCCGAACTTTTCTTTTTCAGTGCTGTAGTTTCTTCGAGGATTTTCTTAAAAACCAATTATATGGCATTCTTTTGACAGTGCATCTAAATTTATGTGCTAAAAGCCACTGATGGAGTTAGTGGCTTCCAGGGAATAAATGTCATAATGAACAATTAATCCGACTACGTTTACCATCAAAATAAATGAGGGACACAACTACAAAGTAAATCTACTAATTTACACGCTTGTGTGGTTCGCATTGGTACGCTCGAACTTTTCTTCTCATTCTCCGCCTAAAATCCTCGATCTATATCACATTTCTCTTGCTGTCACGAGAGGGTACCTACATTTATTTGGGATGACGCAGATGCACCTGTCGAAAGCAAACATGTTTCCTTCATACTTAGATCAATAAAACTTGCGTTATTAAATAGTCGCCACCTGAGCAGGCTATAAAACGATGGCACAGTGGAATTTTCAACTAGCTGTTGGTACCATTTCTCTTAAAAAAGGACTTCCCAATTTGGAGCCAGCAGATGATATCAGAGGATTCAGAGCGCTGAATCTTCATAGATTTTTTCCATCCGAGTGTCTCCAAAAAGACGAAAAGAGGGCTGCATGATTTTATAACAGATAATTGATCCTATTATAATGATTAAAATTGTTTTCATGTATTCGATGAATCAGTTTTCTCCTGCCTGATTTTGTGAAGAAGCGATAAGTAGCAATCGCTACTTACGCTGTTTCTTTTTCAAGCGTGCCCAAGCGGGGATCGTCTAATTTTAAAGTTTATTTTTTATTTAATTTGTTTATTATTTATCCGCGACTGATGTTAAATTGATAGTTGTAAGGAATTAATATCGAAAGAAATTCTGCACCTCTTTGACAGCTAAGTATAAGGATGTCATTAAATAACATGAAAAATGGCGACTAAATCTGAACCGGTCACCATCCTACTTCTTCAGTACGGAGTGGCATTGATTTTGCTTCGATTGAAATGTTAAGAGGGCGAGAGGGCACTGGACAGGGGACATCTTCGTCTGACATGATTCATGAGTCACTCCACAACATTTTCCCGGACAGCGGTCGAACAATCATAAGCAGAGTCCCGTAAGATCTCATAAATCATGCACAGACCAGTTGTCCGCGATGTTGCCAAGTTGCAAATGAAATCTTATTGTTAGGTCCATCGTTTCTCCTGTTAGCCTCGACGTTCATTTTTTTACCAAATTTGACTACCGTTCCCCGACCACTAAACCACTTCGGAACGCGCCAGGGTCCCTATGTGAGGTCGCTGTACATATGAGCAGTGAGCCAGGTTCAATGCCAGGGCCTTCGTCGACACATGCAATTACAGCGACTGGTTCTTTCATTTTCAATCAATTTCTTTTTTTCCAAGACGATGAAATCAAAGAAAAAATTATTTACATGGGGCGTACATAAAATACGTGACACTCTAGGGAGGGTCATGGAAAGCTTTTCCTCTTTTCTTTTGACAAGTTAAAGGATAGGGACCTAAGTCACAGAAGCGCTACGAAAGAGGAGATATCGAAAAATCCAGAATTTAGCGTTATGTATTTTACGAGCGACCCCATACATCGCTGTAAATGCTTCTCAGGGTGTGAAAGTTGCGATAAGATTTGAAAGTTAAATAAAGTTTAGGAAACCTCTTATACCTGGTGCATCTTAAGCATGCAGCGATTTTTGGTAATCGATGTCAGATGGTGATCATAGGGCCGGATTTACCTACTTGCCGCCCATGGGCCGCCTGTATTTTGCCGCCTCCTTCTCATTAGTTTTGAAACATCAATAAAAACCATCAAACGAACGTGCCAGCGGGGGAGGGATGCATAAGACGCGTTTACCCGTGTTGGACACATTTTTTGCGAAAGCCCTGTCAACACTACTAGCAAAAGTTCATGGAACTTTGTGCGAAAGTTAAGTTTCGTAAATCTATCTATGTGTGGACAAGGCTTTCTATTCATAAGAAATGAACGGAAAAATTATGAAAGAACAAACATAAATGTGGATTAATGATTTTAACTTCCGCCGCCGCGCTGCGCTGACCGCACCGTGTTTGGCGCAATGCGTGAAGTATTCCGACAGTCTTGTAGGCGCTGTGAGTTTCACGCCGACTGCTGCTGAAAGCACTGTGTTTGACGCAATGCGTGAAGTACTCACGCAGTTTTGTAAACGCTATCCGTTTTACGCTGACCGCAATGACCGCACTCTGTTTGATGCAATGCGTGAAGTATTCGTGCAGTCTTGTAGGCGCTAATATGTGTTACATGCCGATCGCCGCGCGCGCCGAGGGCTTCTCCTTTTCATCTCAAGTCCTCGTCATCATTTCTCTCTGAGTCGCGCCGTTCCGGGCCAAATTGCGTGTTTTAACTATTTGGTTTCTCTCTTAACTTGAATAATTAAAGGTGCTGTCTCTTGTATCTCTGAAAGATGACAAAATTAGAAATTATTACACTCTCAGGAAATGAGAGATTTTGTCGCCTTCTCTCGTATGTAATTTTTTTTTTCTAAATCCGATTTTTTTTAAACCTACATTTAAAAAAATTGCAAAATTTTCTGCCCCCTATAGATTTGCCGCCATGGGCTGCGCCCCATGTGGCCACCCCCTTAATCCGGCCCTGATGGTGATAGTTATCAATCTAAGAAGATATCAACGCATTTCCCTAGGAAAAGACAGGGCCATAAATCGAGCCTAATGCAATCAAAGTATTTGCGTCAAAACCACACCCATGGTGAATACTTTGAACATTTTCGATTCTTCGGCTTTTTCCATTTGGTATATTTGAAATTTCCACTCATACCGAGGAAACTAAAATCTTCTGGATTCGATTCGGACCAAAGAATCGGACACTCAACGATAAGTTTTCCGATGAAAAAATGATTTCTTGGCCCTGGATCTTTTTGAGTATGTTTATAACTATACGATGTATCAGAGGGGGAAAAAAAAGTTTGTGAAAGAAAATTCAAATCATTTGCTGAAGGATTAGTTCATTTTCACGGTTAACTCACGAAGAGTTTGAGTGTTCCTGCGAGCGGGAAGTTTGAACTCTCCGATTCTAATATGAGCGACAAACGCTGACCTCTCCTTTGATTTAATTTTGGGCTTTTTAATGGGGTTGCCATTGATCCTTTATCTTCGAATCCCCTGATTTTTCTCTGACAATTTTTGTTTTATCAAAATTTTCTAAATTCCTGACTTTCCCTGCCCTTGAAACAAAATGTCTTTTTTTTTTTTTTTTTTTTTTTTTTTTTTTTTTTTTTTTTTTTTTTTTTAATACGCTAATTTTTGCTGGACTTTAGACAAAATTTCCGTGCTTGAACATCAAATTATGGAAAAAGACATTCAGTAGCTGGTTTAAAGATGTCAAGCTTTAAAAATGATCAGAAAGGCTAAACAGTAGGAAGATCAGTGGTATGTTTTAGTATTTGTAGATGTTTTAAAAATACCCTGACTTTTCCCACAAATTCTCTGACGATCCCGGTCAATAAATGTTCAACACTTTTTTTAATACATTAATTATCGCTGAACTTTAGACAAAATTTCCTTGCTTGGACATCACATTCTGGAAAAAGCCATTCAGTAGCTGGTTAAAAGATATCAAGCTTTAAAAATGACCAGAAAGACTGAACGATTGGAAGATCAATGGTATGTTTTAGTGATTAGTGATGGATGTATTAAAAATTCCCTGACTTTTCACACAAATTCCCTGATTTTTCCCGCAAATTCCCTGACTTTTCTCACAAATTCCCTGACTTTCCCGGTTTCCCAGACCACCCACAACCCTGATTTAATATTATGAACGAGTTTTTGCATGACATTTTTAATGAGAATACATGTTCGGTGGTGTTTCAATTCTTATCATGGAGCATGGAAAAGGGGGAAACGGAAGAAAAGCTACTAGGTAAAACAACCATGGCAGCCCAAGTCAAGACAAGGCTTTAAAATCAGTGGGCTGAAGATGAAATTCATCGTCAATTCCTTCGGAGTTGGAAAAGATGAAGATTTTAAGTAGCTTTCCGGCAACACCCTAGCGAGGGTGATCTTTTTGAGTTGGGCCCAGTCTGCCCGCCCTCACCGGTTAAAACATGGTAATCAGACTGCGATGTGTTAAAAATAACTACATACTTCGTCGTCTGACCTCCAGATGAAAGCCGTTTTAAATCTCCTGCTTTTCTCCCTTGGATTTGAAAAATCCAGCATGGATCGTTGAATGAACGGAGACATCCTATGACTGTTAAAGGCTCAAGGCTGATTTTGCGTTCACTCTTTCATTAAGCCGTGCTCGGAAAAAAACGCCGTATGAACCTTTAAGCGTTGCCAAATTTCCGTTGATAAAACACAAATTTCCTGATAAACTCGTGGATATTTGCCTTCCAATTTTTCAGATATTTTTGTTCACTATTTCACCAAAAGTTCCTAAAAATTTAATCGAAAAATATTCACAGCGATCCTCAAAAATAAACATTTTATCGGAGGAAATTTGGCGACTCTTGAATGTTCATACGGCGTTCTTGCAAGGAGTATAGAGTTTGACGCCCAAAAGAGTACAGCGTACGGCAAATTTTGCAAAAAGGATGCGAAGAAAGTCACTATTTTTTTCATTACGCTATTTGAATACTTAAAAAAGAGTTGAAAAAATGATAGAATATGTTTTCAGAGTTCTGCAAGAATTTTTTCTCAGAAATTTAGGTTATCGTATCCCTTTAAAAAACTACCCTCTGCGTACATTTTCCTCTCTCGAAATTTCAACAGGTTTGTTTAAGGGTTGTCATTTGAAAATTACACGTACCTAAGTTTTTCAACAATCCTTGTTATTGAAGAAACTTTTTGATTACCGTTAAGGCTCGTCTCACCGTTCGAAGTGAACGCTTCAAGGGGCTCAATAACTACCCAGTACCTAGTCTACGTCGCTGGCCACTGGCTACTTGGAAGCTCCCAGTTTGAGTTTTCATACAGTCGAAGATAAACTTCTAGCACCCGAACAATTTCCAAGATTCTCTTTGATGATCATTGAAAAGTTTCATAAGACCGAGAGATTTGTCCAATTAAATTTTCCGCCAGGACTCTACTACAGGGTTGCCATAAGTTTTTCATCTTCAAATTCCTTGACATCCCTTACTAATTTTGCTTTTCCCTGAGACCACAATGACTTTACCCGGCCCCTAAACAATTAGTTTTTTTATACGCTGACTTTTGCTAAATTTTGAACAAAATTTCCTCGTGTAGACATCAAATTATTAAAAGAAAATGCATTTAAGTAGTAGCTGATTACAAAAATACAAGCCTTAAAAATTATCAGAAAGGGTAAAAAGTTGGTAGAACAGTGATGTGCTTTAGTGATGAGAAGATGTGTCAGAAATTCCCTGACTTTTCCGATGAAATCACTGTCTTTTCTCGGTCGTCACGGATGCCCTAACTGTTCCTGATTTTCCCGACCGGCAACCTTGTAACTATTCAGTAATTCAGTGTACCGAGTTCACTTTGTCAAAATCTCATTTAAAATTGAATGCACCCGTCGCACACTGTACCAAGTCAATAAGAGAAAACGGAAAAAACCAGGAAACTTTGGAAGCTTCTATTCTCGAAAGTATGAAACAAAGAGGACAAGGAGTGGTACCATCGGCTTTTCCGTGAAATTCACTTTCGAAACACTTTTCGGCATTGAAGTTGTGACAAAAGGAACATCGAAACTTGAATTTTAGCCAAAAATTTACTGTCCGACTTCTTCTGTTAGTTCGTTCCACCGTGCCGCGGAAGAGCGCCGTATGAACATTCGAGAGTTGCCAAATTTCCTTCTATAAAATTATTATTTTTAAGGAAAATTATGAATATTTTTCTTTGAAATTTTCAGGAGCTGTAGGTGAAATTGCGAACAATTGAATCTGAAAAATTGGGAGGAAAATATTCATAAGTTTACCATGAAATTTGTGTTTTATCAGAGGAAATTCGGCAACACCTGGAGGTCCATACGGCGTTTTTCCTTAGCACGGCAGCACTGTGCGTCGGTAAAAAGGCTTATGGGCACATCCTCTGGATGAGACCATGTGAGATTAACTGTTTTCCCGCATGAGTCCCGTCCCGTCGATCGGGTGAATCTCCTGCTCCGCTCTGGATCGAGTCATTGCCGATCCGGTGTTGGCATGGGCTGACCGTGGCGCTAAGTTCACTCACCTTTTCCCCGCGGACGCGTCCTCGTCGGCTGCGTGGAAGCGTGGCGGCCCCCCCGCCCTTGCCTCCGGCGCAAGACGCCCCACCACCGCCACCGCGCCGCTTGCCACTTCCGAGTTCGACTTGAAATGAGTGTAACACATGCAGCACGACCGCCCCGACACTCTCGAACCATGGTAAAGAGCCTTGCACTCCTGACTCCTCCTCCTGCAGGCTGATTGGTGAAATTGATAGACAAAGCGATAGACAAAGAAGACATAAGGAGTACGGGGCGATCCTATTGGTTGAAATGGATGGTGCCTATTGGGTATCTCGTGGCTTGCCGTCAGTTACTCTATTATCTACCTCCTTTGTCCATTGCAACCACTCGCTTCCACTAATAGGATCCTTTCGTATCCCTTTTGTCATCTTTGTCTGTAGTTTTATCTATCGATTCAGACAAATCAGCCCGCTGCGCGAGCTCTACCAATTTCGACAATCAGCCCGCTGCGTCGAAATTGGTAGACAAAGCAATAGACAAAAAAGACAAAAAGGATACGGAGGGATCTTGTTGGTGGAAGCGGGTGGTTGCGATGGACAAAGGAGATACGTAAGGACTAACTAACGGCAACTCACGAGAGACCTTATAGTTATTACACCGTTTTCTCCCTTAGTCTATGAGAACCATACAAATCAACCAGGATCGCTCCATAATCCTTATGTCTTCTTTGTCTACAGCTTTGTCTATCAATTTTAACAATCAGCCTTTTGAAGTAAGAAACCCATCTGATTCTTACTAGGGGGCCTTAGAATCGAAGAGAAGAAGAAAGATCAGTTCGCGGAACCAGAAATTCTGAGGTTCTCTCTCGAGGTCAAATTTTACGGTTATGACTCGATCGAAACTATAGGTGATTTTGATCAACCTGAGCATAACGTGCGGAGCGACGACGTTAACTCACTGGCAGGTCGCCTTCAGTTTTCAGTGTAAGCAACCCGAGCTCCCACGTGACCGAACAGTGGTATCATTCTCGGATGTCGAGGAAGAAAGCAGAATAATTCACCGAGCATGGCGTGCGGAGCGGTGACTTTCTCTCACTGCCGGTTTGCCTTCAATTTTGAGTGAGGGCAACCCGAGCTCCCACGTGACCGAATAGTGGTATCACTCTTAGATATCACGATTGCTCGAGAAAGAAAGCAGGACTAGGTCCAACCAGGATGTTTGGCGTGGATTTTACTTCGTGTTTTTCATTTTTTGCAAGATATTTTGCTCCTTATTACTGAAATCGCTTAAGAATTTATATTTATAAATAATATATGTACGTATTTGTGGACGAATAGAAAGATCTGCCTACGCAAACTGGTCTTTTCCCCAAGGAACGTTGGCTGAGTCCCCTGACTCCACCTCTCGATGAGTTAACTTTGTTATCCTTGGAAGAGGCATTTCTATTCAGTAGACTTCCCACGATAGTGTTTGCCAGTGGTCAGATGGCTGCCAAAAAAGTGCTAACTTATTGATAGACCAGCCGTCCAAATAAAAACATTAAGAGGACATTTCACAACCCAGAAAAATAACGACTCTTCAGCTATGATACAGAATCGATCATTAAGCTGTTCGTTATGAACACCCTCATGATCGATTTTTTCTATAGGTCTGAATAGCAGATCAATCGATTCATCGCAGAGAACGCCACGGACGCCACGCCACTGAGGGAAGAGAGAGAAAGCCTCATTCACAACAAAGCAGAGACTCACTGTCAGATGCTGTCGAAAAGTTATCGACCTTGTGTGGTGAAGCACATTACATTTTCATGAGGACTTGAACCAGCTGAGACGACAATCGGAGGCCCCCCTCCCCCCTCCTCCCAACCAACCCGGCGCCCGCCTCCACGAACCATCATCGATATCCTCGAAGTATCGAGGGGTTTAGAAAAAACAGTAAACTCCTTCCGACACAGTTTGTTGATGTAAGGCATTGATTCATGTAATCAAGCAGATAAGTTTGAATTTAATGAGATTATTTAAAGTGAGAGCATCTGGAAGAATGTTCACTGTACAGCTGCAATCATTGACGACTTAATCGAGACTTGGAACTTGGTTTTACAAATTTTTGATGACCATAATCGCCTTGTAACACCAAATAACTAGAGGGTAAAACTGTTGTTGGAATGTTTAATATTGATAACCACCCTACCCAGGAATAAAAGCAGGTACTGCATGAATTTTTTTTAAATTGATTCCTACCCTTTACAAAAAGTTAGTTTGTTGACAAATTAAATCGACTGAAAATTTTCATCTGAATTATTTTACGGAAAATTTGTCAAATATGTGAAACTTGGTCACAAAAACGGGGCCATGCGGGGTGAGATTCGAACTCGCAAACTCCGAACTAGAAATCTGGAATACAGGGTGTCCCAGGATTAAGAACGAATATTGAAGGAGTCAATCCCCAGGGAAAACGTTTTTGGAAAAAAAAAGTTAGGTATACCACAAAAACGTCTTTTTTGGCCCAAAGAATCGACTCCTTCAATATTCGTACTTAATCCTGGGACACCCTGTATAGCGAATGAGAGAACCCCAGAGGCGGCAACAATGCATGGACAGAATATGCTGAGAAGGAGGCACTGCGCCTACCGAGTAAGCAAGAATTATGAACTCATTATTCAGAGCACAAAGGATGGGTCATAATCAAAACTGTCCTCTGTTATGTGAAAGTGCTATCAGAGATCCAGCGGTTTCATCAGCTCTCATTTATGGCCCGTTTTGCACCCTCCAGCAGTTTTCAAACAATCGAAAGGAGGCCTGGCCGCCTTGCTTCCATCATTCTTTTGGATACACTGTTTTCACTTCATTTGAATGCATTATGAAACATCCATTTTATGCGGGTCAGAATGTCTCGATGAATATCAATTTTTTTAGAGCTATTCACGTACAAACTGGGGCTCTCAAACTGGCACGAACTCTTGAATTTCTCGGGCTGAGTTTCCACAAAGTTCTTCGGCAAACTCAAAATCTCAGGCTCAGGTCATCGCTTACTAATTTCGAAGACCTCAATTGAATCGTGTTAAGACAACGGTCTTTTTCGTGAAAGAAAGAGCTGGCTAGAGCGCATTACAGAAAGTGGTTTAACAGGTTGAGAGGTTGAGATTTTAAAGGATTCTTATTGAAAAGCTAAAAGAATGCATAAGTATTTGTCTGCATTCCGAATGCACCTATGCACTCAATGAGAGAATTTGACCAAATATTCCAATTTTGTGAGTTTCATAATTTCTCTCCACCCTGTTTCCAAAACAATCAGTGGTTTACCGGTGGTTATAAAGGAAGCGGCTACACAATTGTTCCAATTGCATAGTCACATTGTCACTTGGAGCGATGTCAAATTTCTGTTCGTTTCTTCAGCTGCCAAACTTCACATCCTTATGTTAATACTAGCCGTTCTGGACGCGCTTTGCGCGTCCGTCACGGCCAGCCAAGGGGCTGCGCCCCCTGGACCCCCGATCACTCGCTACGCGAGTGACATTCGGCTCGCTCCGCGAGCTATTTTTCTCAGTGATTGGACATTTGATCACTAAGATGTATACATTTTGGAGACTCTGGAGGCAAAAATGATTTCGTCATAGAACCTTGTTGCCGGAGCGTGCCAACATTTGCACATGAATAGATGTGTGGAGATGAAGCGATAATGGGGATCGATCATCTCTTCAAAAGCGCATTTGACTGGAACGTCATCCCATTGGATAGCGGAAAAAGACAATCCATGGATCTCCTTCGCGATTTGACTTTCTGAAGTAGCAAAAGTTCATCTTTACCTCTTAAGAAGATTATCGGTGGCTTAGGGGTCTAAAAACTGCTCAACGATAGTATAGTTCGAGTTCCGAATCGCAATGAGCCCACTCATGTTTTTTTCTTATACTTTCATTGCATATAAATTTCTCTGATGTTTTTGTTTTATTCTCTCTGATTGCATTTTAGTAATCATATCCTTATTTCATTTCCTTTCCCTTCCCTTTTTCCCTCTCTGTAGCATCTGTGTCCATTTACGATTATTATTTTAAAATAGCTTTCCCCTAATATACAATTGATGCTTCAAACGGAATCAATTGTTTTAATGACATTTCCGGCTAAACCATAGGTTTTCCCAGGAAGGCAGCCTCTCGTCCCTCCCGGACTCTACTGTTGCCAGATAATTTGTTTTTTTTAACACTTTTCCCAATTCAAATCCATGTAAAATATTCAAATTTATCGCACAATCTGGCAACCTCTCGAGTGAAATAGAAAAAGGTAGAATCGCTGAAAGTCTGAATCCTTCGAAGTTTATATTAATGATACTTGTGACTACAGCGTTGTATATTCTCCTCTTGTTTTCTTTGGGAATCCGCTGATCCCAGAGGAATCCATTTAACATTGCTATAGCCTTCCCTGCTAAAGTGTTTCTTTAACGAGAATAAACCTCCGCAATTTTTGTCCAGAATTTTTCCGATTTTTGCACGGGATCAGACGAAAAATCAGTGAAATTTTCAGTCGAGAATGCTGATGAATCCGTACGGTTAGAATTGCAGTTTGCGATGGGAAATTTGGCAACATTGAAGTGTAGATACGCTCTTTCGTGGGGGAACGACGTACGATGGATCGAGACAATTAGAGAGGTCGGACATGAAATTTTTGACAAAAACTGCCAATTTCAATGTTTATTTCGTCACATTTTAAAGTTCAAGGGGTGCTACTGGAAGCAAATTTTACGAGGAAACCAATGGAACCACTGAAAGAACCTCAATGTTATGTATAAGCGGAGTTATAAGCGTTTAAAGTTTCCAAATTTTGTCCGACCTCTCCTATTGACTCGATCCACTGTGCGACGTGCGCGGGCGTGGGATTCCACATTTTGATAAGTAGTGAGCCGTGGCAATGAACCTTCGTTATTATTAGGTTCCGAACGGAAGCAGGACTCCTATTTCTACTTTCCATAACCACTAACCAGGCTTCGCGACAGGAGGGACGAACGGACGAACGGGAGGAAACAAAGGGCTCATTAGTAAATTGCACCAGGAGGACGTGAAAACTGATATCTAGCGCACAAGGTCGGAGAGAATTGGAATAAATTTGGCGCACTCACTAAATTGGCTCGAATTTCGTATACCAAAGGAAATCATAAAGTTGATAAAATGGATCCTAACGCTGCCATCGGAGGCCGATTATTCTTGAGACATGATCAGGTGGCCCCGTCCCTGATAAACTATTGGCATCTTGAGTTTCCTACCCTCTTTTCAAAAAAGTGAAAAGGGGTGCTGTGGGGCCACCTGCATTGCCAAAGTCAGGGTTACCACAAAATTTAGAATATGAAATTCCCTGACATGGCCCTGATTTTCCTCACACATTTGAGTAAAATTTCCTGACAATGGAAGATATGCCAGATGGTTAAAAAGGCAAAATTTGAAATATATTTTGGGTAAAATTTCTTGTTTGAAACGTCAAACTCATTCTAGAAAGCAAGTAAAGGTGAATTAACACGATTGCCCTGACATTTCCAGATTTTCCCTGACTTCGCTCAACTTACACGGAGAAAAACTTTTCGTGCATGGGCCCCAAGTTGAGGCCAAATGGATCTCTGAAGTTTCCGGATCACGCGTCCGAAAACTTGAGGTCCGAACCACCTGCCGAAGTTCGAGTCAAACATCTGAAGTACTTCGGTGTATACTGAAGGGTTTGGGTCACACATCTGAAGTACTCCGGTACATACCACAGTACTGCAGATGTCTGACCCAAACTTCGGCAGCTGGACCTCAAGTTTTCGGATGCGTGATCCGCAAACTTCAGAGGTCCATATGACCTCAACTTCGGGTCCTATGCACAAAGTTTTTTCCTCCGTGTAAGTGGCGAAGATGTTCTTTCTTGTGCTTACTCCACGGCCCTAGTTTCCATTCATAGATAAAATTCGTCAAATAGAAACTTATGATAAAGGAACTCAATTGCACACGAAACATGGCAGCCTATACTTTTAAAACCGTCCCACAAATCAGGCCCCAATGGTGTAATTGCTCGGCAATACCGAGATCGTATAAATTAAGGGCGAGGCGATGAAATGAGTAGGTGCTACTTGAAGCGGATGTATCAATTATTAATATTCACGACACGCGCGGTTTGAGCGTGCGGCGCCAGTCAAAACTTTGACACACCAAGAACCCACTCTCTCGATTACAGTGTACCTACAGCAGGTGCCCAAAATATGCCATTTGATCCACCAACTGTCGGGAGGAGGAGGGGGGAAGAAGGTGAAGAAATGGAGGTATTAGTACCTATGCTGCCATGCTATGGTAGAGCGTCGTATGAGCCATCAGGCGTTTTTCATACTTTCTTCGATAAAAAACGAATTTACCGGAGAAACTGAGAATATTTTCCCCCTTTTACAGACAATTTCATACGCAATTTGATCTAAAATACCTGAACATTCCAAGAAAAAAATGCACAACTTGCCTTGAAAATACATTTTTCATCGGGGGAAATGTGGCGACTCTCAAATGAACGTATTCGTGCTAAAAGGAACTATGTGCATAGGGTTTGCGTGTAACATAGTTCCTTTTAGCATAAATACGTCCAAACGATAATACGGCGTTCTTCCTTAGCATGGCAGAATGGACCTTTGGTGCTTCGACCAACAAGACTGCTGATTTTGAGGCATCTGATCCAGTTGGCGATTCATGGTGTGATACACAGAGTAAATTCGCTGTATCTTCACTGGAAAGAAAAAAACATTGGATCTAGAGTCCAGACTCTTGAAAACATCGACAAGAAAAAATACTCTTGATCCAATCAGATTTTTGTTTAAATCAAAAGGAAATCCGCTCAAATTAAGAGGCTTGGTTCTTGATTTAAGCTAGATTCTGATTGAAGAGTACTTTTTCTTGTCGGTGTTTTTAAGAGTCTGGACTTTAGATCCAATGTGTTTTTTTTTTTTTTTTTTCCAGTGCTGTGTAAAACTCCCAATTGGTTGCTGCACTATAGACTTAGTTACTGGGTATAGGTTTAGGTGGTCAAAATCAGCTATGTAAAAGAGACCGCCATTATTAGTTTTAGGTACCTATCTTTCTTTATCTTTTTTGACTTTTCTTCAATAGGGCTGAAGTGCCATCAGCCAATTGTCGCAACGTTCTTACACCCAGTCTTTGACTGTATTCTCGCGATTTTTCAAGCAATGAGGTACCACGAAACGTTTGTAAATGTTTTGAAATGACGAAACAATTTATCTTCAGAGCAGTTCATAAATCCAAACACCATTATTCAGAGCCACGCATTATTTGATCTACTTCAAATAGCCTCATTCTCAGAAGCGATTTTAAGGAGAAATGAAAATTTCTGAAAACTCTACTTGTTTGCGGTTCTCTTTTTCCAGCAGTTATATACAGTCTTTTCTCTGTGTCCGAGATACGACACAGATGCATTTCTCATATTTCTTCAGTTGAGGCGCTGGGTGTATGGGCATTTTCCTGGTTGCCATGTCTCAAAATCTCCGCTAACGTTTATTTCGTTATGACGACAGCAAACGTGAGTAATGTGTTGTAACTTTAACTGAATATTCTTTGTGATTTTACAATGCTGAAAATGTAAAATTTCAGAAAATTAACCGGATTGTTCCCTCTCTAAGACACTGAAAGCACCTCTCTAACACTTTGAAGATTCTGAAACACCGCAACTGAGAATTGCCTTTTCTGCACCCAACGCCTCAATTGTGTTCAATTAAAGAGGAGTTTCTGAAACCTCTCCCCCCTCCCTTAAGCAAAGTTCACTCCTTCAAATCAACTACCTTTAATGGGTCAGTTTCGCTGGTCACAGAATTGTGTGTTGTTGCTTGATTCTAGTAGATTAGCTAAAAATATTATGATCTGTCCAAATCGCAACTTTCTACGTTCAATATTAACCGAGATGGACCGAGTTGGGTTTTTGACGTCATCCACCGTGACACCCTTGGTTTCATCAGTCAGGGAGACACACATTAGCACTGGTTACTTACTTTACGTGAAACTCGGATGAAAGCAAAGTGGAAGAAACCAAGGGTGTCACTACCGCGGTGGATGACGTCAAAAACCCAACTCGGTCTATCTCGGTCAATATTGAACGTAGAAAGTTGCGATTTGGATTGGTCTTAATAATTATTAATGTGCAAGACTCAAGCATCAAAACACAATTCTGTGAGCAGTGCAACTGACCCATTCCCTGAAAAACCGCACCAGGTAGCTGAATTTGCCTACGGTCTGCTGATTGTTTAAGCTTACCTAGCATTTTTCTCAAGAAACAAGAGACGACGTAACCGCAGAACTCTTCTCTTTCACGGATCATTTCCGCGATAGGATGAATTTCTCGAATTGCTATGACTGCGCGCGAATCACGCATAACCTTGCGCCTACTTTTAAGGACTCGTCATTTTAGATGCTGATGCCGGTAAGTGCTCGCATCGAACTAGGTAAATCAAGGTGCCACAGTTGTCACGCGGTTTCTATCTATACGTGCTCAATCTCCGCCACGCTCCCTTGTCCTTGTTCTGCGAAGCCTCTTCATCGTAGTTGAGGATGAAACGTGAAACACGTCTTTCTTCATATTTCATAGGCAGGGTGTCTACCAGTTATGAAAAACCAAAATTGGGGACTTTCGAAGACATTTGGGGAGTTCTTTCGAGAAAATCGGGGGCTTTTTCCCCCAAAATGGTAAGAGAAAAGGAAGTTAGTTAGAGCGTTAAAAGGCGTATTTTATACAACTAATTTTACAAGTCATGTTGAACCGATGAAAGCATACGAAAAACCAAGCAACACTTCAGTTCTTTTATACCTGGTTATACCGCGCCGCCGCGGCTGACGGGAAAATTTGAAAATGCCGGTGTTTAGGACGATTTTTGTCATTTTTTGGGGACCTGAACAAAAAAATTAGGGACTTTCGGGGATATCGGGGACAGTAAATACCCGCGGGGTGTTCACTGGTGAAATGCTCGATCACGCGCCCACCCGCGGGCGTGTGGAAAGGCCCTTACGAATGTGGAAGGAGCGAAAATTTTTAAGGACTAAAGTCAAAACTCAAGGGATAGAAGAGGAAAAGGGTCTTCTTCTCTGAAAGTGAGGGAAAATTTGGCGGAAAACCGATGGGGAAAATGTGGAAAGTCGGCGGGCGGGCGCATGAGGACGTGAAAACTTGGAAGATTCTGCACTTCTGCACCCCTGAATACCCGTGAAGGATGAAAAGGCCCTGGTCTCCTCCCACAAAATTGTTCCAGCTATGCGCTTATGCGAATTGGATTTTTAAAAATGAATCTCCTCGAACTTTACTGACAAATGAGTATCCTTAGGAGGCCATTCATAAAATATGTAACGCTCCAGAGGGACAGGGAAACCGTTTATACGGCAGTGTATTATTACTAAAGGATAGAGACCAGTGGCGTGGCGTGAATTACGATATATAGATTGTTATGCCATTTAAACCTATGGTAAAGAATCGATTACTAAGGTGTTCGCTGCGAACACCCTATGTATCGATCCTTTTCCATAGGTTTAAATGGCAGATCAATCGATATATCGCCAAGCACGCCACGCCACTGATAGGGGCCTACGTCACAAAATCGTTACGAGGGGGAGGCGGTCGAGATATTTAAAGAGGAACGGCCGTTAATCTAAAAAAGGTTTGAGGAAAAAAATTGATCAGAGGAGTAAATATTTTACTTAAGTAGCTATTCACATCATTTGTTATCGTCAGGCTTTTGAGTACCTGGCAAGTACTTTATAAAGCATCGAGCAACTTTGAGATAAATATTTACTCTTAGTGCTAAAAGCTCTGAAAACATTATTAAAGAGCAACTATAAACATATTGGGGCTTTTTGTTCGATGAAAAATCAGGCAAAACGGCAAAATCTTTGGCAGAATTTTTTAAGTATCTGCCTAGAATGTCCAATTTGACTGGTGGCTTCCGACGCATATTTATGAAGTGTGGAGGTGCTTTACAGGGCTTGGAGAAACTCTGCTGTGGCGTGACGTGCTTTGCGATATATCGATTGATCTGCCATCTGGACCTATGGAAAAGGATCGATAAGCAGGGTGCTCGCGACGAAGACTTTAATGATCGATTCTTCGACGCAGTATCAAATGGGGAAATATCGACAATCGATCATTCACGCCTCGCCACTGAAGCTCTGATAAGGAAGAATGATTCGGAACAACTTATCCGTCTCTCATTGTCAATGATTCACCAACGGGGAACTTGCTGCTCATAATTCTACAGCCTTGATTGATAGATGGTTACGTACACGACTGCTCTTCGCGGCCAGAGACGATGCACTTCAGGGATCCCGCATTCCTTACCCAAGCAAGTCAACCGGAAATGCATCGGAGATCATCGCTTATTCTTGCAACGATAACTGATGAGAGACACAATTTTATGGAGATCATGCTTGGTTCTTTGCAATATTCTTTAGATATTTGAATATGCTCTGGTAGCTTTCTCGAGAGGCTAAAATTTTCAAATTTTTCGGGGAGGCCTCCAAGCTAGGTCCCTCTTCCTAGGATTCCCGACCCCCAGACTTGCCACTCACACGCCGCGATATATGTATACTCTCAAAATAATCTTGGTGTACACAAGAGAAAGAACTGGAACCGCCGTGCCGATGGTCACAATGGAGAGATAGGTATTCATGCCGTCGAACAGTGGATTATTCAGAAAGGTAAGACATGACATTTTTGACTGAGACTCCATATTCTGATGTGTATTCCAATACAATTTAAGGGGCGCTTCTTGAAGGAAACTGTACAAGAAAACCATGGAGTACAATAGATTCGCAATATAGGGACGCGCTGATGAAGTCACTTTTTGAGGCTGTTTTGTCCAGGACTCCTGAGACTTAAATGTGTGGCGAATGGCTATACCGTATGCGCGAGGACCCAGCGACCCAGTTCCAGGCTTCGTACACGCCAAATAAGTTTACGCACTTCTAGACTGCGACAGAAGATCGTCTGACGTCACTTTGACATGTAAAGTAAATGCAAGAAGCAAGAAGGACAGATCTTCTGTCGCAGTCTAAAAGTGCGTAAACTTTTTTGGCATGGACTCTAATTTGATTTGATTCTGTTCGACATATTTTGCCAAAATTCGCGAAAATAAGATCGATTTAAATCAATAAGTCCCGAGAACCACTCATAGCCCGCAATTCTCTTATAAGCCGCCATGTTAAAAAATGCCGTTTGCTTCACACTTTAGTTCACACTTTAGGCGAACGAAGAGCTCGAAATGGCCCGTTCGTGGATTGACTTCATCGGCGCTCCTGTACATTGCCATTTTGTTGTATTCTATGGAGAAAACGAACGAAACCACCCTTAAACCTCTGCGTTTTGTATTGCCGAAGATACAAGCTTTCAAAGGTCACGAAGTTTTGTCCGAGCTTTTTAGTTGATTCGTTCATCGTCCCTCGCACAGTAGATCGAGTCAATAAGAGAGGTCGGACAAAATTTGGAAACTTTAAACGCTCATAACTCCATTTATACAAAGCTTGGAGATTCTAAAAGTGGTTTTATTGGTTTCTTCGTTAAATTTTCTCTCAGAGACACCCCCTAAAATTGAAAACATGACGAAATAAATATCAAAATTTGCAGTTTTAGTCAACAATTTTATGTCCCACCTTTCTGACTGGCTCGATCCACTGTGCGACGTCATGTCCGAGCTTTTTCTTGAACTCGTTCATCGTCCGTCGTATTGGCAAGATTCGACGTTGATGGTCATGCATAGACAGAGACAAGAGACCCTCCACTGGCCTCCTAGCGACAGGTGGAAGGTTTTACTTTCGGGGATTCAACAGTTCCTTACGTAACGTACAGTTATTAGGGAGCAACAGTCATCACCTTAATTTCGGCTGTTGACCTACCTACATGGTCGATGATGAGCTTCGGGTGACGTCATGAGTCAAACCAGTTTCCCAAACGTCGGCCACTTTCGGCTTGTTTGTAAAACGAAACTGCCAACACGTTGTTGAACATCAACCATGTAGGTAAGTCAACAATAGAATGCTGAAGTCCCGAAAGTAAAAGCTTCCACAATGGCCAAGATATTAGTGGAAGGTCTCTTGTCTCTGATCCCGCCTCTATGATTGGTTCGATCTACTGTGCAACGTCATGTTCGAGCTTTTTCTTTCACTCGTTCATCGTCCGTCGTATTGGCAAGATTCGACGTTGATGGTCATGCATAGAAATGAGAGTTTAGTGATGAAAGGACTCATTTACCTTGTGATGGAGGGTCTGATTGTGGAGCTCGTCGAGGGTGGGGCGGTAGGCGGCCTGGATGGACATGATGTTGCGGTAGTTGTCCATCCGGGGGAGGGCCTCGCGGGTGAGGTGCCGGAAGCTCTTGGCGTAGCCGCCCTCCTGCTCGTAGTCCATCAGGTGATCATGCTCCTCGTGCTCCACCTCGTCCGCCCCCCCGCCGTCCCCGTCGTCACCCACACGGTTCACCTGTGCACACACACAAACGCACCAAAAAATCCATTATTATCGCCAAAGCGTCAAATCCTCCTCAATCGAAGGCACTGTAACCTAATGTTACTTAGTCGAGTAAATACTCGCTGGGTATTCATAAGGCCGAAATTCCATAAATATCCAAAGCTTTGCCTCGGGTATTTATTGAGTATTTGCCGGGTACACATTCGACAGCAAGGTCGACAGAACCAAGTTAGTCCGTTAGGAAAGTCGAGTGTGATTCTTTGCAAAACGGCGTCCGCGTTGCCGAAAGATCCCCGGTTTGTTTGTGACTCTCTACTGTTCCCCAATCCATTTGCATTGGCCTTGTGCAAATCGGGGGGATCGGGAGGGGAAGAGGGAGGAACTATGCAACGGAACAACGTAAATTGGGGAACAATTTGGAGAGTATAATGAAACAGCAAATAGGGGGAGTTCGTCTCCATTGGGAGATCCCAAAGAAAATCTTTGTCATCGGACTCACCTGGTTCTATCGGCTTTGGTATCCAACTTGTCTACAACTTTGACTATCGTCTTGTCTACACATTTGTCAATCTCTTATCTGTTAATTTGTCCGCAACTTCGACTATAACTTAGTCTATCGTTTTATCTGAAACTGTCTAAAACTTCCCCTGGTAAAAATTGGCGATAAGAGCTGCGTTTCAAAATACCATAGGAATTCTTATAGCCGGCTAAAGAAGGCTACAGAAAAGCATATAGCTGGCTGTAGAATGCGGAGAAAAGCATACGGCCGGGCTAAACGAAGCGATAAAAAATTATGCGGCCGGGCGGCTATAGTTCCTATCGCCGGGCTTTACACTTTATCGCCTGGCTGTTGCTTTTTCTCCATCGATTATAAAAGGCTATAAGAAATTGTGTAGAAATTCGTGTGCTTTGGAAATCATTAAGTTTGATATGGAACCACCTTAATATTTACAAAACACACATTGTATTTTCCTCTAAAACATATTTTTTTTCATCAATTCAAATGAGAATAATCCATACAGGATGTGCAAACATTTCAAAATCATGAGTTGAATAACGCTGACTCCGCGAGCTTAAATATTAGAGTCTAACACAAAGCGGAGCGGCGACGCACTGGCGCCTACAAACCTAACAGGGATACTTCACGCATTGCGCAATGCGTGAAGTACCCCTGTTAGGTTTGTAGGTGCCAACGCGCGTTTCGCGCTCTCTGCCCGCTCGCCGCGCCGCAGCGTGCCACGGCGCTTGAAGCAACTATTTCACACCAGAGGTATTGCACAGTATCATACGAAACTGAAGGCGCTCTAATATATTAGTAATGGCAGGCATCCATCAGAAGTACGGAGCTTTCCTCGCAAAATAAATTAAGATACTACGGCCCAAAAAGAGAGCAGTATTCCAAAAAATCACTATTCCTAGCATCCGTAATTAGTGACGTTTAGCATACACTTTATCGCCTGGCTGTTACTTTATCGCCTGGTTGTTACTTAATCGCCATCGGCTATAAAAGGCTATAAGAAATTGTGTAGCCGGCTATAGAAGCTATTGGAAATCTTACAGCCGGCTGTAGGTCTATGGTGTTTTGGAACACATATTCTACTGCCAATTTTTCCCAGGGTCGTCATTCCTTTTGTCAATAGCTTTATCTGTGATTTTGTCCATTAATTTGACTGTCGCTTGGTCTATAAATTTGTCTATAGCCTAGTCTATAACTTTACTTATTCTTTGTATTTAACTTTGCATATATCACTTTGTCTACCGGTTTATCTGTAACTTTGAGTACAGCTTTGTGTATACTCGTATAACTTTGTCCATGGCCTAGTGCAAAGATTCTGCTCACCTGGAAGCGCGTTTGCTTGTTGTTGCCCATGCTGCGGAGCTCGACTCCCATCTTCTCGGAGGCGGCCCCGACGTCGTAGCTCGTGGCTGACATGGTGCCGACACTCGGGGTGGTTCACAACGCGAAGAAAACGGAGACTCAGTCGCTGCCGAGGGACATTTGGACGGACATGACACTTGGCACTTGACTTCTTCACTTCGCGGACGCGTGCATCGGCATTAACGCGATCGCCCGCACTTCACATTCGAGCCACGACCCGCGCTTCGGGCTGGCAACTCGGCACTGGGGGCTCCACCGATTTCGCACCCAAAATGATCAGGACTCGCTGACGGCACTCGCTTGGCGGGAATTTCCATGATGGCGCTGGCACGGAAACAGCATCCTGCAACAAAAATTCGTCTGATATTAGCTTTCAAATGAATTCGCCCAACACTACACGGAGAAAAAAACTTCGTGCGTGGGACCCGAAGTTTAGGTCATGTAGATCTCTGAAGTTTTCGGATTGAGCATCTGAACACTTTGGGTCCAGCTCCTGAGGTTTGGATCACACATCTGAAACTTCAGTTCTCCCAGTCAGTCCGCAATATTTTAAAAACATTTTAAAAATATTTTCATTATTGCTATTAAAATATCCTCTGAAAAATATTGATACAACTTTTTTAAAATAGTTTTAAGAAATATTTTTGAAAAAGTTTTAAATAACATTGCTAAAAAACTTTGAAAATAATTGGAAAATACTTTTAAAAAATAATTTACAAAGCAATATTGTAAAAATATTTAATGTAATTATTTATAAAATGAAAGCATAAAAATATTTTTATAATATTGTCACGTAAATAATTTTTAAAAAATATTTTCAAACTATTTCCAAAAATATTTCAAAACTTTTTAAAGTAATATTTTGAAAATATTTTTTCGAAAATATTTTGAAAATAATTCAAAAATATTGTCTTTAAACATTTTTAAAATATTAATAAAAAAGTTTTGAAAATATTTTTAAAGTATTTTTTAAAAAATATTTACAAACAATATTTTTGAATTATTTTAAAAATATTTTTTAAAAATATTTTCAAGTCCTTATTTTCAGTTATTATGAGGTGTTATTTACATTAGTGTAAATTTAATGTAAGTACCTATTACGTGAGATCGAAAAAAACAAATAACAGGAACGAGCCGCGCACTGACGCAACGCATGCTATAACAGGCGTGATTTTAAACCGGCCCACCATGAGCTCTCTGTGGCTCAGTGGCTAGAGTGCTCGGCTACCAAACCCGCGGCCCAGGTTCCAGTTCGCACGAGGGCGTCCGGGTGTTTTACGCTCCTAAACGTCGCAGGAATTCAGGTAAGTGGTTTAAAATGTTCAGTACTTGTGTATTTCATGTTTCAAATGTAATAAAATTGCAGTACTATGAAAATGACGAAATTTGCCTGTACTTCCACATCTACTTGACAGAGCGCGCTGAGTATACAGAAGAGAATAGTGTCAATAACCATTGATAGAGCGCGCATGGTATACAAATAGGTAAACATTCCGGTAAAATATTTTCGATAAAATATTTTGAAAATATTTTTAAAATTTTCCTTGAAAATATTTTTAAAATTTTCCTTGGAAATATTTTTAAAATATGTACATGGAGTTAACATGTAGCAATTTTGAAAATATTTTGACAATGTTTTAAAAATAATTACAAAATAATGTCAAAAATGTTTTAAAAATGTTTTAAAAATATTGCGGTGCTGACTGGGCTTACACCTGAAGTACTTCAGATGTAAGAACCGAAGTTTTTCGGATGTGAGAACCGAAGTTTTTCGGATGTGAAAACCGAAGTACTTCAGATGTAAGAACTGCAGTTTCAGATGTGTGATCCGAACCTACAGCTAGACCCAAAGTGTTCAGATGTTCAATCCGAAAACTTCACAGATCCACATGACCTAAACTTCGGGTCCCACGCACGAGATTTTTTTCTCCGTGTAACGCGAGGGGGATTATCGTCAACCCTGCCTAGCTGGGAAAGGCTGTGTTTAAAATATCTAACGTTCAAAATTGGGTTTTTAACGACCTCCCCCTCTCCAGGCCTGCCACGTCCCATATCGGGCCCTGGTACCATCTTTAAGGTCTGGGCCCCATTGAAGGCCCCTTGTGAGTTGGAAATAGTGTGTCACGGACGGCACGGGTCCCCGGTACCAAAGACCCAGTAATCCCCCTTGTAGCGGGCCTGCCACTCCCTCGCAGTTCGTACATCCGTAACAGGAGTCTCCGGGGGTCACCATTTTTATGTGTGATTTTTAGCCTTGTTTCCCGTTTTTTCTCCTATGTTTTCGATATCATCATTGTCACAGGCTGCTGTTTTAAAAATTTTAACCTATGACTAAACGAAGCTCTCTGAAAGTAAAGATACCCACTCTATTAAAACTTTGACCTTTGAACTCCCCTTCCTCAATCCTGCCCATGGGTCGTCTTAATCCCCTTCCTCGCTCCGTCCATCGAGCGTCTTAAAAATGATTTTATTAGAATAGAGAGGATTTAAAAATATTCTGATGAGCTGTTATTGACACACGATGTTCAATTTTAACCTTTTTAGGCACCTGACCGCTGCTTCTCACTGGATATGACTGCATCCTGTGTTCAAAATCAAGTAAAGGAATGGAAGATTCTTTTTGCATGCATATTCATACGACAACGGCTTGCTAATCGATGGTCTGCTCTGACGTCGTGTCTGTGAAAGGCGAATAATTGCGAGCTAATGACACATCAGTCGTGAAGGAACTCGGTTCCATTAGCTGACGCGAAGCTAAGAATAAAGTCTAAATAATCATCACCTAGACAACGTGGTAATCGGAGAGTAAACTCGGTCAGATTACGCGATAATTTAGTGCAGAATGGAAATGAGCCGGGAGTTTTCGAACATGGTCGTAGGTTGTGCTTTGCCAAATAGAGTCGCCGTACAATTTGCGGCATAGGTAATTGTATTCACGATCGAGAAGAAGCACACCTTTGTAATAGGTATAATTCTCCGTGTAGAGAGATAAGGCTGAAATACGTTTATGCATGACGAAGGTTTTTCGAAACTGAAAATTGCCTCCTTGTCACTCAACATCCTAACACGGAGAATGCAACTCTCAAGTAAGCGTTTCGGAGGAGAATACAAAGAAGTTAATCGATACAAAGATGGAATCCATCATAATTTAAAAATCGATCGCCATTTTATTGCACCACCTATTCTTTGACTTCAGACTTCGGGGCTTCATTCAATTATTACGTGGTGCACCTAATCGGCAGGACGGTAGAAGGGGGGGGTGGGGTGTTAGGCAGCGTTATTTTCGATCACTATACAGAGTGATAATTATTCAAGGGTGGTTCCGCACCATCCCTTTCATTCTTGATGTTCTTCCCCTGTTCAGGGTTAATCCTTCAACGATGTTTTTTTTCTGAAGGGGCGAGGGAGAGGGGGTCCAAAAATTCGTTTCCTTTGGCCTAGGATCACTCACAAACTTTCAAGTCTATCTCAATTCTGCCGTGCTGAGGGAAAACGCCTTATGAACTCTCAGGCGTTCCCAAATTTCATCCGATAAAACGAAAATTTCCCGGTAAACTTATGAATTTTTTTCTTCAAATTTTTCACATAATTTTGTTCGTAATTTTACCTAAAGTTTCTTTAAAATTTCAAAGAAAAAGATTAATAACTTCCCTCAAAATAAACATTTTATCGAAAGAAATCTGGCAACTCTCGAATGTTCAAACGGCGTTCTTAGCACGGCAGAATTGGCACTGAAATGAAAAAGGTGATTCCTGGTGCTGAAAGGCGAGGGAATTTTGGATGATTTTCGAGAGACAGTGCGTGCATAATGCAATGTTTGAACGCCCCTTCGACTTTTTTACGTGGGCTTGAGAGCTTGAACAATTCTCAGCATTATGGAAATCAAGTCGTCACCTTCCAGGCAAAGTATCACAAGCGCCATGCGACGTTTAAAAATTTCCGCCGCCATTTTATTTCTTTACTGAGAAATTGTTGGTTGAATCTGTTTGGAAATTTCACTAAATTTTATCGGCAGCACAAAGAAAATTCAGTGAAATTTTCGGACAGCTTCGTTGAACAATTTCTCTGTAAAAAAATAAAATGGCGGCGGAAATTTTTAAACGTCGCATGGCGCTTGTGATACTTTGCCTGGAAGGTGACGAAGTGACTTCTCCGCTTTCGAAAATGAACAATCGGAAAAATAAAACAACGTTTGAAAAATCAAGCTCTTTTGACCCCGTCAATTAAGGTGGATAAATGACGATCGAGTTTCCTTCACATGAATACATGATGGTAAAGTGTTATTGTCAAAGCGGTGCGATGATGGAAAATTTGACTTGAATTTGGCAACCGAGGATGCGGCTGGTGGCAAACCAGCCGGCCAGCCAGACGCAGGTGAATCACCCTGACCCACGAGTCTTGAGCAGCAAGTTCGCACAACTGGGCGTATTTATGCCAAAAGGAACTATGTGCATATGGTTAGCGTGAGACATAGTTCCTTTTTAGCATAAATGCGCCCAACTGGCATACAGCTACTGAAAATCTATACTTTTATGAAGGGATTCGTCCGATCGTGAATATTTCACTTCTTTCCAACTCAAAAACCCTCAGCCTACGGTTAATTTTGTGGTGCTGGAATATTCCCACTAAAATAAAGGTTCTTTTTTAGGACAAATGATGACGCTGTTTGATAAAATCTTTTTTTGAGTCTCGAGAAAAAAAATTCAGAAAAAATACTACTATCCCTAATGATTTTCCTTCACCTGGCAACTAACCGAAACACGATTTTTGTCTCCTAAAACGTCAAGAAAACGTTGCTGCGACGTCAATTTCGGCAATGACGATGTGATAACGTTTTCGCCAACTCTCTTTGTCATCGAGCGCGCCCCGGCCCGTTACTGTCTCACTTAAAGGTGATTCGATGGACGCCATATATTATGTCAGAACGGCATGCGATATGTCGCATAAATTAGTTCCATTTTTTCAGCTACTCGTCATTTTTTTCGAATTTTGAGATCGCAATTCTGTTGTCAGGAGACTAAAGCACTCACTTACCAATTTTTACAAAGAAATTCAACGTAATAAAGACGTGGGTTTTTTTAGAGAGCATTCGATACTGATATCGAAACTGCACTCGAATGCGATATTTCCTATTTAAAAAAACCACGTCTTTATTACGTTTAATTTCTTAGTAAAAATTGGTAAGTGCGTGTTTTAGTCTCCTGACAACAGAATTGCGATCTCAAAATTCGAGAAAAATGATTAGTATAGCTGAAAAAATGGAACCAATTGATGCGATATCTCGCATGCCGTTCTGACACAAAATATGGCGTCCATTGAATCACCTAACTAGCAGAACCTCCAAACGTGATTTTTGAGAGATATTCTCTGTTTCTTTGCAAATTGAACGTGTGTAGGTCTGCAATGAACTCAAAGCTTGCGTTACCTACATCCAAAATTTTTGTTGGACGACGGTACTTCACGGTAACTTCTGGATATTCAACCAGAATCTATAAGCTGTGTCCCTACCTACCTATTTTCTGCGAATAGGTTGACTTGAGCGATACCGATGCTTCTTTTTGGCAATGGATTCAGAGCGGCTATGGAGCGATGAGCGATTTAGTGGGCACGCACTTCATTTTAGGTGGAACTAAAGGGATGGAGATTTGTGACCGATTTTTGGCGCCGAAAAATCGATTAAATCGGATCGATTTTTCGAGATCGATTAAAAATCGGGATCGCTTTTACGAGCCGAAATCGAATTAGGTATTGGGAAAAACAAAATCAAAATTTTCTGCGTTAATGTGTCACATAAAGCCTAAGTTCTGTAAAACTCCAGTTCCATTTAAAGTTCATTTAGGTATGGCAGTTGTCACTTTTATGTTTTTGGCGCCGAACTTGGGTATACAAATTTTATAAAATCGTTTTAAAAAAATGGATTTTTTCCATCCGATTTTAGAATAGAATCGATTTGTAACCGAAAATCAAATCGATTTCCCGAAATCGATTAATTTGGAAAAATCGGCATCCCTAAGTGGAAGATGCTGAGCCAGGAGCCACGGTGGTTCCGATGTAAACACATACATAACCTCATATTCACGCCATGGTGGACTCACGCGACCTGCAATAGTTTTCGTTTCTGTCGATGGAAATTTCTCAATGTGAAAAGGGCCATAGTTCATTAATTAACTGATGATTTATTGATGATTAAAATTTCAATGAAAAGAACCTTTTACATGAAAACCTTCGAAAGCTTCATTTGCAGCCAGCAAAAGAAACTGCTATGCTTAAAAGCAATATGCTCAAAGAATTTTAAGATCTTTCTCGCGACAGAGCCCCTGCTCAAGAGGGTTAATCGCTTATGGTTTTGTCGGCACATTAGCAGACTAGACGAAGTATTAAAAGAGGCAAGGAAGTATTAATTACAGTGACACAACTCGAAAAAAATCCAGTGGAAAACACACTCGCGCAAACACGCCCTCACACGAAAAATTCCAGACTGTTTCATATTTTCGTAATTTTTACATAGGTAGGTATAATCTACCTTATAGATAATGCAAAATATCTGCTCATCTTCCGGACCTGAATACGACACTTTGTACTAATTTTCGGGCTCAGTCAATCTCGGGACTTCAAATTCTGTAGTGAAAAACGTAACTACCTACATTGAAAAAAAAAGAAGAAAAAATCTTAGTAGGTACCTACATGACTTTCAAAAATCACCTCACCTGGAAAGGATATAAACAATGAAACTGAAGAAATGATTTAATGCGTGTGATGAGAGAGTTAACATTCACAGCCACGACACACAGTTAACGACTATAAATCGAGGAGGAACAGAGAAACATGTGGTGTTCAACCGCGGTGAAAAAAACGCGTTGTCGGCGTAGAGCACGATAGATGGGAGAGCGAAAGCGTGGCGTCTCCCCTCGCGAGTAGAAAATAACTGACTGGCGGGAATGGCGGGGTGGGACGCGAGAGGCGGGACATTTGAGCGCCACGATTCTAGCGCCAAGCGTCAAACATGTGTATTATCACCTCCATGGAAACATTTGAAATTTGCGGCGTGGTGGTTGGGTGGCGAACCGGCCGGCGCGGCGGCGGCGGTGTGTGAGCGACCTACGACAAAAATGAGGGGAGGGGGAAAAGGGGAATTCTGATGCACCCCTCTTTTCGCCAGTTTTGCAGCGGAAATATATATAATATGGAATGTCTCTTTTGCGGTTTGCCAGATCTGGCTCGGTTTGATGGGTACGGGGCGAAGACAATGGGCTTTTCTCTTCCTCAACGCTCTAACTGGGCCAGGGTGGAATGAAACGTAAGAAAGAAATGACGGATTGGAAGTTTCAGTAAAATACTTCACTTAATTTCAGGAGGCTGTGAAACATTTCATATTTTCAGGGGCTATGGTATGCCAACCACATCCAAAGACACAAATAGGAGAAAGTCATAATTTATACATTTTGCGGAACATGAAGAGGAACCGGTATTTTCTTATATATTCCGTACCTTCGTTTATTTTTAATCCTCGTAGAAAAACCACCCATTTGTAAATACAATTCTAGCTGAAGCGCACTTCAGCTATGCATTCACCACTGCAAAAATTTCAGGGGAAATCGACACGCCCAGCGTGCATGGTGGCTATTTCCATTTAAATCTTCTGTCACATTTCTAAGGCGCAATGATACAACTATTTTAACTCTCCGGAATGCGTGAGGTATCACGCCGCATTTGAAGACGTTTTCAAAACAGCCAAGTTCCGATACCCGGATTATAGTTTTACAAAGTTCATATTCTTTTGTTTCCATTTATAACCACTAGTTTAATTATAATCCTCCTATAAAAACCAACCATTTGCTAAATACAATTTTAGCTAAAGCGCACTTAAGCGCATCCATGACTACAAAAATGTTAACGGAAATCGAAAAAGCCAGCGTGCATGAAGGCTATTTCCATTTAAATCTTCCGTCGCATTTCTAAGGCGCAATGATACAACTATTTTAACTCTCCGGAATGCGTGAGGTATCACGCCGATTTGAAGGCGTTTTCAAAACAGCCAAGTTCCGTTATCGGAATAATCGTTTTGCATAGTTCATATTCTTTTGTTATACTCCGTGCCACTTGTTCATTTTTAATCCTCGTTGAAAAACCACCCATTTGTAAATACAATTCGAGCTGGAGCCCACTTCAGCTATGCATTCACCACTGCAAAAATGTCAAAGGAAATCGACAAGCCCAGCGTGCATGAAGGCAGGCCCGCCACAAGGGGGGATACTGGGTCCCTGGTACCGGGGCCCGGGCCCCAGAGGGAGCCCGTCTTACCCGTGAAAAACCACCACGAATTCACATGCAACCCTTGTTTCGTAAGAAAAAGTGAAAAATTTACCCTGAAAATTTCATAAAAGGTGAATAGATTTTCAGAAACACGTTGGGGCACTGTAGAATTCTTCTTAAATTTTCAAAGAAGTATACTTCTTGCAAAATTTCTATCTATTTTCAAGATTTTCAGTACAGAGGGATATTTTTAGTAACTGCGTTTCATTTTCTTCCGTCGTCAGATGCTAAGAGTCTCCAGTCTGGGCATCCTCGACTTCAATGGCTCATGGCTCAACTCCCTTTGCCAGCGTGCATGGAGGCTATTTCCATTTAAATCTTCCGTCACATTCTTACGGCGCAATAATACAACTATTTTAACTCTCCGGAATGCGAGAGGTATCACGCCGCATTTGAAGGCGTTTTCAAAACAGCCAAGTTCCGTTATCGGAATAATCGTTTTGCATAGTTCATATTCTTTGTTATACTCCGTGCCACTTGTTCATTTTTAATCCTCGTTGAAAAACCACCCATTTGTAAATACAATTCGAGCTGGAGTCCACTTCAGCTATGCATTCACCAATTCAAAAATTTCAGAGGAAATCGACACGCCCAGCGTGCATGGAGGCTATTTCCATTTAAATCTTCCGTCGCATTTCTAAGGCGCAATGATACAACTATTTTAACTCTCCGAAATGCGTGAGGTATGACGCCGATTTGAAGGCGTTTTCAAAACAGCCAAGACCCGAAACCCGGATTATCGATTTGCATAGTTCATATTCTGTTGTTATATTCCGTACCTTCGTTTATTTATAATCCTCGTAGAAAAACCACCCATTCGTAAAAACAATTCTAGCTGAAGCACACTTCAGCTATGCATTCACCACTGCAAAAATTTCAGAGGAAATCGACACGCCCAGCGTGCATGGAGGCTATTTCCATTAAAATCTTCCGTCACATTCCCACGGCGCAATGATACAACTATTTTAACTCTCCGGAATGCGTGAGGTATCACGCCGCATTTGAAGGCGTTTTCAAAACAGCCAAGTTCCGTTATCGGAATAATCGTTTTCCATAGTTCATATTCTTTGTTATATTCCGTATTTTCGTTTATTTAAAATCCTCGTAGAAAAACCACCCATTCGTAAAAACAATTCTAGCTGAAGCGCACTTCAGCTATGCATGAACTCCCAAGTCGGGTCAAATTGGCCGGTAACTAAATATTTGATCATGATGGTTTTTGAAGTATTCTGTATATTATTTCTGTGTTTTTGCAGGGAATAAAAACCTTGCGCTTTTTGAATACAGAACCACACACTACTGGCCTCCTGACCACACCTTGCAAAGCCATATCATGCCTTCGCTCAAATGCGAGTATACCATGTCAAACATGAGGAGGATACAGCCTATCATAGTTATCGCTTGAGCTTAATACACCCAGGCGTACCTTCTAAAAAAAACTGATTTAAAACTGTTTATTTCTCTTAAAATATTACGGAGGCCAAACATGCTGTCTGATATGTGTGGATAAAGCATGACTGAAGCCATCTGTCAAGTTGAAAGCAAGCTCTGAGACTGGCTGCTTCCACCAGTTTAAAAGTACTTTTTCAATTTTTTGTCTGCAAGCGGCAAAAGTAAATGTTTATTAACTAACAACAATTACGAGAGAAAAGGCATATTTATTAAATAATATTCGTCCTCAACAACCAAAAAAAAAAGAAAAAGAAAAAAGAAGAACAATTAACAATTGACACTTTCATGTTCTGAAATGTGATATCACTTAGGTACTGCTTTGCTAATACAGAGGCTGAGGGTATTCATGAAAGAAAGCACAGCTGGGCAGCTGAGCATTTCTATCGAAGAGATAAATTAACTCATCAATCCAAATTGGTAACTTTACAATGACTCACCACAAAAAAATAAACATTTCAACAAGTAATGTCAGTGAAAGTTGCTTAAAACTATTTGAGCAAATTTATCAACCTCAGCAATGGAGAGGCATAGTTCTGACTACACTTTTAATTTCAAACTTTACTAAATTAATGTATGATAATGCGTAAGTAAATTATTCAAATACATAGTTAGATGTTGTAATACTTCAATAGTTAATGTACTTACTTATTAATATGTATTATACCTAATTTTTAGGGGAAGGGGGGTATTAACAGATCACTGCAATTTATCCAGAATAGACAATAGAGCTTGGAGCCTATGAAAAGAACCAACAAAATTCCATTAGGGAGGGGGGGGGGATGTAAACTTCACATAAAATGGAGGATGAGTGAGACTGATTGTATGAGCTTTGAATGAAAGATAACACTGCCACGGCTCATTCCAAAAAATTGGGTCAATGCGTATAAAATGATCCTTGAAATTCAGGATTGATGTTCACATGTAAGTTGACAATTTTTGTAGTTACATAAAGGTTTAGGCAAGTATTTTTATTATTCAGTGAAATATTTTTTTTGTTGGAGTTTCCAATTTACATAAAACCAATTGTGGTATGGGTGTTTTACAATCATATCATTTTACCTGATCATTTATTTAAGTCCTTTTTAAATTTTTGTTTCACTTCATTCATGGTACAATAAAATTAACAGAAGAATAGCGACACTCTTGCTATTGATTTGGATTCTAGAGAGGGTCAAATTTAAAAATAAATGAAAATAGTATTGTGATCAAAATGATAGATCGTATTCAATAGTGTTTCGAAGTATCGTTTGGTTCAAACCAGTAGAGCATAACCACAAATAAAAATTTTAGGATTCAAGTTGAAAAAGCTGGAAAAGAGGAAATTTCTAAAAATTTCACTTTTCATTGCCATATTGTTCTTGTAAGAATCAAAAATCTTTAACACCCAAAAAACCCCTTTCCCACAGATTACCCAATTGACTTTTGAGGCTTTGCTTACGAATTGAACCGATCGATATCGATAGAATCTCATCTGTTTGAAGTATCAAATACGATCCATTAAAAATGACAAGTGTGACAAGGATCAAAATTGTGATACCGCTTTGAGGCAAAACATGTGAACGGTGGTTGAAAATTAAATAATTCTAAACATGCAGAAATTTGGAATTATTAATTTTCCTATTATGTACTTGTTGGTTTCAATCTGGTGAAATGACCAATACTTAAAGATTGTAGGTCATCTCTAATTCGATTTAAATCTTGCAATCAATCACAGGAAAAAGACAGGCTCATACTTTTAAATGCTCTTAGAAGTATGTTTTCCCGGTTTCAATCTGAATTGAAAACTTCGGACATGACAACTTACAATTTAGTCAATGCAGCATAACTTGGTCAGAAAGCTCACTGAAATTTAAGCAGTCTTATCACTGCTAAAAAGAAATAAGATGATACCAAAGGCACTCTAGCCTTAAATTAGGAATGAAAAAACTGGACATACCTAAACGTAAAAATTAATGTCTAAATAAATACTGCACAACACAACAAAAAAAGAATGGGGAAAAAATAAATAAACTGAAAGATGAAAGAAAATATTAGACAAATGATACATTGGATGTATCAAATACATCATGTATCAGTTTGATTCAGGGTAACAAAATTGGAACAATGAAAGTTAATTTTTAATTTGACTCTTATGAAAGAGAAGAGAAAATAAATGAATGATAATAGAAATCAACAGAAAAAAGGACATAACAAAACGTAAAAAGTTAAGTAAGAGTAAGGATGACTAGATTTGGTTGTGCCCCACCATTTTGGAAACGGCAAGAATAATAGTATTGTGATTAATGTTAGAAATTTAATGCAACAATCAAACGTTAAAAAATTTTGGAAGAGTTCAAAATCACCAAGTTTTTCTTTAATTACGTGAAAAAACTTAAACTCAAATTAACTGGTAACTATCTATAAGGGGGAAAATGCTGTTTCAGCAAGAGACATACATTAAAACGGTACTGCGTGTCAACTTTTTACAAAAATTAACGAAAATTTGATTTCAGGTGAATGGTAAAGAAAACAGGCAGTTGAAATTGAAATTTGTTTCAATTAGAAATGGTGAAGTTTCAGAAATAAAAATTGGTAGCAAGATTCAAATAGAAGCCTAATACAAAGGCCTGATACAGGTTGGGATCTAACGATCAGTATTTAATACAATTTTGCCCATTTCCCGGGAAAATAATAACTATATGCCAGTATTATTATCTTACCACAAAATACTTGAGACCAATTGGTTACTTCAAAATTTTAAATGTTCTCACAAACTTGTAGTTTGAAAGATTCAAGGGGTAACAAATGCGTAAACCGGTTGGTAACATTAATGAAATATTGAAGATCAGTTGTCTCTAACTCAGGTAGATATAAAACTGTTGAGAGATATTTTTGTACTTGATGGTCCCCTAGAATACAATGGGATCATATTGGCAGCGTCATTCGGATGAACAGAGTGATTCAAAATTAGATGTCGACGAAGTTTTGATCTTGTGCTCAAGGCTTTGAAACACAGAGGACAAACGGTTTGCCCTTTGTGCTTCTTCATGTGTGATGACAAGGAATTAAAGTGTTTGTATGCATTCCCACAAATTTTACAAGTAAAACGATCTTCACAGCCAGTAGAAGTGTTCAATGAATCAGAGGTGCTTGCTTCAAAGTTGGACAGATCTGAAAAATAGGAGAAAATGCAAAGTCATCAATAAATAGTATTAATAATGGAACCTTGAGAATCCTTTGCATGCTCCTAATCCTGTGGATCGAGTGACAATTGATATTCTTATATTTAATTCAGATAAGGAAGCATAGCGAATAATTTTTATTTTGTAAATGAACCGAAGTGAACGGAAACTCACTAGGTTACATAAAGTTAGAACCATGAGAAAAGGTCTGAAGTCTTATTCCACCTTAGGTCTCAATGTTAGGGACACAATTCAATGACCGTTTTATGGTTTGAATATTTTCCTTAACTTTGAATTTTTGACAGGAGAGAGTTTAAAACCAGTTAAATTCAAGACTACTCCCAACTCATTTTTTTCTGAAGTAGGGTTTGGTGTGTTTCTGTTAGACTCTGTTCAAAAAATATCCAATCTTCCAACAGATAAACTTTTTTTCTTTTTTGTGACTTCGTGGCAAAACTGTGCTTGACTTCTTTTGATTTTACTTTTTTGTGCATGGTCCCTTATACCATGAATATGTCCAATTGCGAAACTGACAATGAGATATGATTGTTTGTAAAAATTGAATTATTTCATTGGTGCAACTCAGACACATGATAGTTCTTTGACATGGTTGTTCAATAGTTTTAGATACACACTTAGCAGCCAGATTTTTGCTTTGTGTATAGCTTTAGTATTTTGAGGAAGATTCTATTTTGACTGTAATTTTTAGTAAAGTAATTTTGTACTTCTAGAGCCTTCTGAAAACTGCGCTTGATCTTTTCTACCAATTGGAAGTCATCGCAAACTAAACAATCATTAGGATATCATCACTGAATCACAAATAATTCCTATAATTTTATAAATACCTTTAATTGGTGACTCAGAGGCATTTGAAAGAGTATCATCCACTTCATCTGTCAAATCTCCTTCTTCTTTCACTTGCATCAATTCCAATTCAAAATCATGGCGATTTGAGTTCTGATCGAAAGGAGGGTTCAAAAATTTTGGACTACACCTTGTAAATTCTGATGAAACCACTGTTGTCTTTCGACTGTCAATTCGATCTTTTGCTGAGTCTAATTTTCTTTTCAGTGTATTACTAAAAACTTCGACAGGGTCGTCTAAAAACTCATGTGGAACAACTCGAAATATTTCAATTGACTCTGATTTGATGAGATTACGCCCAACTTCTTCTCCAGGGCCGGAATCTTCGCCACAACTGCTACTACTGTTCGGATTTATGTCAGATGAGTCAGCTTTTTGGGTTGGAATGTGACTCTGCTTGCTCGAGTTCTCAGACTCCAACAAATCACAAACAGTTTTAGAAAGTTTCCGTTTTTTTGGAGAGTGATTAAAATGGCTAGTGACAGGAGTGTGTGGTGCTAATGATTTTACATCAGGGGATGGATCAATTTCTTTACTTTTAGGAGCCTCTGATGGGCTGGTAAGAGTATCTGGAGAATAGACGGAGCTTCCCTGCAACAAAAATAACAAAATAGAAAAATTAGGAGGAAAGGGGTGGTTGGATGGAAAGGACCTCGCACACTTCCTATGGATATGTGTGCCTGGTTTGATTTCAAATTTTTTTGTTGCATTGAAATCGTCTATGGATGCTGATCTAAAGTTGTCATTGCGTCAACTTCCTACGAGCCACCGTTTTTGCACGATCCACAATTAAAAGTTTTGATAATTTCCAGGATAGGCCAGCTGAAATCAAAACGCAGCGCATGTCTGTCTGGTAAGGACAATGAGTAGGAATGGGAAAGAAACCGATTTGGACGTTGAAAAGTAAAGGCGCATGGAATCCGAGATAAGACTGTCGCTCAGATGCTGATCGATTTTCTGTTTACAAGATTTACACACATCTGAAGCAAACGAAACCGCACTCAATGTGCTGAAATGAGGGATCTCTTTGACTGTTCATTGCAAAAACGGTGGCTCATAGTAAGTTGGCGGAATGATGACTTTTGGTCAGCATTTATAGACGAATTTAATGCAATTAAAACTTTGAAAATCAAACAGGGCACACATGCCCATAAGGAGAGTGCAAGGTCCTTTGTAATTGTCAGTCTCTCTCTTAGCGAGGCAAGTATACCAAATTTCATTAAAATTGGAGGGGCTCAAGAAAACAAATAAGTAAGTGGCGTTAGAAGGCCCAAAATTAAATAAATAACATAAAGAGAAGAAACCGGGAAATCAAGGCTTTTCCTGGAGAATTATCTGTTTGCACATTATTTCCAAATGCCACGGATGGAATCAACACTTGATTGAAATTTTTGACGGGTGCCTCAGCAAAAATACTTACTTTAGTTGTATTATTCGGATTACGGTCACAATCAACAAGGCCTTTGACTTCTAGAAGCTCAGCAGTTGTCAGAAAAGACACGAGGTGACTGTCAGCAATTTCCACCTCACCATGATAGATAAATTTTAATATTGCTTCCAGATCTTCAAATTTAACATTCTGGATGATAACAATTGGGTGTTTACAGGGATTTTCCTGAAAGAAATTAGGTGCATTGAAATAAGTGAACTACAGTAATGACATAATATAAAGCATGAAGTACTATACCTAATTTCATCTGAAAACACTAGAAAAGTAAAGTTGACGAAATTTCATGCGCAGTACTTAACTACTAAAACAATAAAAATTTAAATGGACCTGTCCAGCTCTTCTCGAAAAATGACATTTTTAAACCAATTATTCATTCCCACGTGTACCACCTTATGCTCCTTGGACAATGCTTGTTTCGGTGGGGTTTCTTTGTAACCATCACTCGGAGAGGACTCAAAGTCTAAAAATATTGACTGCCGTACCTTTCAAATGGTTTTTATCATTACTTAAATTGTAATTTTCCGGTTGAAATACAGCTTAATGAAAGGTTTGAAACTTTGTAGAATGAATGCAGGCAATCGGCCGCAATGTAATAACTGCTTGCATTTCATTAAAATTGGCATTAAATAATAGGTGCCAAATATATAAGCAGCAGTGGATGGTGAATGTCTTTTCAAACAATAGAAACGTGAATTTTTTATGTCTCAAGTTGAAGATAGAATGACTTTGATGAACCTGTGAAACGTGTCTACAATTGTGAGAACTCGAGTATTCATCAAGTACACAGTACCTACAATCATCAATACGATAATGAGTCAAAAAGAAAATAATGGAGAGGGTCAGCAGAGGAACCCCGAGCGAATTGTACGTAGTTACAAAAAGGTGAAGAAAATGTCAAAATTTTTCAATAATTGCCACAGTTGAAGTATAAAATTAGAAAGCTGCTGGGCAAACAATGAGATAAATTGTCTCGCTCTTGCTCGAACTCGATTTGATGCGGAAAAATAGGATATTCAGTCTATAAAATTCAGAAAAAGAAAATGAGTTTGTAAAGCCCAAAGAGAAACAAAAAATTACCCTGAATAGATCCTTAAAGTACGGGCTGCATGCAGACAGTAACATTTTGTGAGCTCCAATCCGTTTGCCTTGGCAACTTAAGGTGACGTCAACCAGCTCATTGCCAGTTTTGAAGGAGTGGAATTCTTTAACTATGTGAGTGAGGTAGTTGTCCCATTTCAGAAGATACGCCTCATGTGAGCCCATCTGAAACATTAAAAGAGGATAGATTATAATGCATAGTGATGCAGAAAATGCAAGAAGTGACATGAAGTGCATGAAGTGTTTCATGAAGTGCTTCATGAAAATTTGATGTGGAAAACAGAAGACACTGAGGTTTGTAATTTTCTGTGAGCGCAAGCCTTGAGACCCCGTACATTTTTGCGATTTATATCAACAAAAATTTGGAGCTTCTGCTGAAAATGTCAGACTTTTCTCAAAATTTTGATGAGATCTGGTCCCAACGCCATGCTGATGTCTCAATACCTTTCTACGCTATCTGTTAATGTCTTAATTGTTGCACTTCATACAATATTGATGGAATGCATAAGAAGGCGTCATAAGTATTGCAATCTCTGCTTGGTGTCTGTACTAAGACCATGAGTTATTTGATAATTTAAAAATTGCAAACATGCAACAGACTTCAAGGCAAGTCGACTGTGTAAGGCGGCAATCAAATAACTTGTTTAAGGTGTCTGAAAATTTCCGCCTTGATGTCATTTTTTTAAAAGAGAACAAATTAACATCATTCCTTGAAGTTTTTGTAGAATTTTCTTCGCACAGAGAAGAAAATTCATGGCGGTTTTGAAGAATTGCCGTTGAGTAGTTTCCTGTTTAAAACATAAAGCATAATAGGAAGTCTGCGATGTCGCAAACCAAGTTATGAGATTACTTACCGACTTACACCGTCAAAATGTTACTTTTTCTTTAATAGTCTTAGTAGGAAATTGGAAGACTCAGCATCTACCATTATCCACATTGTCGTTACCACGATAGGTGTCACTCGAGGGTAAGACCAGGCCTCGGATTGGATCTGCACACAGCCATTAGCAGGTTTTTACCTATGTTCTGAGCGTGAATTATTTGCTGGAGAATATATGCATGGCTACAAAATGATTGGGCAGATATGCCATACCAGGAGAAAAATTTGGGGCTCCGATGCATGATTCATACAGCCTCAAGATTGCAAAATCGAGCGATCTTTTAAGAATTTTCAAGCACTTTCTCATTTTTTCCTAACGTACAGTTTTCTCTGCGTAACGGAGAACTTTGCTTTGTCCACAAAATGACACTTCTCTGTTGCTTGGGAGGTTTGTTTCCAAGATGCCCAACGTTTTCTAGATGATTTTGTCATTGCAAGTACATTTCCTACACTCTTCAAACACCCTCCTCAAGAATCAAGCGCTTTCAAGGCCTTTGAAAATAATTTCAGAATCAAGCACTTTCTTAGGGCGCATGAACCATGTGAAGGCTCCTGGGAAGCATTTATTATACACCTGCCACGGCAGAACACTATCCTTCCTCGATGCTTCATAAATTTTGTAATGTAATGTTTTAGAGCTTTTTCTTTTTTTAATTCCGGTCTTCAGCTAAAATTTGCCCTGGTGTTAGTGTGGACTTAGCATTATTCTAAAATCTTTTTCATCTAAACCTGAGTGTTTTGGCTAATTTCCACAACAGGAATATTTCGAGTCACGATAACCTAAGATATTGAAGAGTAGTTGCTGGAAAATTTTTTATCAGCCAAGATTTTCGAGAAAAAGGCACAGAGAAAGTTTAATTTTGAATGACATCATGCTCATGAGGTTTTAAAGATCGTCAAATTAATCAAAATACAAAGTTCGGATCATTCAAAGTCCTGTCATGTTCCGTATGATATCCTGGAGAGCACCTTTAACCCAAGATATTCCATGGAAATGTCCTTGAGTTGAGTGTTGCTTAAGAGGCTCAACAGTAACTAAATCTTACTCCTATTTTGAACGACAAGGCGTAAATTAGGCTACTCATATCAGCCTATATCCAAAACTAATTGTAAGGGGACCTTGGAGCAAATCACAATTTACAGAGTTGACTACTTCCTTGTTGAGCTTAGACGCTGGACTGTCCTCAACATCTGCAGATGAAAATTTACATGGTAAGCTATCATAATTTTGTGGGCCAACTAAACGGAGCAACATGAGAGTCTGTTTCAAAATCGCAGACATCACTAATGAGAGAAAATTGAAGCAGGAAAATAAGATAGAACTAAAGCTTCTGAGTAAGTTGGCGGTGGGAGTTAACCACCTTTAACAGGTTACCAGTATAATCTACAAATTCATGCTTACCTTCTTATCAGGCCGATTCCTCAAATTAGGACAAAAAGGCTTCCACCACAATAACAAATGATAATTATCACTTTATTCACTAAGATAGAGGTTTGATGAAACTTAACACAATTACTAATAACATTGGAAACAACTATTTTTTGTGGTAGTTTAGTAGGCCAACTTTTTTTAACAATTCTTTTAAATATATTACAAGGTTTCACATTTGCTTCTTCTTCTTGAGACTTGTTTACCTTCGCCCGAGACTTGCCACGGTATTCGACGTTGTCATGTTGAGCAATTTTTTCAGATTTAAAAACTATAGAAGCTCGGTTGTAATGAACTATGTCATAAAAAACCAAAAAGAAAGGAAATAATTTACTGATAATTTAACGTTCTATAACAGACAATACTTCATTTGAAGTTTCAAAAACCTCTGTTGACTCGTATTGAACATTAAAACTTAGATATAGGCAACATCAAGATCCCATGCTCTTCGTGTGTTTTTAGAGAGCAGTGTTGCGCGATGCATTGATAATTATTCTTATTCTTACCAGCTGATTGGTGGACTCGTCTATGACGCAATAATTCTCCGCCACCACAAGCGTGCCACACTCATGCCACAGTACCTACTTACCACAGATTACCTCAGTTTCAGTTTATATTTCAGTCTTGACTCGTGAAATCTCACAGCCACAGCTTCAGACGCTATAAGGGTACCTACTCGAGCTAGGGAGCTTTTCACAACCTCTGGACAAAGCTCACGACAAGCTTCGATAGTTATTATCGAGAAAATTATTCTTTCCCGGGTAATTTTCGTTTCTCTTTCAAGATTACAAACTATAAATCGGGTTTGTTAGGTGCATGTAAATTAGGCCCCAGGGGCCTTAAGAAAGATAAGAAATTGGAGGACCAATTGGACTACATTTTGCAATTAAGAACTGTAAATTTCGGCCCGGCTTAAAAACAACGTATGTGCCATTAGTTTCCCATGCACATGAGTGTTTTTCAGATGAGTTAGAATTTATAGCTCCAAATTGCAAAATGTAGTCCAATTAGAGAGCGGCGCAGACATGGCATTACTCTTCCTGTGACATACTCTTATTCGGCGATTCCCCAACATCTTCGTTAGCGGACCCCCTAGAAAACTGTAGCCTGGGTCACACGATCAAGCTCGGCAACCAGGCTGAAGGTCAGGGTCCTGATTGGTTACCACTTCGAGCTCTCCATGCCTTCACATTACTGCAGGCTCCAATCAATATGACAACACTGATTTTTGATTGGAGCGCGAAAACCTGGGACCCTGGACCTGCTACGCAATGACCTTGCCACCTTCTCAAGTATAAAGGCAGGACGCATGCAAAAATCGTGCGGTACAATGGCGTCATTTGAGGGGGGGGGGGCTGATTTTCGTTTCAGAGGGCCTAAATCAACAGCAAAAAATGGATTAAACTTGCCGAAAACTTGATTTTTATAAAACTTTGATTCAAATATTTTGTTCTTTAAGAGCATTAGTTACATTCGGTGTCATACTACTTTGCTGAGCAAAAAAGGTCACCCCCCCCCATGGTTTTGGGAAAAAGACGCCATGGTGCAGTATTGTTGTAGAAAAATAGCAATTTTATTGTGTGCCAAAAATTACGATAGTAATGTCACACCTTGACAGATCCGTGTAAGGCCTGTTGCCTGACCGCCTTTTTCAAGGCGTTGATCAAAGGAGTAAAAATGTACGGTCTAACACACGCAGCGCTCCGAACTGTAGAAGTCAGTACATTCATGATTAACCACATTATGCAGCTAATGTTTCTCAAAAAAGGTGTTTCAAATTTTATTACCTTTTTTGAGTCTGCTCTGATGTAAATATTACTTATCGACGGTGTGTAAGTCCGCAACTACGTATAAGTAAGGGATATAGTATAAGTATACGTAAGGGATATAGCGCGCTTCACTATATCCCTTAGGGTGGAGCGATTTCGAATTTTTTAGGAATTCTTTTGGCGGGTAGTGAAAAAAAGTTGGGAAATGCGCTGAATTTACTGTAGAGAAAATTTCAGGCCGAAATTCCGATTTCTCGCTGGCGCGCTTAAGCCTAAAAGGCCTAAATTTTGAAATTGGACATTTGAGGCTTGATGTATATGGTTTCCCATCGGAATAAACGAGTTGCGGCCCTTTAGGGCGATAATTTCGTATGAAAGTGCGCGTTCAACTCTTTTCTTAGTGTGAAAGAGCTAGTTTTTTCTTCGCATGAAAGAGTGCGTTGCACGGTTTCCTTCGCAGACAGCTTTGCGCTTGGCTGGTTTATGCCTTCTGCCTTCACATTTTCCCCCTTCTTCTGGATGCCTTCACATTTTTTTACCCCATTTCAGGCAACTTCATATAATCGTGGTCTGCAATCCGCCGATCGAGCACTTACTAGACCCCTGTGTTGCAATTAATATCAGAGCCGGATTCACTTACTTGCCGCCCATGAGCCGCCTATATTTTGCTGCCCCCATCTCATTCGTTTTGAAACTCGATAAAAACCATCAAATGAACATGCCAGCGGGGGAGGGGTGCATAAGACACGTTTACTCGTGTTGGACACATTTTTTTGCGGAAGCCGTGTCAACACTACTCGCAAAATTTCACGGAGCTTTGCGCGAAAGTTAAGTTTCGTAAACCTATCTCTGCGTGGACAAGGCCTTCCATTCATAAGAAATGAACGGAAAAATTATGAAAGAACGAACATAATATGGTTCAATGATTTTAACTTCCGCCGCCGCACCGCGCAGCAGACCGCACCGTGTTGGACGCAATGCGTGAAGTATTCACACATTCTTGTAGGCGCTATCCATTTCACGCTGACCACAGTGACCGCACTGTGTTTGATGCAATGCGTGAAGTATTCGTGCAGTCTTGTAGGCGCTAATATGTGTTACATGCCGATCGCCGCGCCGAGGGCTTCTCCTTTTCATCTCAAGTCCTCGTTATCATTTCTCTCTAAGTAGCACCGTTCTAGGCCAAATTGCGTGTTTGGTTTCTCTCGTAACTCGATTTATTGAGAGTGCTGTCTTTTGTATCACTAAGAGACGACAAAATTAGAAATTACTATACTCTCAGGAAATGAGAGATTTTGTCGCCTTTTCTCGTTTGTAATTTGGTTTTATATAAATCCGATTTTTTTCTTATACCTACACTTTAAAAAATTGCAAATTTTTGCCGCCCCTCAGATTTGCGGCCCATGTGGCCACCCCTTAATCCGGCCCTGATTAGGATATATATATCATGGTGAAAAGCGGGTGGAGAGTTAAGAATAATGACGCGTTGTCCCACTTTTGGCGGCGACTTTAGCGTATCGCGAGCCAGGAAAGGAAACGAAGCGCCGCGCCGGAGCCGTCGAGTCATCTTCGCAGTGTGACGCGCCTTCAATCCGACTGGCGGCAAAATGTCGACACCCGTGGTCGAATAGTTATCTCATTACGCCTGCCGTGAATAAGTTTATATATCGACGGCTCCACACGGAGAAAAAAGTATTTATCTCCGATCGCACCTTTCATATTTCATTTTTCACCGGTAATTTTTAAAAAAACTACACACACATTTCCTGCAAAATTACTGGTAATTTCCCGAAATGATTTAAAAGAAGATAAAACAAAATCGACACGATATTTTCGTTCGTTTTATTTCAATTTTTATTAATTCAGGAAAAAATTAAACGCGTTTCAAGTTTCAGTATCGGTTGCAATAATTAAGATGCATATTTCCCCGTTAATTGTGGTAAAAACTGGACAGAGAGTCAAGAATAATGACGCATAGTACCTACTGGTTTTGCGGCGACTTTAGGACGAAGTGCAAGCCTGGATATGGAACGCCGCGCCGTCGAGTCATCATCGCAGTGTGACGCGCCTTCAATCCGACTGGCGGCAACATGTCTACACCCGTGGTCGAATAGTTCTCTCATTACGCCTGCCGTGAATAAGTTCATAGATCGACGGCTGCACGCGAAATAAAAACTTTTTTATCTCCCATTGCAAAGTTGTACACACCACCTCTCATGTTTCATTTTTCATCAATACTTTTTAAAAAGCTATACACAAATTTTCTGAAGAGCTTCCGGGAATTTCCCGAAATGATGCATTAAAAAATCACTGAAAATATCGACGCGATATTTTCATTCTTTCTATTCATGTTTTTTTTTTTTTTTTTTTTTTTAAATGAGGAGAAAAGTAAACGCGGTTCGAGTTTCTGAATAGGTTGCAATTAAGATGCATATTTTCCCTTTAATTGTGGTAAAAACTGGGCAGAGAGTCAAGAATAATGACGCTTAGCCCTAATTTTGCGGCGATGATAGCGGTACGCCAAAAGAAACGCGGTCAATTCATCTTCGGAATGTGACGCGCCTTCAATCCAGCTAGCAGCAATATGCTTACACCCGTGGTCGAATAGTTATCTCGTTACGCCTGCTGTGAATTAATTCAAAAATCAACGCCTACACACGAAAAAAAAAGCGTAATTATCTCCGAATGCAACGTTACACTCCTCTACTTATGTTTTATATTATAATCAATTTTTTTAAAAAGCTACACGCAATTTTTCTAAACGATTTAAAAAAATTGCAGAACATTGCGACGCTATATTTTCATTCCTTCTGTTTTCTTTTCTCTTTTCCCACCGGAAAAAATATCGTTCCGAGTTTCTAATTCGTTGTATTGCATTGCATTGCATTGCAACCTACGCCTTGGGTTGTATTGCCATTTCACAGTTACCTAGGTGTGTCTTACTTTGAAGCTGAACAGGTAATAAGTGCTAAAGGTGTTTTTGAAAAATTCCTGCACGAAAATGTATTTTTGATTCGGCATTTTGATGGGGCAACTTCATTTTTAAAACCCCTCTTGCCAAATTAAGACATTTTCACGGCCGTAAATTTTTCTGGAAAATGTATTGAAGCCTTATCTAATTTTTTCAGCACATTTCAGTGGTAAAGGAATTTGTTTAGAAACATTTTTGGTACAAAATATATCTAAATACAGCCTGGGTTTGTCTACTTGGACTTCAATTTCCTACGGATTTAAAAAGACTTAAACGAAAAAACCAATGTTGCCAGTTTGCTGGATCCACCAATGGGTTTTTTCGAATAACAGTCATTCGCGCTCTGCGGTAGGTATGTTGCCTATGCAGAAAAACTGAATGCGAACTTAAAGTGACAGATATCTGACAATAACCTCCACGTATTGAGTTTTGGTTCCAGCAAAGTCCATTGAGATAGATAACTGTAAGTTTTTAGGTAGATGACCGATCGCGCTCTCTCTCTCTTACAGGTAGATTTTTTGCATTCGCGCTGAAATTAAAGGCGAGAATAAAATCGACAATATCTTTCCGACAGAATCACGCGTCATTTATTGGTTCCGTCGAATCATGCAGCATTTAAATCCAGTGGCAATTCTTGAAAATTGGCGACACTTTTTTTCCTCCTCCTCCATTTAAATGTACGTAGAATAATCAATTCTTGACGAGGCAACTTGCTTCACCTAAAGTCGATATTTTTAATGGATTTAAATTGAGGAAAAACGGTTTTGCCAACTTGCAAAATTTCCACTGCTTAAAGCACGAGTGAGGTGACTGTATTTTCGAATAGCTTATTGCTGAGTGTTCTGCCCCGATGGACTGGATACTTATCGTTCCTCTTCGTTACATTTTTTTCTCTCCTCTTTTTTCTATCCTTTCATTATTACTCTTGTTTTAGCGCCCGTGTTGTTATGGCGCCTGGTACAGCCGCTATCCTCTTATCCGCCACTGTTCCTGATCCGTCCCTGGTCACGACGCGAATTCATATGGACTATAATTTGCAATTGCGGGAACTACAATTTCAAGCTCAGTTTAGAAACGACCTATGTACCCTTATTTTCCCTATACACACAAGAGTTTTTGCGGGTGAGCCAGGAATTGTAGTTTCTGATTTCAAAATGTAGTCCATATATCTTCTGCGCTGTCAATTTAAATCCGAGGTGTGAAAGTTTTTCTTTCTTTTCTCTTTTTTCCGTCCCCTTAATTGAATGCACATATCTAATGCTCCTCAAGAGAGTCTAGCGGAATGATGTTTCGAATTTACGCAATTCGGTACGCACTCACCTTGCATTCAGAGGCGTAGCGTGCTTTGCGATACATCGATTGATCTGCCATTTAAACCTATGGAAAAGGATCGATAAACCGGGTGTTCGCAACGAACACCTTAATACTAATCGACTCTTTACCATAGCTTCAAATGGGAAAATATCGATTATCGATCATTCACGCCTCACCATTGCTTGCATTAGATTGTTTCTAAATTCTGTTACTTACCGCACAATCCTCGCCGTCCATAGACCTTCATTACAACCAACATCTCGTGACAGCAGTCGAAATCTAGGACTAGCACGTTACCACCACGCTAGGAAGTCTTGAATCTTCAGTGTAACAAAATTCAAACTCTGAAAGCATCCGCCTGGTGCTAAATAATATTTTTCTTCTTTCGATCTCCATTCCAGTTTACTTCGCTTGCTGCTCTGGAACATAAAACAATAAACTATACTTTTTACGGTATAGGCTGAAGTGACGGCGCGGTATGGATCCCTTCCGAACAGGAGGTTGATGCACACCGACAAATATTTTCCGAAGAAAAAAATTGTATGACTTTCAGTATTTTCTTTTACCTTCAACTTTCTGTATTGCGACTGTTGCTTTAGAAATTTTTTTGTAGGCTCATTAGAAATAGACACATCCTCCCCTTTTTTGAAAACCTTTTTCACATGATAAAATAATGAACTTATTTGCAGGAGGTTTTGGAAAACTTCAACATTTGTTCACTGACCTCTCATTCAAAAGAAAACGTTACCGTATGATGTAAAAACGCCTTCAAAAAGAGGAGTATGAATGAACTTAAAAAAATAATTGAATCGAACACGCATAACACTTCTGATGCAACAATTGCCGCGCTTAAAGTTGAAGGCGAATAAAAATTAAAGTTGAAAATTATGTGATATCTACCCGCACTCTCCAGAAACTTTATGCAGTAAGAGTCGTCGGGTGCACCACTGATTAGAAATCGTCACCTGCGCCATGTGCAGGTTTAAATGATGACATAAAATGAGAGCTGGAAAAAAGAATTATTTCCAGCTGGACTAAAACGGATAAGAATCAGTGCAATTATGGTGTTGACATAAATGATGATCGCTAAATAAATAATTAGAAAATTCTAATTTTCTAAAACCAAAGGAGCACGAGTTGCGGTAAATTTTGTAGATTGCTGCAACTTATATCATTGTAAAACACCTGTATATACTATTAAAAGATATTAAAACTCATTGCAAAATTAAAGTTTGATCATAAAGATGCAACTTTTTTGTGCATGAAGTGACGATGTTTGTTCATCTTTCCTATTTCAAACGAACGACGACTCTTCCACAATGGATCACTAGACAAGGTACAAAACCTAAGCATTCTGATACATGTTTCCTAACCAGAATTTCACGTAGAACACGATTTGCGTAACGAAAATTACTGAAACCAACTCCTAACGGAGTTATTAACATTTTTATTTCACATTGGTTACGAGGAATTTGAACTGCCCGCTCACAATGAAACTCAAAGCTCTACGCGAGTCAAATCCCGCACCAGCACGGTTTCAGCAAGCTTCTCAATCGAGCAATGTTCATTTCCCATCATGCGTTTTTCAAACTATAAGTAATTTGCTATAGCTGAACAAAAGCGTCAAGATTGCAGATTTTTTTATCGCAGAGACGTTCATGATAACGTTTAGCGCGCGATGTGAATCACGTAGAGCATTGAGTTTTCATGAGCGGGTGGTTTGAATTCACGCACCAAGAATCATTAAATATCTTCGGAAGGAGTTGATTTTGGTTATTTTCGTTGCGCGCATCGTGTTTTACGTGAAATTTTGGTGAAGAAATATGTATCAGAATGCTGAAATTCGTACCTTGTCTAGTGGTCCATTGCTTAAAATTGGAACTAACTGACCAATGAATTTATAAAATAATTAATTTATAAAAAAATGCGACTAAAAACTAAACCTTTCTGGAAAATTGAACGAAAAACTTTGTACATAAACAATTTCTTTGGACTGAATGTAAAACATACTTACCATACCCGTGCATTTACGCCACCTTGAATGGTTTGAATCGTTTGCGTGTCATTTCATAAACCATCTGACTTCTTCGATGCAGTTTACTATCCGAGGGTGGTTTTCTCGAGCTGTTCCCCCTACTTCTACGATTAATCCTATGCATTATAATCTCCGCAACCAAAGTAATGCTACTCAGTCCACTGCCGATCCCGATGATAATGAAAGCTATAACAACATTCGACATGGTTAGCGGCTTGTAAGTCTCTTGGACTTGGTGATAGTCCGAGAGAGGTCGGAACGGCGTCGAGTGAATGTACCAACTGTGGATTATCCCACTCTCGACGAATATGGAAATCACTTTATTGATGGACTCGAGAAAAGGAGAGTCATACGGGAGCATGTAGGCTATGTGGTACGACTTGGGGCAATCCGCCACGATGTGTAGCAAAATTATATTGTTTTTCACGAACGCGGTTGCGATGTTCTCCGCCAAGTCATTAGCAGGCCCGATCGCCGCTGCGTTTCCTTCAGTCGCCACTTTCCCCAGTATGTCCATCCCCTTGTCGGGCACAACCTCGAGATTCGCGTAGAGTTTCCTCATGACCGGCTCGTCGGACTCGAAAGTGGCTTTAAGGTTTTCTGAGGCCGTGATGACGGGGATGCCTTTATCTGCGACTTCCTCGAGAGTGTTTAGGTCCGGTTCGTAGGACGGGTAGCTTAAGAACTTGACCATCGAGGCTTGAAAGATAGTGGCCGTGGATAGGCTGAACCAGAGGAAGGACACAACGGCAATCCGCTCGGATTGGATGTTGGGGATTTTAGCGATCGGGAACATCAAGAAGATGCGATACAAGTCGAGGATGGTCGTTATGATGGAGTACTCGCCGCTTTTGATTTTGCGGACGAAGCACCAGAAGGTGATGCTGCAGAAGTACGTGATGAAAAGCGCTACCCACATCTCGATGGAGAAGGCCAAGAACATGCCTTTCCAGTGCGGGCGAAGCCCTGATTTTGCCACGACCAGACACAACTTGTCGAAATCGATCGGGCGGGTGAATTGTACCTTGGTCGTCTCGTAATCTTTGATGAAGATACTGTTGAAAGCAATATCCGCCCGATCGTAGATCAAATCCCCTAGAACGCCGGTAAAACTCCCGTTACTGGCTTTGAAACCGTAGCGCAAACCGTCTTGCGGCGGCAAGATGACGGGTCTAAAATTCATCCTGCTCGCTAGTGTGGTTAGTAAAAATCCATCGGCACCGAGATAGGAGCCATTGCCCAGAGGCAGTGCTCTCGTGCGCGTTGGGAACATGCTCACTCGAAGAGGATAACCGTTCAGATCGTTCATTTTTTTTACCACCGATTTTTTGATGGCTCGGATATTCCGCAAGTGAATATTGGTCACGTCCGAAGCGTTTTTGAACGGGTTGTAAATGCTGACCGCTTCGCTCCCGTCGGTTGGATAGAATATGACGTTGTTGACGAAATAGACATTCCAGAGGGCTCGAAACAGCTCTAGAATATTTGGCGGATTCGAAGCCGTCACTATGATGTAATAGCACGTCGAGGTCCAGAGGGAATCTGTTGCGTTCATATCGATAAGGTTCCCTATGTCGCCCACGACAACGATGACCAATTTTGCCAGCGATTGGGCTCCGAGCGTTGAGTTGCGGACCGTGAGATAAAGCGGGCCGACTTTCCGGTAAAGGCTCGCGATGAAGTTAGAGGTGTTGTCGAACTGGGTCACCCGAGCCAAGAAAATCTGCACCGAGTGGGACTCGGCTACTTTCTTGGTAGTTTTTACTAATCGCGTGAAGTTGTGCGACGCCATCAGCGTCCAGTTGAGGCTATTCTGAGGCTCGACCGGGAAAAAAGTTTCTGATGCCATGAAAGACCACAATAAAGACTGTTCCGTGTCCTTGGGTGCCGGTTTTTTGGGATCCGTCAACAAGATCATTGAGAGAAGGTGGAGAACTAGTTGATTGAAATACCTCATATTGTAGGGTTGAATTATGCAACTAGGAATATCAATAATTAATTCACAAGATGGAAGCCCTGTCAAACCGAGATCAAGAAATCAAAAATCGTTTGCACAGTTACATATTTACAGCATTCTGCGGTCGATTAATGAAATATCGATTGAAGAACTGCTTTGAGTTGAAACGAGTATTTAAGCACTAACTGATGCACTAACGACCGACCAATATTTTACGAGATGAATTATTTAATACTCCGCGGAAAATTCATTTTTATAGCAGCAACACATGCCTATTGGATTTCAAAAAAAGACTTCTTCCAGAGAGTTCCGAGTTAGTTTGTTTTAAACGTGAATTTGTTTATTTTGTTGCAATCCTGACCACAATACTAAAAAATAATAAACTCTTTAAGAAACTGTATAAAAAAGACTGTGTTGTGAACGACTGCCTGCTACGTGCGTGTGCGTATGCTGGAACCAACGGCAATCAGTTCGATGTAATTATGGAAGGATTCGGATTTAAAGTGACCTTAACGAGGCTCTGTCACTTGTTCAGACGGGCGCGAAGGCAGAAAATAATAATGTGTTCCAAAGTGACCTATAATATATTTCGGTCTTCTCGGTATAATTTTCTTACTCTACATTCACAACGTCTTTAGGCGGATGAAGGGGTTGAATAATGGGGTGGTTTGACGTCGTTAAAATCGAGGGTAGGTGTGTTCTGCGTTTTGTGCGTACCTCCCCTCGTTGTTTTGACGGCTGTTTTTCCATCACCGAGAAACAAGTTTTTGCTCAAACATATAACTTTACACTTCTACCCTTGCAAATAAACATCAAGCATGGAAGATGAATTTTCATCGATTTTTCCCCGATTGGAAAAAAAAAAAAAAAAAAAAACCTGCATAGAGCTTTGCCAGCCTTCTCTTTGCCTTTCCTCTCGGAAATGTTAACACATTAAGAACAATCCGGACATTGACAAGCTCCTGCGATTTCATTCAAATCGGCGTCGCGTCACTATACGCTACGACGATTACCATTTGATGCCGTGTAATACATCGATTGCTGCGAGGAGCGACGCAGTGACGATTCTTGCAAGTTTGCAACACTTTTTTTCTCTCAATTTAAATGTATGTTGAACAATCGATTCTACGTGAGGCAGCCTGTCTTACCTAGAATCGATATATTAAATTGATTTAAATGGAATATTAACAGTGTTGCCAACTCGCCGGGACAGGCTCGGCACGACGTCCGACGACCAGAACTAAGGCAAAAAACTAGGGATCGCTGTCTGGTTATAATCGCTCTTTAAACCAGGGCCGGATTAAGGGGGTGGCCACATGGCAGCAACTCTACAGGGGGCGGCAAATTTTGCAATTTTTTTAAACGTAGGTATAAAAAAAATCCGATTTAGAAAAAAAAAATTATAAAGGAGAAAAGGCGACAAAATCTCTCATTTCCTGAGAATATAGTAATTTCTAATTTTTTCGTCTTTCAGTGATACAAGAGACAGCACCTTTAATTAGTCGAGTTGAGAGAGAAACCAAACACGCAATTTGGCCTGGAACGGCGCGACTTAGAGAGAAATTATGACGAGTGAAAAGGAGAAGTCCTCGGTGCGGCGATCGGCATGTAACACATATTAGCGCCTACAAGACTGCACGAATACTTTACGCATTGCATCAAACACCGTGCGGTCACTGTGGTCAGCGTGAAATTGATAGCGCCTACAAGAATGCATGAATACCTCACGCATTGCGGCAAACACAGTGCGACCAGCACGATACGCACAGCGCCTACAAGACTGAGCGAATACTTCACGCATTGCGTCAAACACAGTGAGGTCTGCGAGGCGCGGCGGCGGAAGTTAAAATCATTAATCCGCATTTATGTTTGTTCTTTCAGAATTTTTTAGTTCATTTCTTATGAATGGAAGGCCTTGTCCACACAGAGATAGGTTTACGAAACTTAACTTTCGCGCAAAGTTCCGTGAACTTTTGCTATAGTAGTGTTGACAGGGCTTTCCCAAAAAATGTGTTCAACACGAGTAAACGCGTCTTATTCACCCCTTCCCCGCTGGCAGGTTCATTTGGTAGTTTTTATTGATGTTTCAAAACGAATGAGAAGAAGGCGGCAAAATACAGGCGGCCCATGGGCGGCAAGTAGGTAAATCCGGCCCTGCTTTAAACAGCTCCTTTCCTCAGGGAAGTATGGTAAAAAAAAAAGAAGAAAAAACTTGCTTTTTTCCCCAGCTCCTTTGCGATGCTTAATACCTCACGAGAACCTCCCCGGTTAATAGGCGATGGATTTTTTCCGATCGAGTAATGGGACACTATGGGAGGACGATTGAAGAATTCATTTCTTAAATATTACAACACATGAACGGTAAAACATGTATTGTTTCCAGAAGTGATACATTTCCAAGGGCTCTGAGGTTGATTTTTGTCCACTGAGCGCCGCGACGTTTCGGCCGAATAAAGCACAGTGCGGTGCAGTGAGCGACTCTCTGGGACGACATCTATTAGAAGGCGTGACGGAGCCTTGTTGAGGCCACATCATTACCTCAAACCCCTTATTTAAGGCCCTTGGGCGTTGTTTTCAAATTAGGAAAGCTGCGCATTTGGAGGATTAACCGGCGCGTGATAAAAAAATGCGTATATTCCCTGTTTTCATGGTGAAGGTCTTACTTATCGTCTGCTATTAAACAGTTGGTATTTGCAGTTTATACGCACCACAGTATCTTATGCAATATACTAGTTGTGACTTGAGTTTTCGTTACATTTCAATCCTCCGATAGACTTCTTGCCTCCTCCTCTCTGCGTATTATTGTGCGCGTAATTCATTTTATACTGGAACTTGACATCAAATACGAACACCAGGAACCCACCCCTTCCTATTATCGAAGGATGCTGAAACGTCGAGAAAAGAGAAAAAAAATGGATGAGTAGGAGTGGAATTTTGAGTGATTAAATGATGGTGATTCCGTGTGGTTTGGTCGGTATGGAGAGGTATCGGTCGCGTTAGAATGCTGTTCTGTAAACAACTTCTTTTGCTCCTATCTGTGTTGTTCGAAATGGGTCCTCGTAAAATCGTCGTGGGCGAGTCTGCGCCATCTCTAAATTTGTCTCCATTGGACTCGGATACTTTCACGCAGCTGAAACAGTCGCTGAACTGGACGCGGATGATCTCACGCAATTTTACAAGAATGATAAGAACGACGAAAAAAGTAGCCGAATCGCAGTCGGTCGAGTTGTTTCTGGCCAAAGTGACCGAGTTCAGAAACGTTTCTGGTTTCATAATGAATCTGTACACGAGAATCGGTCCGTTATTCATCACAACACGCAGCTCAGCATTCGGAGCGGATCCTCTCGCGAAGCTCGTTATCGTTGTTGTAGGTGACGAACTCAATGTGTGGGACCTCGTGAACAAACAGAGTGAGGAGACCCTCTGGTCCTCGACTTGCTACTACATTGTTGTAGCCGCGTCGATCCCTCCGGACATTTTAGATCTCTTCCAGGCCTTTTGGAACGGCTACTTCGTGCACAACATCATATTCTACCCGACCGACGGCACCGAATTAGTCAGCGTTTACAACCCGTTCAAGAACTCCTCGCAAGTGACCCGGATTCAAATGAGGAACATCCGAGCTATCAGGAGCTCCTTCGTCAAAAAGATGTCCGATCTCAATGGATATCCTTTGCGAGTGAGTATATTTCACACCCGCACGAAAGCTCTCCCTCTGGGAAATGGATCCTACTCTGGCAGGGACGGGTTTTTATTATCCACACTCGCAAGAAGAATGAATTTCAAGCCGGTCATCTCAGAACCGAAGGATGGCCTGCGGTATGGTTTCAGGGCAGAGAACGGGAGCTACACTGGTATGCTCGGAGACTTGATCTACGACCGGGTGGACATTTCTTTCAACAGCGTCTTCATCAAGGATTACGAGACGACAAAAATTCAGTTCACACGCCCAATCGACTTCGACAAGATGTGCTTGGTCGTGGCAAAATCTGGACTCCGTTCCCACTGGGAGGGCATGTTCCTAGCTTTCTCCTCCGAGATGTGGTTGGCCCTTTTCATCGCTTACCTCTGCAGCATCAGCTTCTGGTCCTTCCTCCGCAGAATCAACAGCGGCGAGTACTCGATCGTAACGACCATCCTCGATTTATATCGAATATTCATGATGTTCCCGATCGCTAAGATCCCTAACATCCAGTCCGAGCGGATCGCCGTTGCCTCATTCCTCTGGTTTAGTCTCTCTACAGCCACCATCTTCCAAGCCTCCATGGTCAAGTTTTTGAGCCACCCCTCCTACCGACCGGACATCAACACCCTCAAGGAGGTCGCTGAAAAGAACTTCCCGGTGATAATCGGGTCGGAGAACTTGAAAGAAACGTTCGAGTCACCTGAACCGGTGATGAAGAAGCTCCACGATAATTTAGAGGTAGTGACCGATAGAAACATGGACCTACTGGGTAAAGTTGCGGAAGAGGGAAACTCAGCAGCGATGGGCCGCGAGAAGAATTTGGAGGAGAAAATCGCCACGGATTACGTGAAGAACAACATTATTCTGCTACACATTGTTGCGGAATGCCCGAAGGCTTACCATATTGCTTATATGCTCCCGCACGCATCGCCTTTTCTCGATCCGATCAACAAGGTGATCGCGATATTCGTGGAAAGCGGGATCATCCACAGTTGGTACATCCACGCGACGCCGGTGCGACCTCTCTCGGATTACCATAAGTTCTCAGAGACGTACAAACCGTTGACCATGTCGAACGTTGTTATTGCTTTCGTCATCATAGGTCTCGGAAGTATGCTCAGCGTTTTTACCATGGCTGCCGAGATCGTAGTTCATCGTGTGTACGGGAGCGGATGGCGGGAGAGCTCCGAGAAGAAACAAGTTACCATCAGCAAATTACATCGGAGAAGTCAGATAGTTTACGAGATGACGCGTAAAAGGTTTAAGCCTTTCAAAGTCGCGTCTACAGACAAGAAGGGAAGCTAATTCCACACAACAAAGACGTTTTGTGTTAAACCTGTCATAGGTCCATACTTTAAATAAATTAGTTTATTAAATTTACATAAATTCCATACGTTTCACAGAAACTGAAAATTTGTAGAAACTATTGAACTGCAGGGCTCAATATTATTACCAGGAAATTCAGTAGCCAATACTATATTCCCGCCAGTGTTTATATGACAAACACGAACAATCGAGTAAATATAAAAAATATCACAACCTTTGCTTTCACCTCTTTTTCCTTCCTCAGTTAGTCTCAGATATGACTACAAGGAGTGTACAAGTACCGTAATTGTTGGTACTGGGATTAATATTGACTAACTCAATATTTTTCCCAACCTCGCAGGTGAAAATTTTTCTTGGGTATAACCCCACAAAAAAAAAAAAGTCCTGTGGAGACATAACAAGGCCTCATGCAGAATCGAATAGGTAACGAACAAAATCATCCTAAAGTAATTGATGCTTACCGTTGGTCGGAATTTATTTTCCGTCCCGGGAACTTTTAGTAGTGTGAGGCCAATTGTGTATTTATGTGTCAATTATAAATATGGTATAAAATTAAAATTTTAGGCCTAACAATTTCCATGTATGTATATGACATTATACTTACTATGATTGGAATTTATCGTTTAACAGAGGCTAAGGTAATCACATTGCTCCAGCATTTAATGCGCAATACTTCGAAAAGCATATCACTATAAGAGATCTACTTAGACTCTTTAGAAAATAAAGAGGATTTTCCAAAATATAGATGAGTGACATTTCGGCGTTCCTCAGACGCAGGAACGTAACTCCATTCCAAGGTTGCAAAATTGACTCCAAGAATTCAATTTTTATCAGAAATGCACCTGTGCAATTTTTGTTCAAAATTTTACTCATTTTCGCACGAGATCAGAAGAAAAATCATTGAAATTTTCAGTTAGAAATTCCCAAGATTTTCCTGTAAGAGTTGTAATTTGCGAGAGGAAATTTGGCAACAATGAAATATAGTCTTCACGTTCTTTTGTGGGGGAACGACAATTTTTTCACCTTAGAAATTGTGTTATAATCAATTCCTCGAGACAATCAGTTCCAAATCGCTCCAAAAACGTCTTAAATTTCAAATTTTTTCGAAAGGCCCTCAGACTCCTCCTTACCAGGATTTACCTGTACCTATAACTACTTTAGAATTGCGAAACCACGCATAATACTTAGAAATATTTTTAAAATCGCGAAACCGCATAAAGTGTTGTATTCCACTCTGTGAGCATGTTACTTTTTCGCCAATTTCGGGTGTAGAATTGACCTCTACCTTACAATAAAGAAAGAAAAGAAAAAAAAACTTCTTAAATGATGACTCTACGCAAGTAACTCAAAACTGGATCATGAGCAAAGAGGAAGCGTTTATGAGCCTCGAATAAGGACCACAAAAAGAAAGAGGGGGAGAGATTGTTCAGATTGGGGGGTCCGGACCAACGACGTGATCCATGGAGTCAGTTTAAGTGGTGTGCACGGAGTCATGAACATGGATCTAGGTATGCTAACCCAACTTCCTTTTCGCTTGATATGATTTGCATAGTAAAAGCTACAGATTCTATTTCTGCGCATTTATTGATGCTGCAGCTGTTTTTAGTTTCTAAAATTAAGTGGATGTTATGTCAAACTACAGAACAGTTATTAGGCGATGGAGAATTTGCAGGCGTCTGAAATTTTGTAAATTTTATTATTTAAGTTTAATTTTATTTTTTTAATTAAGTTAAAATGAAATTACTACGAGAACTGAGCATTAGGATATCCTTGGTTTCTAAATGAAACAGATATTGGAGGAAATATGACAAAATAGCCTAATCTGTTAAAATACACGTGTGGAAATTGGAAAATGCGGCATGATTACGTCACAATGCTGCACGTTTTCTCACTTTTAAATCAATTTGTGTACAATTTACCATTTCAAAAAATTATAAATAGTGCAAACCCAGCTTACTGAGCACTCTCAGATGGATCAATAAGACAATTTTTCTGAAAATTTTCTATTTCGCATTGCATTCATGCTTCAAGCTTCATTGGCTTTGCTTTCGAGTCTCGCACTCAGGGCTTTTCTCCCCTTTTACTCTCTGCCAATTTTGAAATATCCTCAAATATTTCTGATGAGGCTCTTTGAAAAGCTATGCAAATAGGGAAAGGGATCAGTGAACCTCATAGATGAGGAAAGAGATGTTGCACTTGGAAAAAAAAAAAAAAAAAAAAAAAAAAAAAAAAAAAAAAATTAATCCACGTGGTTCTTAATGAAACATGCATCTCAATTAAACTTAACGGTGGGGGTGAAAGGGGAAGCAAATTCTCTTAAATACATCTTTTATTCTGACTTTCATTGAAAAAGAATCAAGCCCTAATGGAGAATTTGCACACATTTTTTTTATTGTTTCATCTGAGTGTTCTTAATGAGCGGAGATCGCAGTATTTTTCATTATTTTTTTCTGAATTGGGAAATTGTAGAAAAATAAATTTAAAAAAGAAAAAATTTGCCGCCTTGTGACGTGATCTGGTGGCATTTCCCATTTATGCACATTTATTTTAGCAGATCAGGTTATTTTGTCATATTTCCTCCGATAGTTGTTCAATTTAGAGACAAAGGATATCCTCGCGTTCAGTTTTTCAAGTAGTTTACAAGTATTTCGCACATGAAATTTACAAACTTTCAGACACCTGCAAATTCTCCATTGAAGTGCCTTGCGATTTTATGGACTAAAAGGAAATTCAAATTCATCTCGAAAGAAGGAAGAGCAGGCTTTGAAAAGAAGTGGTTGTCTGCTGTGCATTTCCTAATGACGCAGCTATCTTTCTCGAAGTTTAATCCAATAAAGTGTGTTGATTATCAAAATTCCCCTCCCTCTTTTTTTAACATTCGCCGTATTATGGATTTCATCTTGACATGCATCATTCGCCATTTTCTGTTTTCGTGATGGGCAATCACAAAAGATACGAATTCCCATTCGTAACTTCCGAGCAAATTAAGACATCTGAAAGGTCTTCTATGTCAAATATAAATAAAATTTATAGTCTCATGACAAAATTTTAAATTTTTTGTCGCCGACTAGCTACCTATATGAGATATTTCACAATCTCTCAAATCAACTATATCTCTCTTTATACATTTATGTTCTCGTACTTTATAGTATTAAGTAGAAGCACAATTTGTCTGACCAAAATCTCACAATTTTTGTAAATATTTGAGAATTTAAGAAATGCCCGCACGGGCTCGCCAACACGGAGGGCTGAAGAAGGATTTTCCGGTTTTATGAAATTAGCATAGGTACGCATCATTGCAGTGTAAACTTTACTTTTTGCTGCTGCAGAGAAATTATTATACCACACACACAAAAAAAAAGATAGTAACTTCTAAACGAGAGATCTTAACCGAGCTTGAGAGTTGGTATCAAAGGCTCCCAGAGACCATATTTTAGTGATTAATGTTGTAGGAGAAATCAACCGGCCACCTCGCAATCACAGCATCTGGCATCTCTCAAAAATTTAGAAAGAAAATTCGAAGTGGCATTTTTTATCCAAAATTCAACACAAAACGCCATTACAGTTGAGGGGGGATCAAACAAAGCACTACTCGATTTTTTGAGGGGAAAAGGGTGTAGATCTGTGTAACGGGTGTTTTACGGGGTGCGGGGGATTACGAAATCCAATGTTCGGCGTAAAATATATTTTAAGAATTTTAAGAATGGTCCCATATTTCTGTGACACGCGCGTCTACTAAAATTTAATTTTGGATTTTTCTGATATTTTCCTTATTTTTTCTGTTATTTAAAAAAATCCTGAATTTTTGCACGTATAATTGACACTTGTTTGATTTGAAAATTCAACATATTTAATGAAATAAATCAAATGTTCGTAAATGCTTCAGGCACTCAGAATTTCCTGATCAATGACCGATTTTCCTGATGACATCGAATTTCTTCATATTTTCCGATTTTTACTCATGGTAGACATCCTGTGACAGTTTTCTTGAAATAGTTTTATTCGGGACATCGTTCTGGAAGAAACACTAAACGAAGAAAAGCCAAAGTAGAGCTTAATGCTGATGAGTCTACTTGGAAGTTCCTAGTTTTGTCAGCATTCTGTGCGCCAATTATTAATTTGAGGTATAATTCAAGCGTGACTCACGTCAAATTGCTAAAGACGTTCTCATTGAGGTGGCACGTGCCGCGGTTAGTCGTGAATCATGAGACGCCGCTTGAATTGAGCCGCTCTTCTTTTTCTAAACAAGCGTTTAAGTCTCCGAAGATATGGGGTCTTCTACGCTTCCCTGGAGTGATTCCGCGCAAGATGAGAAACGCAGGATTGAGACATTCGGTGCACGAACACAAATACGGATGTCATGGACCAAAAAAGCCACAACGACAATTGTATCGAGGACCATAGAGGTTCCGGGTGCTGGAGCCGTAGCTTCGATTACCGCGGGTGCTACGTTCGGGACTTTCGGACCCTGAGCCCGGAACGCGGACGGTATGTATATATATAGCCCCGTAAGTACAGCTTCACGGCCGGAGTTTTTTTTTTCTTTTCCGTGTACAGTACATGAAGTTGAAACCTGGAGAGTTTTTTGCTTTAATTCACTTTTTGCTTTGTTTAGATACCTCATCGGGGGAAATAGACATATCTTACTTGATAGTAGTAATTATAAAAAGCAACTTCCGGATTTTAAAAATATGTCATTATCAATGTTCTTGTTTTAACCGTTCCCATCTCACGATAAATGGACCGGTGTTTTCTGATGAAGAAATTTGCCTGCTCATCAATACTAATTGACACTCGAATACGTGTTAGTGCTCCGAACGATCTTCAGTGAAAGCATTGATATTTTTTTGTGCTCAAATGTGGTCCGCCGGTCCAACGACTCCGCAAAAATCGAAGTGTTTTGATTGTATACTCGTGAATGCGCAGGAGAAGAGATTACTCTAAAAAATTCAGAGGGGATAAACTCAGAATAGAGAATTTGCAGGTGTCTTAAATTTTGTAAATTTTATCTTTAAAATGATACAGCCAGGAAAACTGAGTAAGAGGATATCTTTGGTTTCTAAATTGAACAATTATTGGAGAATATATGACAAAAAAACCTAATCTGCTAAAATACATGTGTTCAAATGGAAAATGCCGCCGGATGACGTAATGAGGCGGCACATTTTCTCACTTTTTAATCTATTTCTCTCCAATTTCCCATGTCAAAATGGACAAATGGTCAAATGACCATTGGTCATTTGACCATTGGTTGTGGTCAAATGACCAAATGGTTGGTGCAAATTCTTCATTTCACTTTTATACGTTTCAGCTTTATATTTTCTCGTTTATTTTGCCCAGGAAGCATTGCTATATTTTCCCCACACTGGAAAAAAAACATGAGATCTGGAGTCCAGACTCTTAAAAACATCGACAGGAAAAAATACTCTTGATTCAATTAGATTTAAGCTTAAATCAAGAACCAAGCCTCTTAATTTGAGCGCATTTCCTTTTGATCAAAGCTTAAATCTGATTGAATCAAGAGTCCTTTTTCTTGTCAATGTTTTCAAGAGTCTGGACTCTAGATCCAAAGTGTTTTTTTTTTTTTTCCAGTGTAGTGATCAAAGCCATCTTCCAGGTGAATTTTAGGTCGATATCAACCGAAATCACCAAAATCTTCTCTCATTTCGCAAGTACTTTCGGTTCCCCTCGGCATGACGCCGGAAACCGCAGTGACAGAAGCGTTGCGCAACCGTTGCCTCACGGATTATACGAGTCTCAAACTTTACAACGAGTTTTACGCACTCTATCCGGTCTTTCGCGACCATAACAAAGATACAACTGATATCCGCTGCGTGGCTCCGCGGTGTCAGCCAATTTATTGCCCTGGGGATGCACATCACGTCGCCTCGACCGGTGACGTTAACGTTGATAACATCTCGAATCCCGGCCGGAGACGCACTCATCAACTCGACCAAGTGGTGCGGAAAAGTTGGTCCGCGAGGAAAGGGAGCGCTCAGGTTAGGCAGGGTCAATTCGAGGGAGGCACTGCCATCCCAAAAAGTAGATAAAACAACAGCCATGACGCACGATTTTGTTACACAGTTCCGTGCTGCCGGACTGTGTTGAAATCTTCTTTTTCCGCTTGGTAATTTAGATCGAGCTCACAGCTTGTCTGGTATGGTCATGTTCACCGAATGGCGGATGACAGATTGCCTAAGAAGGCACTAGATTGGGTTCCTCCTGGGAGAGGGCGTAGGGGACGTCCAACAAAATCGTGGATAGGTGGCATTCAAGATGTAATTACAAGATGCCATTGACCAGATGACCTCTGGGTCGATGGACAAAAATGGCGATTAGGTGTCGCAGAGCGCCCCGGCACGCTGTGAAAGCGACTTGTATGTATGTAATTTAGATGGAATAATAATTTGGATTATTAAAAATCCAAGAGGAGTGATAGATTTTGAAAGGAGTAAGTAATAAGCAGAGAATCAAAGTCAAAAGAAAAGCTCGACTGATAAATTGATTAGAATAACTTTTAAATGAAGAAAAAATCCTTAAAAGGTTTCCTTAAATATAATTATTAACGGTTGTCTAGGAGTTACTGAACATGGGTTTTCAATGGTCTTTATTGTTATAGGGCTAGGATTTTTCACTAGTCGAATTCGGACATTTTTACAACGTGGTTTACAAGAACATAAGATGAGGAACTGTGTTTTGTAATTCTTGCCGTAATAGTCCACTCTCAGCTCACAATAAAACAACATGAAGCGATTTCAACCGTCTACCTCAATCTATTTAAAATTGTCAATGTAGTCTTGCGCTTTTGGATGACCTTGTGTTTTTTAGTTAAAGTACACTGCTCTCTGAAAGTTTCCCCACCATCTCATTACTATCAACTCCCTGATCCCCCAATTTTTCATTTTTTGTCACTCGTTCATTAGTTCTACTGGTCCGATTTCCATTATTTTTGCGGCTATAGATAGGTTATAGTCTCTAGATGAGCTAGTTTTTTTCAGATTTTGGAAATATAACCCAAGTTTTATTACAATTCGATATTAAACTGTAAATTCTCTCAATTGAACATAATGTACGAGGGTAATCCCAAAAACCTTGCTCGCTTCGCTCTCATTTTAATACTATTAATGATAGGGAAAATCTAATTAAATGCGCACACGAGGCATATTTTTAGCTTTATTTTAAGCCCAAGTTATTAAAAATCGGATGAACAGGACACTCAGGAGGTCATTTCTCCCGCGCCGCCTTCAATGCGTTTCCTGCCACCTCCAGGCGCGCGATAAAGTCAGCACTTTCGGAGCCCACCTACCGCGAATTTTTTTAAATTCAATAATTTATGAACAATCTGAATCTGATGCAAGACAGATCGAGAAATAACAAGAAAATATTCGAGCGTTTTTTTAGTGTCATTCGGCGATCTTCGCGCGTAAAAGCGTCAACTCATTGCACTAAGTCACTATCGATCACACTTGGCCTGCCATCTCGGGTTTTTATCTCCGGCAAAATTCCACGAGGAAGATAATAACCGGAAAAATTTTGATAAGAAAATTATTTTTGGCTCTTTAAACCTTAGATGCCACAGAACAAACATTTTACATCGTTGCAAAGCGAGGAGCGTCTTTTCTGTATTTGCTTTTATTAATAGAGACTAGTCGATTTGTATCGAGAAGAAAAATTCTGTTAATATGACATCTACCGACTTTCTTTTTGTCAAGTTGAACCACTCGTTACAGCAGTTTCCTGATTCGTTGAGGAGAGAGTCTTTCGAGTCCCATGTGGCATTGGCAACTGTATGTGACCGTCTCGTTCTCACGAGCCATGTGCTACGCATAGTACCCGCTAAGGCGCGCCGAAAGTAGCTTTTGTCTTCATTAAAAATTAATTGAATGTTTCGGTAGCTCAAATTACACAACGGCAAGTGTTGCTTTATGATCATTTAACATTATCGTACAGGTGTCGCCGCGGTGTAAACCCCGCAACGGGGCGCAGTTGGGCCTAATAAAAACTGACCCACACCGAATTCTACTTAACTTTTCCCGCAGAGGGGGCTCCGGGGTGCCTCAGTGGTCAGGCGTGCGTACGTGAACTTCAAAAACCGCTACAATGCCCGCAATAGAGATAAACGTTTCGCTCTAGAACGATTAACGCTCGCATTTCGAAAATCGCAATTCAAGTTGCGCTACCGTTTGCCGACAGATTTGTACATGACACGCGACTTTTATTCTCAAAATTGGGAAGTTTTTATTTTCATCCGCTGACTTGCTACTGTTGGGCCTAAAATATTGAAATTACGTAAAAAAAAAATAAATAAATTGGAAAATGGAATGCGCGAGCGATTGAACAGATTGCAATCACACGATGTCACTCCATCACTCTGATGTCATACAGAGATTGTAAGATATTTTTGTGACTAGGGAGTGCGCCGCTCAGTAGATAGAGTCAATAGGAGAGGTCGGACAAAATTTGGAAACTTTAAAAGCTTATAATTCCGCTTATACAAAATGTTAAGGTTCTAACAGAGGTTCCGCGCACGGAGAAAACATTTCGTGCGTGGGACCCGAAGTTGAGGTCATATGGATCTCCAAAGTTTTCGGATCACGCATCCAAAAACTTGAGGTCCAACTGCCGAAGTTCGGGTCAGACTTCTGAAGTACTTTGGTATTTATTGAAGGATTCGGGTCACACATCTGAAGTACTCCGGTACATACCTAAGTGCCTCGATGTCTGACCTGAACTTCGGCAGCTCAACCTCAAATTTTCGGATGCGTGATCCGGAAACTTCAGAGATCCATAAGGCCTCAACTTCGGGTCCCATGCACGAAGTATTCTTCTCCATGTGGGTTTTCTCGTTAAATTTTCTTCTAGAAGCACCCTTTAAAATTTAAAGTGTGACGAATTAAACTTAAAAATTTGCAGTATCAGTCAAAAATTTCATGTCCGACCTCTCTGATTGACTCGATCCACTGTGACAGCTTCGCAATCCAAACCCCCCTCCCCCTCCAGCCGATTCGTGCCTTAGGCGTTATGCTTTACGCGTTACTTTCTTGATATCCTGAGAGTATAACAGGGTTCCGGAGAGGAAAAAAGGGTTCTGAAAATGCAATTCAATGGGTAGACGCGTAAAATTGAAGTAAGGCTCAGAGTTTATAGTGAGTGTTTACGATTAATTTCTGGTGGTTTTTTGCCCCAAGGAGGAAAGCAATCTTTTGGATTCAAAAACATCAAGGATAGTGGGGCTACGAAATGGTACCTATTCGTTACGATGTTTGGAGTTTCTATCTGGATTTTGCTCCGCCTCTTGAACATTGGTTTCGTCAACTACGTGCGGAAATGCCGATTTGCTGCTTCACTGCCAGGACCCCCAGCCCTCCCGATAATAGGGAATGCAGGCGTGATTATTAAGTACGGAGTAAAAAGTAAGTTATACTAGCCATTACCATATCAATTTTAAATTTGAAACGATTCATTCAGAGTTTTCATACAAACAAAAAGTTTACAGGGAATGAAACTTAATTTGAAAGATTCGACTGTCTTTGACAAGACCCTCCGAGAAAAACTTTTGACGGTGCGGCTGCATCAAGAACGCGTACCTCGTTGGTGGTGTTTCAAAACCTCCGCTCTTAATAAACGTTATATCAAAGGAGGGCAAAAAAATCAACGCTATGGCTTGAAATTTTCATAAGTTGATCTTTGCCCGATTGTCCCTAGAAAAAAAAATCAAGAAATATTGCAAATTGCAAACTTGGATCGATACAGGTCTAGTTGACCACCGACAATTTTTGAGAGTGTGTAGCGGGATGACCCTAAACTGAAAAAGAATTAAATAAATAATTTTGATAACCACCGGAAATTCTGATGTGTAACACAACATTTCTTCGGCTTTTCCAGACTTTTTCGAAGCATTTAACCATTATATTGTGAAGTATGGGACGGTGTTTCGTTTCTGGGCTGGACCGGTGCCCGTCATAGCAATTGGTGAGCCAGAATATATAAAGGTGAGTTCTTGTATATATGTGAGTATATACCGCTAGTTACATGATAATCATGCTGTGGCGTCAAAATGGAATTATATTTGATTTTATACCTCAGTATTCGCATGGGCTTAGTTTTCAAGGAATGGCGTGTGACCTGCGGGTGGATTACATGACCTGGCGTAGCATGTTATTTTGATGCCCATTTTTCTTCTATTTTTTTTTTGGTGCATGTGATTGTTCTTCCTCGATGCCCCTACCTCGTTTTCCTCTCATCCGTCTTTCTCATAAAAATGGACCGTGTTGGTAAAATTTTGGACTTGACTATGAATTTTCGCAAAAAGATTGAAATAAATTCCAGCCGGAAAAATCGACAGAATTTGGTCCCTGGCTGAAAATCTTTCCATCCGCTTCTGAAGCCTTGATTTTTATTGGCTAAACTTTCGTGATGAATCTTTGCGAGTTCGTCGCTATTTTTCCTTGCCGATGTCAAATAAATAAATCTCTTTGTGTTTCAGGAAGTTTTAGCCACTGAAGGTTGTGAAAAATGTCCGTTTTTCTACGGATTCATCGAGACGATCACAAATAAAAACTTGTTCGTCACCACTGGTAAATTAAGTTTCTTCTACATGCAGCTATCCGCACATTGAATATGTCAGATTTTGAGTGATGAAAACCGATACCTCCATGCAAATTTTGGATTAGACATATATATGTCTAATCCAAAATTTCCAATAATAATACTCCAATAATAGTCAGTACACATAAGAGAAACTAAGTTTAAGGTTTCTCTCATACGTCGTGTTGCACACCTTAAAATTAATTTTCAGACATTTTAACTATGAACATTGTTGGTAACTACAAGAGATTTTCTGCACGTATTTCTTCAATCTTATTTAATGAGAAATTCTCCTAAATGATGCAATACATTAGTACGAAAATGAAACACTTGAACGAGTCACATGCTAGTGGTTTTGTTCTCATTCGTGCCTCGTTGCTAAAGTGACAACAAAATCTGTCTACAATAAGAACATTAAGTTTCTACGTCCCATTGAAGGAGACATTGCCCATTGGAAAACAATGTGTATAAACATGGTTAACTTGGCGTTTAATTAGATCTCGAAATGTTTTAATCTACTCCATCAAAATACGAGTCCTTTGAAACACACGAATCACGCATCTTAATTAAAATTATATTTTTGAAATTGAACGTATGTATTGTTATTTTAGATCACGAGTACCAAAGGAAGCGGAAAATGTACGACGTTTTCTTCTCTTTGCGCAATGTAGACAAAGCGTATCTACTTGTGGAGCAGTACACGCAGCAACTTTTAAAACGGCTAGAGACCAAAGAAGGGGTACCTTTTGACATTTTTCGAGATATCCTGGTGATGACCGGTAAAACAATGATGGGTAAGTTGGATATTTCAATAGCTGTCCCAAAAAAGTCTTGTCACCAACCCTCGCAAGAGCAAACTGGCACTATGTGAGATGCTTGCATGGGCTTAAAAATCGTTTCAATACCTTTTCAACACGATATTTTAACTGATGGAGTTGAAAGGAATGGAACATTTCACCAGATCGAAACCTTCTAACAAAAATAAGTTTTCTTTTTCAACAACCTAGCCGGCCGAACAATTTGGGACATTCATCCAACAAGAAGAAGGGCAAATGCAAAGTGTTATCAAAGTTTTAGATAGTTGAAAATGGTGTTTTCACTTGAAATTCAATATTTTTTTTCCTGTTTTCAGATTCATCTCGAGGTTTTAATCTGAGCACGGATGACGAAGTGGAGTATTATACTTCTGGGCTTGACACGTAAGTTACTTATCAAATCATGGGTGACTAATTGAGAGCGTCTGCGAAAGTTTTCAAAAAGTATTCTTGAGGAGAGACTGGAATAGGGGGGAGGGGGTACGGGGAAGTACCCATACATGAGGACGAGCATGGCTCGTCAGAGTGAATTTAAGTGAAACCTCAATAAATAACCAAACGGTCTTAATATTATAGAAGCAGAATAATAATTGTAATTGAAAAACGGTTGTTTCCATAAATGTTGCAGTGCAGTGAAGTCTATCTACGCCCGCGCCATGAAACCTTGGCTGTACGTTGATGCCCTGTACAAGCTTTCATCGACTGGTAGGAAAATCACGAACCATTTTGGTGGCATGCAAAGGAAGTTCTTCGAATTGGTAAGCTAAGACACTCAATCTCCAAAAAATATACCGATCGCTGCGTGTAACCGCATCATTGCGAAAAACCTCAGTCGTCCACTTTTGAGAGGAACTTCTTGTTAATTACGATTTAGTTTAATGATTTAGTTGGATCAAAGTTAATGCTACTTGACCTTGATTATTATTTGACGTTGTTAAATTTTTAAGCGCATTGGGAACCGAGGAGTGTATGCATTTTGGAAATTACAGGAAACAAGAGGTATGCCTAAGATTTGAAAATGTGATCATTCAAGAGAGTAACTATTACTATGTGAGTTCATTGTTAGTGTAACATGAGAATAAACGTGAAAAATTAGAGATTTTAGTAGTAACCATTTTTTTGTTACAATGTTGCAGGCAATTGAACAGCGGAAAATGATTGCAGAGAAAGAAAATTTCCAGTTAAATAACAACGAGAAATCAGGTGGGTGCATACGTAGAACTTGTTAGTTACTTGGAAAAAATACAAATGCAGGTTTGTCTAAATGAAACATTGCTAACTGAGCATTTGGACTAGATTCAGAAAATTATGATTTGGTGCATCTCTCTCATGATTGTATACATCCATTTACGAAGCGAGAAGGGAGTCCGGGGTAAGGAGGGGGGAGAGGGGAGACTTCTTGTCAGAGGCATGTCCACAAATTTGAACATCTATTTAGAGTAGGCTAGGTATCTCTAAGACCTATGTGAGCAATCAGCGGTAATGTGCAGTCTCTTGGAAATGTAGTTGTGAGTTATCACCCTTAGATTACGCTAGGTATGAGCTCCAGTAAGTAGTGGGCTTTGAGTCTTTGCCAGCGACGCTAGGATGGGGGAGGATTAAGAGAAGGTCGAAGTTTGTTGCAATTATTTGTTTTCACCTTTTTGAGCACATCTTCTGAGAATATTATAAAGGTACGCGTAAAAGACATTGTCTTAAAAGAACGTAACTAAATTGCGCGATGAGCCCTGTCGTCCATATAAATCACTGCTTTCCTGCTTCATCTCTAAAAGTATAGTTACGGCCTTATGTCACTCAAGCCCAAACCAGGCATGATGGGCTTAATTTTATAGCATCTTGCTTTTTATATCACTACGTGCTCATACTTTTCCCCCCGAATGTAAGTCTTATTTGTATGACACCGCCATTATCAGGGTGCATGTCTACTTAAACAGGCTGGCCAAAAATCAGTACTTTTACAGTACCTTTTCGGTACAACCCAAGAAATTCAGTACCTCCTCAACAGAAAAATTCAGTAGTTTTTCAATACCCTCAACTGACGAAATTCGAAAAATTTGAATTTCCCGCTGATCAACTTGCGACAAAAATGAAAAAAATTCCGGACTTTCTTGCAAAATTTCCACACTTTCAGTACTTCTGGACCGCCCTTGAAAAATCAGTACGATTTCCGGACGTGTAGACACGCTGATTTTATGCTTTTTTTTCTTTCAGCCAAAAAAGATGAAACATTCTTAGATCACATGCTAAAGCTGCAAGAAGAAGGAAAACTACATGACAGAGAAATGGAAGCCGAACTGACTTTGTTGAATGCTTCTGTAAGTGATTACCTACGTTTTTACAATAATTGAGAATGGTTTTTCTAACTAACTAATTAAAGGAAAACGACTTTGATCTATTTTCCTATTTTCTGGAACACAATTATATCAGTTTATGTTGAAATGAGCTCATGGGTAGAACGACGTGATAGGACTTTTTATGCCAATATCTCAGTCAACATATGCAACGCAATCAATTGGACGTATTTATGCTAAAAAAGGAACTATGTGCATAGGGTTTGCGTGTAACATAGTTCCTTTTGGCATAAATACGTCCAATTATGTTGATACTAACGCCTTGATACAACTATTCGTACTGTTATGGACACGCGTATTGCATATGAAAAAATGGAAGGCGCTCTGGTCACTCAAGTCCACGAAGCACGTGCAAATTTTTGTAGTATACTTTTTATAAAGCATCAACTCTAAATACATGTACAAACATGGAAAAAAGAAGAAAAAAATATGCAAGCAGAGAATATTTGCGCATTATTACAAGGAATGCGACTTCAAAATCGTGAAACAGACGTATTTCCACATACGTGAGGTTGAGTGGAACTTACTGTATTGAAAATTATTGGGATTCATTAACGATTCTTATTCTTTAGAATTTTATTAGGATAGAGTACTTTATATTTGATTGGAGTAGACAGTTTTGAAAACAAAGTCGGTGAAAATGTAAATAACTAAATGATGGCTTTATAGCGCGGTGCAGAAAAGTATGATTGCATGATTCAATTTGATGGGGAGAAAAAAACCAGTTGAGTAAAAAAACGACGGCTACTTTTATGAGGTCATTCCAAGTTCATGGTTAATGCGTTTGGTCTTCGGTTTATGGAGCAAAAAATCAGTCAGCAGTTCGAAATTTTCCAAAGCAACTGATCGTAGAACCCAAGTCTTATCTAAGGATGAAAATTGAAATGAAGCAGTGGCGTGGCGTGAATTGCGATTTATCGATTGTTATGCCATTTAAACCTAGGGAAAAGGATCGATAAACAGGGTGTTTGCAGCGAACACCTTAATAATCGATTCTGTACCATAGATTTAAATGGCATAACTATCGATATATCGTAATTCACGCCACGCCACTGGCGCGGGCGCGGGCTGTTATATAATGATTTTCCATATTTATGGCCTAAATAGATTTAATGGGTCGTACATGGCTTTTGGAATAGTCGTTAATTATACGTTTTTTATTTATTCAAGAAGTGAGAAGAAACACTAAAATGGTGCAAAAAATGGTGTGGACCCAGCACCATTTCTCTAACTTGTTTATTCAAGAGGCTGAACGAATTTACCGAGCACTTACTTCGAGAAATGTTTTTACGCCATTTGCCCACTGAGGAACCGTTAAATTTAGATTGCGCCGAGGAATTTTTCGTTGCCACAACTGAAATATCACTTCGCGTAATTAATTAATTTTTTAACACAACGAGCATTTTCCTCCCCTCAGTCAGTTTTAAGGACCCTTTTCTCCTAGGCATAAAGAATTTCTGCCAATGTTGCCCACCGATGAGGGTTTTTTAAAATTTTCAGAGGTTTTGGCTGCTCCGGTAAACTTTTTTAATTTAACTAAATTGGCAATTCTGATGAGTATGGCAACAAAGTAACGATACGTTCAGGATCATAAAAGTTGATTTCAATTTCTCAGGAAAACTGTTTCCTTGTTTTCTTTTCGTTCTGGTGAGAAAAATACCCATAGATGTGCGTGTGGGAAGCAACCTATATCGCACCTAGTGCAATGGACCACAGGACAAGATACAAAATACAAATGTGATCATTCGGATATTTGTTGTCTCTTCAGAATTTCACGCACTTTTTGTCATATTTGTTGTACTAGTCGTGTTTTGGGTGAAATTTTGATGAGGAAGCTTGATTCTCAAACTCGCACCTTTTCTACAATTTTATATAGTGTAGTGTTGACAATGAAAGTATTTTTGTCATTTTATACTTCTTTTTATTGATCAATCGAAAAACTTGAACCTTTCTACCAAATCACACCCAATAGCACGCAGCAGTGTGTGGCGCACCAGTGCGAATGAGTGGAAGGATAAAATACGGGGATAAAAAGTAAAGAGAAATGACAAGAAAGGATATTTCGCAACATTTCCACGCATCCAGATATTATATCTCACCGATACACCGAGTCGTGACAGCGTGTCCCTGCGAGCACTGCTTTATAGTCTGGAATGACCGGAGCGCCTTCAATTTTTTAAATACTATACGGATGTTCACAGAGCACGAATAGTTGCATTGCGTCGAGGCATTATTACCGCTGCTCGGATATCAATACTGAAGCGTCAATTAAAAATGTCCTCGAGCGTTGCCAAATTTCTTCCGATTAAATATGAATTAACAGAAAAACTTGTGACCTCTGATTGTCTAAAATTGTGGAAAATTGTCTGCGTCAATAATAATCTAATTATTCTACAAAATTTCGAGGAAATATGTTCCTAACTTTCCTCGAAAACGATTTTTCATCGAAAGAAATATGGCAACATCTGGACCTACATTCGACGAATTTCTGTCGCGATACACTTGCTCCTAGCAAGGGTGGTCTCCGGTTCTTTGTAGAAACGGTAAAAAAATTGAGCAAGTTAGGTACTTCATCGTATATTTTTCAAATAGATACCTCGTGCTTTCCGGTAGGAACATTGCCTATGCGGGGAAATCGAAGGCGAATGTTAAGAGGACGAAGGTTATCGAGAATAGAGTAAGATCTAAAACTTTTATAGCGAGCGACGCTGATCAATTCTGAAACACCTGTATGAAAAGAGTTTATTTATTCATGATTTTTAAATTTCAGGGTACTGAGACCAGTTCATTGACTTTAAGTTTCTGTTTCTTGATGCTGGCGATGCATCAAGATATTCAGAAAGATCTCTATGAAGAACTATGCACAGTAACAGCGGGACAGAACAGAATGTTAACGAAAGAGGAGCTAGTAAAATGTCCTTTGCTTGAGAGAGTTATCAAGGAAAGTCTGAGACATGTTGCTCCACCTGTTGTTCCGCGCATTACAAGACATTCGCTTGTGTTAGGTAAGCAACTGATGAATGCAAACATGATATTGAAGCGAACAAAGTAACTAAAGGTCTTGGTTGTAAATTTAGATTTAATGGATGCAAGCATTTCATTCAAAGCATTAAAATCCATTTACTTGACCCAACTCAACAAATATAGCTAATTCTCATAAAAACTGTGCCTACGTGAATCATCTTCTCATTAAATAAGAAACTGACCACAACGATCAAAACAAAATATGGAAATACAGGACTTGCCAACGAAAATACAGGTACCTAATGCATGACTTTTGAGGGTAAGTTATGTGGGGGGGGGGGGGGGGGGATTGACCATTTTCCCACTCTCGCCGGTTTATGGACTCACATTTTAAAGGCAATAGTCTCATTTGGATCTCTAGAGCTGACCCTAACCTGTTTTTACTTCCACGGTCAGGGACCCTGTGGAACGAGGTTTTTGCATCTGGTAACTATTTTTCTTCTTAAATTGAAGTACATTGCAGATGCGTATGAAACACTTACAAAAAAAAAAAAAAAAAAAAAAAAAAAAAAAATCACAGACACACACACCAACTCATACAACTTGGTTTTATTTTATTTCAGGTAAAAATCTGGTTATTCCGCCACAAACCTCATTAGCCTTGTGTGTGAATGTAATGCATAAGAATCCAAAATATTGGAAAAAGCCGAAAGCTTTCTACCCCGATCATTTTCTACCAGAAAATGTTGCTGCAAGACCACCAAATGTGTTCATCCCGTTTATCACAGGAATCAGAAAATGTCCAGGTACTTATTTCTAAAGTAACTTTGAGTCCTTTAAACTTATCGCTTTTGATGGATTGATGAAAGTTACAGGGCCGGATTTAGGAGGTGGCCACATGAGCCGCGGCCCATGGCGGCAAATTTAGGGGGCGGCAAATGTTGCTATTTTTTCAAATGTAGGTATCGAAAACAAAAATGGATTCAGAAAAAAAATTACAAACGAGAAAGGCGACAAAATCTCTCATTTTCTGAGAGTATAGTAATTTCTAATTTGTTCGTCTTTCGGTGATCCAAGAGACAGAGACAGGCCCGGACTTAGGGCGTGTGCACAGCGTGCGGCGCACACGGGCGCCAGCCTTTGGGGGGCGCCACGAAAGAAGAAGAGAGGGAAAAAAGGGGGGAAAAGAAAAAGGAAAAAAAGGGAAGAAAGGACAATGGGAAAAAAGGAAAAGGAAACAAGGTTGGGCAGTGAAAGCAAGGAAGAAGGGGGGAAATGGAAGGAAAAAGGAGGCATAAGAAAAGCGAGAAAGGGGGAGGGGCATAAAAACCATGGACAAAATATAAAGAGAATTGCCGTCTAAAGGTAAATTTTCAGGACAAAAACTCCACCTGGTCCATAGACGGTCAGGCGCCCCTTGACCCTAAATTTGCGGCTGTACAGAAATACAAGAGCCTTAGGCATGTAGTAAGGGGGCGCCATAAATCCATCGAACAGGAGCCGACGTAGCATTTTCGGCGACGTCCGCTATCTTCGATTTGAGAATTCTTGAACATAGTAAAAATTCGAGTTTCCGGTCGAAAAATACCCTCAGACACCGAGTTTCAAAAAAATCCATCGAACAGGAGCCGACATAGCATTTTAGGCCACGTCCGCCGTCTTGGATTTGAGAATTTTCAAAAATCGACTAAAATTTCGAGTTTCCCGTCGAAAAGTATCCCTGATCCCGCGGTTCACAAAGCTCTAACGAACAGAAACGGAGGCTAGAACCGGGGCTCATTTTAGGCCACATCCAACATTTCGGATTTTCGAATTTTGAGTTTTTTGAATTTTGACAGATTTTGATTTAAAACGCGTGATCCCCAAAATCAAAGCTCAGATTCGGATTCCTCGTAAAAAATCGATGCGATTTCATGTATCATACCCTGACACCGAATTTCAGGAAAATCCATCGAACAGGAGCCGAGATGGCATTTTAAGCCACTTCAGTCATTTCGGATTTTTGAAGTTGAAAAATTTTACTTAAAACGCGTGATACCCAAAATCGAAGTTCAGATTCAGATTCCTCGTAAAAAATCGATGCGATTTCATGTATCATACCCTGACACCGAATTTCAGGAAAATCCATCGAACAGGAGCCGAGATGGCATTTTAAGCCACGTCAGTCATTTCAAATTTTCGAATTTGGAAAATTTGACTTAAAACGCGTGATACCCAAAATCGAAGTTCAGATTCGGATTCCTCGTTAAAAATTGATACAATTTCATGTATCATACCCGAGCATAGTGTGAAGGAAAGAGACGTAACGTAGACATACTGATTCGAGCATATGAATCCAACGTGGCAACATGGGTAGTGCTCAGTGGGTCAGCGGAGGAGGAAGAATAAGAATTTATCGTGAGAAATTCCTCGCGACGAAACCGAACGCTTAGCCGGCGCTTAAGTGGCGCCTCCCTGTTCGGTTTCACTCGGGCGACCGGCGGCGGCGGCGTAGTTCAAAGGGGAAGTACGACAGAATCTATACGCGTCGTTAAACCTTTTTCCTTCACGCTATTCTAACATATGATACATGAAATCTCATCAATTTTTCACGAGGAATCCGAATCTGAGCTTAGATTTTGGATATTACGCGTTTCGTTTTATTTGAAATCGTAAGAGAATTTACAGAATTGTCCTTGAAAATTGATCACACATTAGTGTTTTTTTACGTCATTAAACCTCTTTCCTTCACGCTATTCTAACATATGATACATGAAATCTCATCAATTTTTCACGAGAAATCCGAATCTGAGCTTAGATTTTGGATATTACGCGTTTTATTCTATTTAAAATCGTAAGAGAATTCACAGAATTGTCCTTGAAAATTGATCACACATTAGTGTTTTTTTACGTCATTAAACCTCTTTCCTTCACGCTATTCTAAAATTTGATGCATGAAATCGCATCAGTTTTTCTCGAGGAATCCGAATCTGAGCTTAGATTTTGGATATTACGCGTTTTAATCTATTTAAAATCGTAGGAGAAATTAAAGAATTGTCCTTGAAAATTGATCACACGTAAGTGATTTTTTACCCCGTTTTTCTTCTATACGTTCACGTAATGAAATTAGATCAACAGTTGACTCATCGACTAGTCTAGCCTAACCCCTCAGAATCGGTCTAAAGGGCGCACGATTTTATCAGATAAGATGTGCGGTCCTAGTGTCCGGGCAATTGCAGTTTGATGGAAGCTGCGATGAGGAGAAACGGAAGATATGCGAAACTCGGGCGAATATTAAGTGAGAAACCAGGTAGGGGAAAGGCTTTCTTCCCGAAAAGTTAGTGCTGGGGCCAACTTACATGGTCACTGGAGCATTGTATAGCAGGTTGTGGAAAACTACTTTTTTGCAGCAACAACCAATTGGATCGCATTTTGCAAAAAGGAACTAAGAGCATTTCAATGTTGCTGGGATTGTGCAACTTAGGTACATTCTTTGCAAAAAGTAAACTTTGCGACGGTAATTTTCGTCTTGAATTCATAGTTTATTGGGAGTAGAGGTGAAACTAGTTTAGGTGATCGTTTATGTTTGCAAGGTTAGCGACATTGGAATGCTCTTGACAGAGCCTTTCATTAGTCTAGTTGAGAGAGGAACCAAACACGCATCTTGGCCCGGAGCGGCGCGGGCAATGCGGCGAGCAATGATGACGAGGACTTGAGATGAAAAGGAGAAGCCCTCGGCGCGTCGGTCAGCATGAAACACATATATTAGCGCCTACAAAACTCCACGAATACTTCACGCATTGCGTTAAACGTAGTGCGGTCAGCAGCGGTTGGCGTGCAACTTATGGTGCCTACAAGACTGTATGAATACTTCACACATTGCGCCAAATACAATGCGGTTGGTTCGGTGGCAGAAATTAAAATGATTAAACCACATTCATGTTTGTTAGCTCATTTCTTATAAATGAAAGGCCTTGTCCCACAGAAACAGGTTTGCGGAACTTTCTTTTCGCGCACAGTTCCGTGAAGTTTTGCTAGTGTTGACACGGCTTTCACAAAAAAAGTGCCCAACACGAGTAAACGCGTCTTATGCACCCCTCCTCCTCCGGCACGTTCACTTTATGGTTTGTGTCGATGTTTCAAAACGAATGAGAAGGGGCGGCAAAATACAGGCGGCCCATGGGCGGCAAGAAGGTAAATTCGGCCCTGGAAAGTTGATTCCATGCTTGTAATCTGTCATACGTTAAAACGAAATTTTCATTGAAGCTGTTTGATTTCTTTAAATTAGGTGGAATCATTCCTTCTGATACAATAAATTTTGGGTTCTTTTCTGATTTCACAGCCATGTAAAATTCAAATTAAAGGTACCTATCACTAAATAAAGAGAGAAAGTAGGTATTTTTTCAAGTAGGTAGATGAGCCATATGAATTTAAAAGAATTCAAAAATGAATGCGCCACCTTGAAGGGACCATAACTTAAAAGTTATGAGTAACGTTTGTTTGGTATATTTCACTTTTAAGTTTTAAGCTTCTAAAAATGCCAAAGGTTTTCTCTGACAGGTAGAAGTCCCCTAAAGAAGCCAAAAAATCGCCTGTTTCTGGATCATCAAACCGAAGTTGAAATGCGACATTTAAAAACATTGATCCTATGGTTTTTTAATCAGCAAGTAAATCGATTTTTTGAAGAAACAATTACTATCATACGAATAAATTTCAACTTTTTTTCATTTGCAGGTTACAGATATGCAATGAACCAGTTACGAGTTGTAGTTTCATCAATGATATTAAATTATGAGTTGACCACTGATCTGAAGTACGAGAAGTTGAAATTCGAATTCTCACTTCTAATGAAGTTAGCTGGCCCTTACGAAGTCAAAATAAAGAAACGACAAATGACAGACAGTACAGAACAGAAGATTCCCGCAGAACTTCTGAACTAGCCCGACTACAAGTTGAGGAACAAACTGTGATTTCGAGAAAAGAAGTAGATTTTCTGTGTCTTGGTGACTGGTTATTTCCGGTTATCATGGACAACGGCTTCCTACTGTCTCTTGTAAGTTAAGAGATAGCACAGATTAAGAAATGAATAGGTACCTAAAGCGCTGAACAAAAATGTTTGGCATTGGACTGTTGGCTGTTGAGAGATGGAATGAGAGCAAAGAGTTTCAGATACAAACGAGTTATTTCATATAAGGCTGATTGCAATGAATAAGAATACATCCTGAATAAAATTCATTGCTCGTTTATTGCCAGAGCACAGATGATAAATATTGGTGATAATCATATTTACTGATACCAACTGATGAGAAGAATATTTTGGTACTGGTCAAAAACTGATCACTTTTGCTTTAAAGAAAAGAAAGAATAAATATGATCAGGGTGCGACAGAGAAAATGAAAAAATAATACACCAAATAACAGCATACTGATATATTCTGATAAGAAACAGATTGAATTCCGTACAATTAACGACAAACACACAAACAACAATGAGGAACCAGTCATAGCCGTTCTACTAAAGGAAAAGGACCCAAGGCAGCCAAATAATTAACCATTTAACCTTGGGTGTGCCCTTGAACTTACGCTCAAACATAAACTTCTGAAATGAATTTAAAATACTTGTGATTTACCCTGAATAGTGTGAAACTGTTCAGTGGACACTTCGTCCTTTGGAGTTGAGGCAATTTTGACCCTCTGTCCTTTATGCTTCTCTCATGCACACTCTACTCAAATGTATGATTTCTTTGAAATCCCTGTGAATTTCTTCCATTATTTTGGTTGTCATTTTGGACACATTCTAAAAACACTTATGTGGTATTCCAACACTTCTTAATAATTAAAGTATTTTAAACTAATTTTAAGTACTTCACCAAAGATGCGCAGCCATTGCTGAATACGGTTGAGTGAATAAAAACAAAAAGAATAAAGAGCTTTCTGTAAGTTTAAAGAGCCGTATGCAAAAACGACATTTTTCGCCCCCCCACTAAAACTTATTCAAACTTCGTCTATCAGTTACTAATACTGGAGCGCTTCTTTCCCCAAATTTTCAGACCCCCAAAAAATTTTGGGGGGGCGCTAGGGGGGGTGGAAGTCAAAACCTGCGACACTCGATATCTTCCGAACGAAACAAGATATTGAGGCCCGGTTTGGACGAAAAATCGTCTAAAATTGCATACTTTAAGATCCTAAAGGTCAAAATCCCAAAATTAAATTTTTAACTTAACTTATGTGCTTTTTTCAGTTTTTGAGGAAAAACAATTTCTTTTAAACAGATTAAACTGAAATTTCACATTTTTTGATTTGAACCAAAACCAGTTTTTTAAATTGTTCGTCTTTTTCCGCATCCAACGAGTGGTCGTATAAGCTGGGGAACCGAACGGTTCCGGAGTTATGATCGATTGAAGTTTCCGCTCAACGCGCGCCGACCGATTTTTGCGCGCAAAAAAGTCGGATTTGACTGTTATCAAATCAGATTTAATGTTCAAACTGAGCAAAATGCATTATTAGGGACTTTTGAGGGTCGCTGAGTCCAGAAATTACAGATACTTCCAAAAAATTCACGTTTTTAAAATTACAGCTTCGTACAGGACCACTGAGCGGCCGGTCGGCGCTCAGTGGGCCTCTAAAATAGTGCTACGGAGCTGTAATTTTAAAAACGTGAATTTTTTGGAAGTATCTGTAATTTCTGGACTCAGCGACCCTCAAAAGTCCCTAATAATGCATTTTGCTCAGTTTGAACATTAAATCTGATTTGATAACAGTCAAATCCGACTTTTTTGCGCGCAAAAATCGGTCGGCGCGCGTTGAGCGGAAACTTCAATCGATCATAACTCCGGAACCGTTCGGTTCCCCAGCTTATACGACCACTCGTTGGATGCGGAAAAAGACGAACAATTTAAAAAACTGGTTTTGGTTCAAATCAAAAAATGTGAAATTTCAGTTTAATCTGTTTAAAAGAAATTGTTTTTCCTCAAAAACTGAAAAAAGCACATAAGTTAAGTTAAAAATTTAATTTTGGGATTTTGACCTTTAGGATCTTAAAGTATGCAATTTTAGACGATTTTTCGTCCAAACCGGGCCTCAATATCTTGTTTCGTTCGGAAGATATCGAGTGTCGCAGGTTTTGACTTCCACCCCCCCTAGCGCCCCCCCAAAATTTTTTGGGGGTCTGAAAATTTGGGGAAAGAAGCGCTCCAGTATTAGTAACTGATAGACGAAGTTTGAATAAGTTTTAGGGAGGGGCAAAAAATGTCGTTTTTGCATACGCCTCTTTGTTTGCGACTCATATATATTAAAATTTGTAAGTGTTGAAATTCTTATAAGAATTTATCTTTAAAGGTCAGAATTCAATCCGTTAACCATGGTCCTAAAATGATTGCTGATTTCAAAGTCAGATTTTTGTAGCACTGTATGGTGGTTTTTCCCAAACTAATGCTAAAGATTCACCTTAATACAGTTTGGTCAGTACTCGTTAGGTGACAAAACTTATTTCAAAGAAAACTTGACAAAATCAATTGACTTAAAAGCTTAATTTTCAGCTCTACAAAATCACATTAAACTTTTCATCAGCCAATCAAAGTAATTTTTAATCTTTTTGGATTTGGTTGGAAAGTTACAGTGTAGAAGTTTCTTGGGGGAAAACAAAAATATGAGCTTAATTCTCCTGATTGACTAAACTACAGATCACATGAAGTTCACAGCACATACGTAATATTTTAAAACAAATATTTTGAACATTTAGTTGGCTTCAAGTGCTTCAGAAATTGCATGTTTGGAAAAGCACACTTTTAAAATATTTGAAATCTGAAATAGATTACATGAGCATTTGACTTAGTCCGTTCTTTCTCTATCATTTTTTTAAATTTGATGTTCAGCCAAGTACAATAATATTCCTACTTATAAATACATTCATGAAGACAAATAAACTTATTTTCTCTTCTGCCGCTTTGCTTTTGGACCCCTTTTCTTCCCTGATCCCTTCCTTTTCCGATGCTTTCTTTTCCTTTTGTACTTTCGTTTTGTAGATTTAAAGACCATATTAGATGATGATTCCCTCACCTCTGCTTGCTGGTGCTCCAAGACTAAAAAATAAAAAATAAACCATAGATACACACGGTGCTCTAAAGTTAATATACGGATTCATTTTTCAATGCTGAGCATTTTAGAGATTTGATTTTGGTATTATTTTAAAGATTAAATCCAGATCAACTGATTACGACAAATATTATTTTATTCCCTAAAGCATGACTAAGTAATATCTTAATTGTAGTAATGATAATTTGAAAAGAAAGAGTATTCTCGACATGCTAAGTTCTCCAGTTTAGATGATAAAATTTTTACTATTTTCTATACCTGTATCTGAATAGTGGGCTACCGACACGGACAGAAGTTGCTAAATCAGCACACTTGCAAACAGGGCGACATGAAATCAAGCCTCCCTGAGATCATCAGGCAAACAACACCTCCAGCTCTCTTCATCCACCCTCTGCTGTCAACCTTATACTAGACTAATTGTCCTATAAAGGAGATCTAAAATTATTTCTCCATTATAAGAAGTTTGGTTTAAGCAGACTGGATGGTCTTCATGTCTTGCATATAGTCTCCTCTTTGATAAGAAATTTCTGTGATATCTGCAAAGAACGACTGGGAGACTGCTCTTGTTTGTCAAATGCTAATGTGTATGCCATCGTATTTCTCATGCTCAGAACAGAAGGCCCAAACTATCCACATCCCTAATTACATTAAATCACAATTATTCATCACCAAGTGTTCTGTTCTGATCCTTAAAAAACTAATATTTCCTTATCCAGAGATATCAAAACTAATTTTAGTTCAAATTTTAGAGTTTTAAAGCTGGTTTCAAACTTTCTCAAGACTTTTTCAACGTCTTTTAAAAAACTTTGAATAAAACCCCCAGTAATTAGAGGTTTTTGTCGCCCACACTGAAAAAAATGGTATGCTGCTTTAGCACCTAGGATGTCAAAAATGTGTCTGGTGATCCTAAGATGCTGTCTTGATTGTCCACGCAATTGAATTTGCATTCACAGGATGTAAAGTTAACTGCGGGGGCAGTAAAGGCAGCATCTTGGGATCACCAGACACATTTTTGACATCCTAGATGCTAAAACAGCATATTATTTTTTTCAGTGCATTCATTCAATTAGATTCATTAGAGTCAAAATGTAACCATGATATAGAAAAACAAATATTTTCCGGTACCCTGTGAGCTAAAGCACATGACAAAAAAATAATCCAAGATTAATTCTCTTGATTTGACATTCTCAGGATTCATCCTGAATCTTCCAGGGACTTGTAGAAAATTCTACTAAATCCAAAAAAATAAATAATTTCCAACTGTTTGGATATTGCTTTTATCAGAACGTACTTTACAGACACCAGTAGATGGAACCTTCAGTCGATAGTCTTCAAGGACTAAGTGATCGATAGCCATGATCTTGACAAACAATGCTTCAGACCCTCTAAGATAAACCAAGCCAGCAAAATCGGGATTGAAATCCAAAAATGACAGCTCATCACCTCTAACTGAGCTATCATGGCTCCACATTTTACACTCCTTGGAGCCTCAAGCTAAGGACTGCGGGGAAAAGAGCAATAGTTACATTTTACCCCTCCTTAAAGATCTCTCGTTATCTGACCGAATAAAATTTATTAACTTAACAAAAAATTGAGTTTTAGCACAATATATTGATCCTGATGCATCAAAATTGCTTGACGATATCATGATTTTAAGATGATTAATAACATTAAAACTCAACCCTGCTTATCAATAGAGACCACCAATCAACATAAAATAAAATTATTGTATTAAAAAAATTCATCATTTTCGAGATTTGGCTCACAACCTAATATTTGCCTCACCATTGCAACAATCCATAAATCACGAGATCCAGAATTTTTAGCATCCCTGCCTGTCTGATGACAGGTAAACAAAGTTCCACACTACCTAATGACAATAAAACAGGAAAAACAAAGGTAAACAATTTTGTACTCACTTAATTTTTTGGTAGCAAAATTTTGGGTGCATCTAAGGAATGGATCGCCAAATTTTGAAAAATTAGCGTAAGTTACTCCATCAATTTCTAACATTTCTTCTTCTGACCTTGGCAAAACTTCTGACATTGTTCTTAGTGACTGAAAAAAGTAATGTTACAGGTATTAAAATTATGCGTTCTTATGAAATGCAGTCTATGCTTTTGTCAAAGTGAAAATTGAATAGAAATACTTGGCTCAAGCATATATCTTTTCCTACTATAAAGTGAGAGCATGAGAAGTGAACAGAGGATTAGGACTCTATTCACGATATTAGGTCACAAACAAAGTATGACAAGAAGTCTTCAACGTTGCAAACAGAGTTAAATTCGTTTCGCACTTTGGCCATTATTGTATATTTCATTCAAACTACATACCTTGGTAAGTATAAAAATGTGCTCTAGTATCAGGAAAATAAGCTTCTTGATAAAATAAGTTTACAATCTTTGAATTAAACTCTCTTGAAGATTTAAAATGGTCATTGTACTTGAATAGACGTAGCTGAAGTGGAATACATGCAAAAATAATTTAAGCAAAAAGAGTGATTAGACTAGTAATGGGATGTTTTACCTGCATACTCATTACAGATGCCAGAGGAATTTCCCTAGAACTGGCAAGTTCTTGACATACTTCAACAAGGGCTTCAAAACATTCTTCTTGTAATTCCATGAGCTTGGAATTTTTTGATAAAGTATCTGTCATTTTTGCGGCAATACTATTATCAAGTTCACTGGTTGTTGAAATACTTTTCGCCAATTCAATCTATGAACAATCAAAATAACGAAAACTGTAAGTGTATACAAAAGAAAACAAAAATGTATAAGTAAACGAGGTTAAAAGATAAACACAACTGCCCAGGGTGTTTCTTTTTCAGAGAATTTTTTCCCCCCAATTTTCAAGTAGCACTGGGTGACTAATCCCACACTTAAAAATATGCTTGTATTCTTTAAAAAGTGAAGACCAATTACAGGAAACTCCTTGGTGATACTGATGATCTGCTTAAGATTATCGTCATTGAGACAACAAAGTATGACAGTGTGTTTTCCTGGTCTAATTATCAATAGGCTGCTTTACTTTTTTTTCTGCATGAGAAACATCTATTTGACAAGTTAAAATTCCAACAGTCACGTATGTCATGTACTACGAGGATCGCTCACGAAATAAGTTTCACGATTGTCTTCTTCAGGAACAACTATACTTGAAAATACTTCAAATGAACCATTGAAACAAAAGGTATTTCAGCTAACATATTCATTATTGTTTTTTAGCAAATCAATCACTCAGAAATCGATCTTTTTCGGAGACACCTCAAACAATTTTCTTTTCAAATTTCCTACTACTTTTTAAGTGGGTTGCAAGAAGGCTCTTCCATAAGCTTTTACTCTGCAACTAATGATACTATCAAAAATGCATTCATTCTGTTGTAAAGGTCATATTTTTAGCTTTGTAAAAAAATATGATTTTCGAATTTTGAGACTATTAGTACTTTATTCGATGTATTATCAAATCTTCTCCAAAAAATCTATGTTGAACATGATTGCGAGAAAATTATTCTTTTGGTTATCAAATACTTCAAATCTTAAAAATGATATCAAACTTAATGTAACCAACCACCTACTCATCACTCGCTGCTCGAAAAATATCCCATATTAGCATTAGTAGCATTCTGCACAATGTTAAAAAAATTACGTGTGCTCGGGCAAAATTTTGTGAAATGGGCTGCCCAGCTTCTCAACATCACTCACAGATTCCTGGTCCTCTTTTGACCTAGAAATTAATGTCTCAAGCTTTTTATAGCGTTTATACACCACTTGGACTTTTCACCAAAATAGCTCCATAATTTTAAGAAAATAGAGATTCATCAGGGAAAGCGAGTATTCTGTAGGCAACAAAAGGAATTGAATTCAAACATGTATTATGCCGTTAGGTGTTGACCGCACGATGAAAATATGATATTTTGATATTAAATATAATAATACTGATATGTATATATACTCAGAGTGCTGAGTAGCTTTATATGCTGAGAAGCTGCTGCACTCACTTTGTCCTGCCCATTGATAAGTTCGTCAGCTTTGGGACCAAGCTTAAGATATGACTGAACAATTTCTTCTCCTGCTCCAAATAATTCTTCTTGCAAATATCCTTCAACCAGTAGCTTGTTCATTAACCGCTCAACATCTGCTCTGCTCCAGTGATGACCCTCGCCATGAAGAAGAAGTTTGTCATGACCTGCAGCTATGATTTTATCTGTTTTAAGACCTTGGAAAACGTCAGCGATATAACTGAGAGAATAAGATAAAGGCTTTTCTTTTTTCGGTGAAGAGAGACTAGATGAGGAATTCCTTCGTTTTTTGATTTCCAGATTGTGAACCAGCATCAGTACCTTTCTGGCTTCATCAGAGACATCTTCTTTTATCAAGGATCCCTAAAATAAACAGTTATGAGATTAATTTTTACGACAATCTTGAATGAAGATGGAAAAAAGAAATAAAATCGAAAATCAAGTTCAACTGTATAGTGGAAACTCTGGCAACAATAATTAGAAATTTGCTGGTTACTGGGTTAAAAAAAAAAAACCCGATATTCGAAAAATGTGCATTTTTTTATTCAGAAGTTGAATTTTGATTCTTAAAGAGAAAGCCTGGAGGAAGCAAAATTTAAGCCATTTGGAAATGCTCCACAACTCGAAATGATTAGTGTATCTATTCGTAGTTTTCTTAGAAAATACATATTGAATTATACACCTTCGACAATATTAACATTATAAAAAAAAAAAGTCAAATTTACATACCTCTCCTAGACAGTTGTCACAGGCGGATGCCAGATTCTTGCTACATAGTTTTGAATCATAAATTTCTCCAAAGTAGTTCAACTGCATTTCTCTCCGACAATCTGTCCGATTTTCAGCGAAAGCCACCATTTTCTGGAGACTTTCTTTCTGTACAGTTTTCACCTGCTGAGTTCCTTTTGATACTGTACAAACACAAGTAAAATAAAAATTGAGCAATACTTAGTTAGCTTTTAGTTTAGTTTTCATCTTCAGCATTAGCTTCGGAGGAATACATTACGCCATGACTCATTTTATTCTGATGTTTGAGTGATACAGTATATCCTTCACAGTCAGATTCCTTTTCAAATTTCGCAAATAAACACCGTACATCAGGCACTTATAAAATTTTTCCTGTATAAAAATTAGCTTTAAACAACTTTTAAAATTTTTTGCAATTAACAAGTTAACTTTATATGGTTGACTTATTACCGAAGTCCAGTCTGAGTGCCCATGAGCACAGAGCAAATTTTTACTTTTCCCTCTGTGATTGAATTAAAAAGGCATGGAAAATAAAAAGTTTTGTTAACTTTCATAATGAGTGGTGAAATGACTCAAAGCTGATTTTGCCATTTTTATGAATTACTGCTGGATCAAAAAAATTAATCATCCAATTTTCCACAATATCAGAAGTAGATTTTAAGGAGGAGTGGGATGAGTTGAAATGTTCTGAAACCAGTTGAAGTTAATTTATTTGGATGAAAAGTAAGAGGCTGGCATCAGATTTGAATCTATAAACAAGTCTTCCATAAGATGATTTTCCTTAAAATTAAGCTAAAATAGTTCATGACGAAATTGATTGTACAGGCAAACGATGGAGCACCCATTTGATGCTCATAGCAGATTGCCAAGTTGCCAATCTGCTATTATAAAGCATTGACATACTGAAGAAACATGGACTCTTAACACACCTTACTGTATTCTCATTTCGGAGTGTTTCATTTTTCCCATTGTTTTTGAACGATAAGTATTTATTTTTGTGAAAACAGACTTGACTTTGAACTTACTAGAAATCAATCCAATAATTTTTTGAGAATCAGTCTTTGAATAAAATAAAATACAGGAGGCAAGCTTTCCATCTCTCCCTGCCCGACCAGTTTCTTGATAATATCCTTCAATCGATTTTGGCATTGAATAATGTATGACAAACCTCACATCAGGTTTATCAATGCCCATTCCAAATGCAATGGTGGCACATATGATCTGCAGAGGAAGAGAAAAATTAATGCTTGAATAAAAACATTGAATCCTACTCCAGCTTTATGAAAAACGACAAAAAAATTAAACCCCCAACTTTTTTTTTTTTTTTTTTTTTTTTTTTTTTTTTTTTTTTTTTAGCAATTTCAAAAAATGGTAAGAGGTAACTTCAATTTTATTGTCTCTTCTCATAAGTAAAGCGTATAATCAAATTTTGACAATTAGTAATTTAAAGATTGGATAAGAAAAAAAATACAATACTTTAAACTCACACCACTAACCTGACTATGCATTTACCTAATTTTTAAACAGTCATTTTGTTTCATTTCACTTTATATGGATCATGTATGAACACGATTTTTAAGTGACAGAATGTAGTAAACAAACATTTGATAAAAGTTCGACCGGAATCATAATTTCTAAATTTTAGAATCCATAGGATGCAGCTGTGAGATTATGATAGTTCTGAGGTAAAAATTGTTTATCCTGAAATGTAACCTCTTTCAGGAAAACAAACTACTCAAACTCAAATTATTGATGGCCTATCAACGTAAACCAAGGACTGGCTCTGAGAGAGTTAGATCGAGAGCCATTTCTTTGCACATTACCTTGATCTTAGATTCAAGTCAAGCTGAGTAATACAGTGAGGTTCAACAGTACCATTCAAAAAAACACTAGGTGATTGTCATAGAAATTCAGGACTTACATTCACTTTATTAGTAGTCCATTTATTTTGGGATAGTTCTCGTTGATTATCAGCTTGCCCTGCATGATAACTGACTGCTTTCAAACCAACCGAGTTAAGTGCTTTAGCTACATCATCTGCATCCTTCCTTGAAAAGCAATAGACGATTCCACACTTTCCCAAGAATTGACTCTTGATTACAAAAACTAGTTCATTCAATGCATTTTTCATTTTTGGAACAACCTGATATTTCAAATTTGGTCGATTGAAACTAGATAAAAACCTATTGAACAGAGAAACAAATAACATATACTATGGATGCTGTTCAGCACATAGCACGTGGCTGACAGACTTTCTACAAAAGAAGAGGGGACGGTCCTGCAAAACTTTACGCAAGTTTTCCTGAGACGATAAGCTAGAATCGCATATTTTATTTACAGAACGGAGGTCCAATTTTTCACTGAAGAAATGTTGATATTTTTCATGATTTATAATTGATTGAAATCGCAATTTTTGGAAAGAGGGAATAAGAAAACAATTTGATATCATTGCCTAGAAAAGAAATTGGCAGACGAAATGCTCCTTCATGCTCTGGTATCAATAATTCAATTCTGAGTTTTTGTGGACTATGGTGCCTTTTACTGTGCACTATCACAAATGGATTCTCATATTCGATGTTGATAAAATTAACTTTTGATGTAAAATGAGAGTTATTAATAGTTGAATTTAACAAATTAAAATCTAATTAATAAACAATCAAAAAGTTAACAAGTCTACAATTAACTAAGTTGTGTGTGCGTTCTGTAAAAAATCGATCCTGTTGAGCTGAAATTCACAAAAACTCAATATAAAGGAACTGAATTCTCTTTTTAAATAGGTAAAAAACTTAGCTAGACCTCATGGTGCCTTATCTGTAGAAAATGCTGTTTAAAGCCATCCATACCAGAAGACTCGTGTAAGACATAAATTTAAAACTTTCTGTTTTCAATGGTGTTTTTAATGGCAACTTAGTGAGAAATACCTATTGAGTTGTTAGAGTTCATTATCTAAAACTTGAGCCATTAGCCATATCAATTATTACAGATGAACTTCCTACGAATAAAAGAGAGAAGATATTGAAAACACTATTACCATTTCGGATCCGACAGATTTAGACAATTTACAATATTCTTGCGAACTCTCGGGGTAGCTGTAGCTGTCAAGCCTATGATGGGAACGCCAGGAAAATTATCATTGAGTACACACAATTCTTTGTAATCTGGCCTGCAAATTGAAGGAACATTTCAAATAAAAATAAACGTTGGTTATAAAAGAAAAGAATCTTGAGAGAGTTATAAAATCAACCCTTGGGATGCGCGACTGACTGAAAGGAGAAGTTTTACGCAATGATAAATCATTGTATTTACATTGACAATGAGTGGAGAATAAATGTAGATGAAGACAGACCGATAAAAGAGTATGCGCTTTGCTTGTTTGATCAAGGTTCTTCATAATGGGTGAAATACTTTCACTTGGCCTGAAGCCAGTTTGTAATTAGTGTTTTATCGTTAAATTTAAAAACACTTAATAGATGTTTTTTTACGACTCACATGTGAATAGTGTTCGTGACACTCTGATGATGGCTAGAGACCTGCAAAGCTACACCTAATATAAAATCAATTATTCACTTTATTGATTACTTACAATACATAATTGATTTTGTTGCCTTGCCGAATTTAAGTTTCACTATGGAGGGAAAAATTGACTCACACAGCCAGATAAAATATTACAGTGGGGACTAACAAAACAAGTCTTCACAGTGTTCTGAAAAGGTAAGAAGATGATGGTAAAGAAGCTTACCTAAAATCATGACCCCATTCTGAAATGCAGTGAACCTCATCGATGGCAATGCGATCTAATTTTTTGTTATGGTGTAAGTCTTGAAGGGTGTTTCGTAACCTTTCACTGCTTTGACCACTTGCAAATAATTTTTCTGGTGTAATGTATAAAAGCTTCAATCCTTTGCACAACAAAAAACAATCAAGATGTACTCAGTTACAGTTGTGTGTAAAATTTTGAATGTGAAGAATGAGGGTTGTCAAGCTTCGCACTGTTAAAAGTACACAGATTGGGAGGAAGTCAAACCAGAACCAAAAGGCTGAGGGCCAGCCAGTCCATGGTGAAAATTGTGGAGCCAATGATTTTTTTAAGCTCTTGACAAGTAGAAAAGCCTTTTTTTCACTCATATTACTTGGAAGTGAGGACTAGAACTTTCTTCCCCCCAATCACAGTGGTTTTTTCACTTTTTCTCAAAAGCAGTTGCGGTGAGATAAAAAACTGATAAGTTTATCCAAAGGCTTATAAAATTTTGGCTTAAATAATTATGTATAGTGAGACGTTGCCAAGCAACCACAATGGTTGGGAGGTGCGGCTGTTTGTCTAATTTTAATGTACACTGAAAATGAACGGAATACCAGTATGTCATCTTATACCTTCCTTTTGTAAGAGCTTTAAGGAACAAAAGGGGAAAATGGAGAGGTTTTTTTTTAATATGCTTGCTTGCATATGCACACCTAGATAATATACTGGAGAGGGTGTCCTGGTGGTGCGGACTGTACCAGTGAGTTTTTAAACTTTTGATCGAACAATGAAAAAAGAATTGTAGACAAACCTGTTTTGCTACTCTGTGTGTAAGTATTTACTTTCACTCAGGAAATCTGAGAGAGAAGTTATGGATTTATGCTTCGTGAATTTAGTTAACAGAAAGATTTTTTTCCCCTGAAGTTCATTTTTTCTGGCACGTATTGCAGTCAAATACCTTACTAAAAGAGGGATTTAATATGAAAAAAATCGATCCTTACTTGGGTTTGTAGGGTTTAAATTCTTGTAGACAGAGTTGATACTTTCATTATCCATGCTGCTATTAAGAGCACCAGCTGGAATCTAAAATCATAGCAACAATTTTGTAAGAGAAAAAAAGAATGTAGCCGTATAAGGTTTCCAGAAAGTATAATAAAGTTTCCAGAATTACTAATACTTACCCTTTTAATACAGCTTGAATTGGCCAAGAGTGCAAAACTTAGAAATTAAATTGTGGAATGAAAAAACAAAAGTATCAGATAGAATTTCTGTAGGGACGGTACTGAAATTCCTGAGATTTATTTTCTCATAGAGAGAAGAGGAGGAAAGAATTTGAATCGGTTGGGATGCGTCAATGAAGCAACCATGTCAGACCCCGTGTAGAATAAGTAGAAGGATCTTTGATTCGTTACAGGGATTTTTAAAGATTTAGGATAGGTTCATCTAACTTTGGAGATGTTACTTACATCTAGAGATTTAAGTTTGGCTGTCTGATCCTTCATTAGAGAAAGTAAAGGTGAGATGACCAGTGTTAATCCTTCTGTGAGGACAGCAGGCAATTGGTAGCAAAGTGATTTCCCTCCACCAGTGGGCATAATGATGAGGCAGTCATGCCCCAGCATGATTGCATTGACTGCTTCCAATTGGTTCTGTCGAAATTTGTGCAGCCCAAATGTTGTCTTGAGTGACTGGGAAATTAAAGAGAGCAATGCTTAATTGTATACGAAATAAAAATTCTACCAAGACCTAAAAAAAAAAAAAAAAAATACGTTTGTGCCTCTCAAATTTTACTCCGTAAGTATCTAGTGCAAAGGCACTCTTTAAACATAGGTGCCTATTTTTTTAATGCACCCTACAGGTTATTACATCAAGAAAACCTAAAATTACAAGAAGGATGGATATGAACTGAGGTAGCTCTTCAGCACTCCCAAAGTCCCCATTACAAAATAACCTGCCAAAGAGTATCTACTTAGTATGTGTTCAATATATGAAGCTTAATATTTCCTTACATGCATAATCCTTGGTGAAAAAGGGTGCTTAGTAGATTTAAATTCAGAGCAGAGGCCATCATTAGGAGTATCTGCATAGAAAGTGGGGAGTTCCTCAGCACTTGGTCCTGTGATTTGGGATGCTTCTTGCGATGAATTATACTTTCCTCCTTCGTCAAAAGAATTTTCTTCTTCACTACTGGAATTATAATCTACACAGAAAATGGAAATTGATATAGTAGACTAAGTACATTATAAAATGAAAAATCAATATGTCAATGGCTAAATTCTCTTCGCTTGCAGCATTGCAGATGTTAGGAGAGACAATTTTTACAATGAGATTCAATAGAATCTTTCATCTTGCTTCTACGTAAATTAATTTTTGGACTAACTTTCAAGCCAATGAGTACAACTGAAAGAGATGCGGCAAGCAGCAGCATGCCTCACATGTTTTTTGTGCATGCTAAGACTCAAGGATTACCCAAATAACGCAATGATGAAAAGAGAGCTCTTATTGCTTGCAACAGGCCTCGTAACGAATATGATAATTGGTGGTTGCATTCATAATAATGCAGGGTGTCACTTCCATTGACAAGGTATATCTTTCAGTAAAAAAGAGAAAAATTTTGCTTACTCACTTGCGCTATTTAACAATTTTATAGGGCACGTTTCAGGGTCGAGGCGGCCCCATCATCAGCCGGTAGCAAACCCCGAGACGCGTCCCATAAACTTGTTAAATAGCGCAAATGAGTACCCGAGATTTTATCTCTTCCCCACAATATTGTCTTGTGACTGTTCCCAATGAAAGTTTCTATCTTTTTCAGTTTCTAATGCTCCGTCTTCAAATCTTCGTTTTAATCTGTGCATGCTATTCTGTAACCTACAGTCTTCCCTGGTTTTCCGTCAAATGATGGGTATGAAAACACGAAACCATACACTTATACTTACAACAAAAAATATTAATTGAATATATAGTCTTACTTGAATCTTCCTCACTGTTTTCATCAGAAGACTCAGAATCTGATATGACGATAGTGGAGGAACTGCCAGCCATGGATAAAGAGTATATCAACAACTACTTAAAATTACTTTGACTGCTTGACATCCGCGAACTAGCCAATTTTCGATCACAGAATCACATTTGAAGTAAAAGTCCGTTTCTGTGCAGTAATGATAACAATTTCTTTGAACACATTGGAACATTACATTCGTGCCAAAATTTCAATGTTTGTTTTGTTTTTGAGATTTGACAGTTTAGAACACAGGTTAGTTTAGACACCTCGCCGACAGAGAACGAAAGAGTATGGGTACCAATGGGTACTTGCCATTAGTAGCGGGAAAGTCCACGAGCATTATATTTAGCAAATGAGAAGTGTTTATAGGAGGATTGAAAACAAACAAATGGTAGGAAATAAAACATAATAAGAACTTTGCAAAACGATAATCCGGGTATCGGAACTTGGCTCTTTTGAAAACGCCTTCAAATGCGGCGTGATACCTCACGCATTCCGGAGAGTTCAAATAGTTGTATCATTGCGCCGTAAGAATGTAACGGAAGATTACAATTATTGAAATAGCCTCCATACACGCTGGGCTTGTCGATTCCCGTTGACATTTTTGCAGTGGTGAATGCTTAGCTGAAGTGCGCTCCAGCTAGAATTGTATTTAGCAAATAGGTGGTTTTTATTCGAGGATTAAAAATAAACAAGTGGTACGGAACAAAACAAAAGAATATGAACTATGCAAAACGATAATCCGGGTATCGGAACTTGGCTCTTTTGAAAACGCCTTCAAATGCGGCCGATATTCCCTCCATTTTGGCCTCAACTTGAGAGCCTTTTTTGAGCTTAGAAGTTAATTTTAGAGAAAACCAGTGGGACCATCGTGTTTCTCGCGAACTTTTACATAAGAATCAACAGTCAAATGCAAATTCCTGACACATGCAACATCTCCATTGGGGAATAAAATGATCAAGACTTTAGTGCCGAATTTACCTACTTGCCGCCCATGGGCCGCCTGTATTTTGCCGCTATCCCTTCTCATTCGTTTTGAAACATTATTAAGAACCATCAAGTGAACGTGCCGGGGGGGGAGGGGTGCAAAAGACGCGTTTACTCGTATTTGACACATTTTTTTGCGAAAGCCGTGTCAACACTACTAGCAAAATTTCACGGAGCTTTGCGCGAAAGTTAAGTTTCGTAAACCTATATCTCTGTGTGGACAAGGTCTTCCATTTATAAGAAATGAACGAAAAAATCATGAAAGAACAAACAGAAATGTGGTTTAATAATTTTAACCCTCTATGGCATGAATTAATTTTGGATCTCAGATTCGAGGGGACTCTAATCTATTTTGTAGCTTGCATTAAAAAAATAGAATACCAATTTTTTTTTTCAAAATGTTAAAGTTAAGGGAATCAATTTTTCGAAAAAAGAAAAAAACTACTGATATTTTGCATAATCATGGCACATGGAAAAGATTCAGTTTTTAAAAACCCGAAAATACTTTGTTACGAATTTGTAACGCTATGCCATAGATGGTTAACTTCCGCCGCCGCGCCGCGTTGACCGCGTGAAGTATTCCTACAGTCTTGTAGGCGCCATGTGTTTCGCACCGACCGCTGCTGACCGCAGTGTGTTTAACGCAATGCGTGAAGTATTCATACCGTCTTGTAGGCGCTATGCGTTTCGGGCCAACTGCTGCTGACCGAAGTGTGCTTGACGCAATGCGTGAAGTATTCATGTGGTCTTGTAGGCGCTAATATGTGCTACATGCCAACCGCCGCGCCGAGGGCTTCTCCTTTTCATCTCAGGTCCTCGTCATCATTGCTTTCTGCGCCGCGCCGCTCGCCAGGCCAAATTGCGTGTTCGGTTTCTCTCTTAACTCGACTAATTAAAGGTGCTGTCTCTTGTATCACCCAAAGACGACAAAATTAGAAATTACTATGCACTCAGAAAATAAGAGATCTTGTCGCCTTTTCTCGTTTGTAATTTATTTTCTGAATCCGATTTTCTTTATACCTACATTTAAAAAAATTGCAAAATTTGCCGCCATGAGCGGCAGCCCATATGGCCACCATCTAAATCCAGTTCTGCAAGATTATATATAATTTTATCAGACTAAGTAATTATCTTACGTAAAGTATGAAGACCTGAAAGCCTTGTTCCATTGAAACTTTCAGAACAAGATAAATGCGCGAGTTTTTCGAATAGGAAACAGTAAACCAATCGTGCTCTCCGGTAGGTTTGTTGCCTATACACAAAATTGAAGGCGAAACTCGAGTAGACAATATTGTCATCTTGCGGTCAAAGTATTCCAAGCGCCAGTTATACTTGGACGCCGTAAATCTCAATTTAAAAAAAAATTCAATGATTAATCCTGATGACAAAATAAATATTAAATAACTTTTAAAGTTATTCTGCTCATCACTTTTCCATAAAAAAATTGGACGAGTTCGAGTAGTTTGGCAACATAAAGCCTCAAGAACATAAAGCGCTCGTGATACTTTATCCGGAAAGAGACGATATCTACCGAGAGAGTCACACATCGTTCATATCTATCAAAACTTATGGAGCGAGATAAATTTGAGTTTTTCAAGTAGATAACTGTACCAACTAATGCTCTACGGTAGGTTTTCTGCCTGTCCGATGAGAGTAAAGGTCAACCTCAAGTGGATGATATCCACCAAAAAAGTCACACCACGTTTAGTGGTTTTGTAAGAACATGCAGCGAGTTGAAAGGTCATGCCATTAAAAAGGATACGATTTTAAGCCCCAAAATGTATGCCACCTTATTCCATTTGATCCTATTTCTAAGGAAAATTGTTTTTTCTATCAGAAAAAAGAGGAAAAAATCAATTTTAGGTAATGGCAAAAACTTTTAAAAAAATGTTTCCAAAAATTTTTTGAAGTAACGCATCTAGCAATTCTAGCATGTCAAGGGTGATGAAAATCCAACAAATACATCTAAAAGATGGGAGACGATGAGAATGGATGAGAAGAAAGAGATAAAAATGAACCCAACCTATAATCTCATTTAGCATGTCAACACAGAAAAAAATGGATGGTGCTGGCGACAGAACCTTTTGTTCATACGGCTCCCACAGTTTCTTTGTTACACTTACAGAACTTTCTGTCGTGGGAACAGAGTACTCTGTTCCCACGACAGAAGTTCTGTTCTCACAACAGAAAAGTTCTGTAAGTGTAACAAAGAAACTGTGGGAGCCGTATGAACAAAAGGTTCTGTCGTCAGCACCATCCATTTTTTTCTGTGAAGGGTGATGAAAATCCAATAAATACATCTAAAAGATAGGAGATGATGAGGATGGATGAGAGTAAGGAGATAAAAATGAACCCAACCTATTCTCATCGTACATAAGCGCGAAGCAATCATTTGATCACCCGCGCGGGGCATAGTATCACTCGAAATTGAAGGCGAACTTACTGGGCCAATTCCTGCAATGGCTAAAGTAACTGGATTTTAGTGCGACCCCATTCCAGATGATTTCTCAGTGTGTTTCTTAGTGTCTAAATTTAAAAATGAACGACAATTAAATATTACAGCGAGATAAAATCGAAAGTTTGGCTCTTCTTTGAAAGATTATGGTCTGTCTGAAAATTTGGTGCCAATTTCTTATACAAAGGCGAGTTGCAAATAATTTGGTTGTGAAATACCTTGCACTAGCCTTTCGTTTTTCTTATGAACTCACTTAAAATAGAACAAACAAACCAAAAATAAAAAGCGTCCAGAATTTTGGACTCCATTTTTTCCTCACGGTTCTGGTTATCTTATCACAAATGAAGTTCTTTAAATTTTCAGAGCTGTCCTTAACTTCCCTAGTAAAAGTGGGTCAGTCTGATGTTACGCTGACTCACTTTTACTAAGGTTTCTCACCTCGGCGTGTCTTTTCTTTCTCCGTTATCTTTTTATTCATGTCTCTCTTTTTCAGACCGAGAATGTTTGAATGAACAGATGCAGAAAAAGCCAATTTCTGGTTCATAAGTTATATTTGGAAATCATTGATGTATCGTGATCTATGCTAAGCTTCGGTGAGAAAAATGATAACGTAGTGCTTAATTTCGTACCTCCAGTGATCCATTATTGGTTACAAACTTGTGTTGTTCTGCTGAAGTGTTGCTCGCTATCCTTGACATTGGAGTGTAAGCTCTCAAAGCTGCACGTACTTACTTAAGTCGTGTAAAAATTTGCGTCGGGTTGAAACTTAATTATTGGTTTCTGAGATAGGACGACGAATACTCGAGAGGGGAAAACGCGTTTAAGTGTGCGCAAACTTTTAAAGTTTCATAAGATCGCTTATTTTTATCTATAAGATGCTGTATCCCACTTGAGGGAAAAAGAGTAACTTCTTGACCAAAGCCTCTTAATTTTTTTTTTCTTAATCTGTAAGGCGAATTCGTATTATTTTTGTTATCGTACTTGACTTGAGGCTCTCCGCGTCACCCTTTATCTTGACGTGCATTCGCTTTCAAAAACAATCTCTAATCGATCCGAGAAAATATTGGCGATCAGTTAATATCGATTGAAAATCCGTTTAAATACTCTCCTTCGTTATCGCTCGCAAGTAGTATTTTTATTAACTTGTCGCGCGCTCCAACAATCCATTCATCGCCCCAGTTCAATTTTTCGACAGATCAGTTGGATCAGAATCTCTTCAAATTACATCATCAGGTATTCAAGCACTCACTTTCTTATGTATTCAAATTAGCTAATACTCGTACTTACATCACGAGACTTAAAATTATACTCGAGCGACACTCAAAATAAATCACGGAGATAAAAATTAGAAAAATTATATCACGAATAAAATAGAGATTCGCTTCTTCTGAGGATATCTGCAACCTTCAGTTTTCCACGTTGAATTAATTTTTGAAAAGTTTGATTTTTAGAGAATAGATAAGGATTGGTAAGCATTAAAGATTTTATGGTTTTTTTTTTTTTTTTTTTTTTTTTTTTTTTTTATCAGTACCCCACAGTGAAAATGAAGTACCTAATCCATTCAAGCCCATTTGATGTATCAGGGTAAAATCTCGCGTCGGTCCATTGATTTCAGAGTAAATCGAAATTTTTGAATTTCCATATCTCAGGACCAGTGTCGTCCTCAAGGAATGAAGACGTAACTACTTTTCGTAAAGAACCCTGTCGCCTGTGGGCTGATTATTGAAATTGATAGACAAAGCGATAGACAAAGAAGACATGGGGAGTAAGAAGCGATCCCATTGGTCGAAACCGGTGGCCGTTGCAGACTAAGAGGGGAAATGATAGACTAACTGTCGGGTCTCTTGTCGGTTGCCGTTTGTTAGTCTATTGCCTATCTCTTTTGCCCATTACAACTACCCACTTCCACCAATAGGATCTCTGCAAATCCTTTTTGTCTTCTTTGTCTATAGCTTTGTCTATCAATTTCAATAATCGGTCCGCTGTCGTCCATATGTATAACTTAATGTTACCCCTATCTCATCTCAAGTGTAGTTAAGCCCTTTTGTCAGCGCTCCGAATAGGAGAGTGCTAACACGGTTCCATGTAATTGGCAGGTAAATCTATTAAACAGATTCGATTCGACCTTGTTTCGGAAAATAAGAGGCTTGTTTCTCATAAGATGTAACTTTTTGCACTGTGGTGAGATTCAGATCAACCATTGAAATTTTTCTTTTTTTCTATTTTTCATTCAATTTATTATAACATGCATATATGTCGCAGGCAAAATACAATCGCCGCAATTTGCAAGCCACATGAATAAATTAAAGCCAATTGAATACATTGAAAATAATTGATTTCTGAACAAAGGAACAAGATTAATGCACTGATCATTTGTCTTTAATGTGAATAGACACATTTTCCTCCGTAAAAACATTGTAGTAATTAATAGGCAAACGCAGGTGAGTGTGTAGTGAAATCCGAGACCTTAGATATGTTTAGATCGGACAGGCAACTAAACTCACTCCTTTAAAATGCACGAAGTATCATACTAATTGAAGGCGCTCCAAGCCGAGCCTACACTTTTGAAGCCCATTTTCTATCAAAACTTCCTTAAGTAAGCTAATTCGCATTATTGCGATTTATCGGAAAAATATTCGAGTCGCTTGCATGTTGCCGGCAATCGCTAATGTAAATGTAAATGTAAATTTAAAATTCTTGAGAGAATTAATAATTTCAAATTTTGTCATTCTCATAGGTCTTGGTTTTCTACTAAAACATCCTCTTATCATACATCTCTAACTCTGAAAGGCAGCATTTGAAATAAAAATGCACACTGCAAGTGAAAGAGGCCTTGGTGTATCCATGATCGAGCACGGATATGGAAAATCAGGAGTTAAATTACTGTACATAAACCGAGCGAATGGGATACATTCCATCCGCGAGTGTGAGGTGACGACCACTTTAATCCTGAGCACGGTGCAGTCTTACTTAACGGGTGACAACGATGGAATTATAGCAACGGACTCTCAGAAGAACACCGTTTACATTTTGGCCAAGAAGCATGGGGTGAGTTTCGATTAATATATTTTAAGCAATTATATATAAAAGAAACGATGAAAACCTGAGCCCTACATGGTGGTGGCCGGTATGCGAGAAAAAAGACCACCGGCCACCACCATGTAGGGCTCTGGTTTTCATCGTTTTTTAAAAAAAAAAATTATTGTATTTCCGACTGAAAATAACTCAGTTGTGAGTCGAAACGTCTCGGTTTTAATTAATTGTGTATTTTAGCCTTGTTTCCCGTTTTCCCCCCTTGTTTTTCCACTGTTATCATTGTCTCGGACTGCTTTTAAAAATTTGTATCGAATCAATTATAGGGATCTTATAATCGAAATTGATAGGGAAAGCACTGGACAAAAAGTACAAAGGGAAAATGGAAAGATCCTATTAGTTGAAACGGATGGTTGTTATAGACTGAGGGGGAAGTGGTAATTGCCGTTATTTAGTCTATTGTTTGCTATCTTTGTTCATTGCAACCACCCGCCTCCACCGATAGGATTGCTCCCTTCTTCCCTCGTCTCCTTTGTCTATAGCTTTGTCAATTAATGTTGATAGTCAGTCCACCGAAATGAAGATAAGGAGAATTAACAGTTTAAAGATTTATTTTTTTACTATGCGGGATTTTGATATTTTGAGGTACATTTTTGGTGAGTCTTTAGAGAATTTCTCCAAATTTAAAAATATTGGATATCTGAGAACCCTTTCTCCTCAATTCTGTGGAAAAATTTGCTGCCGCCAACCTTTCGCATTCCCTTCACTGCACGTGGAATAATAAGGCGTTGCAAGATTGAGAGATAATGGGACGGATCGACTTGGAGGTTGCTTCCTCAATTCAGAAGACCGGATTTGTCGGAGTTTCGGGGAACGAACTGCGGTCACATACTAAAGCAACTCCCTTGAAAATGAGGAGCTACTTTAATTAAGTAACTCTGCTATTACCTAAAACTTCCGATGTATCTTGTTGTTTGCTTTCCTTGTTACCGAATCCATTGTTGCCATTCTCTACACTTTTGTTTTGAATAATACCATTACATTTTCACTGTGTGTGTCTTCCTCGTGTTAACAAGTCAGAGTGATGGCGGAGTCAAACATTTTACTGCTTTTGAGATAATAAAAATATGAGGATGGTCAATGACTTTGAAGAAGTCTTTTGTTGCTCTCTCTGACGAGAAAGACCTTCCTTTCCTTCCATTGAAACATTGGCTGTGACCAAACCTTCGTACTTTCGTAACTTTCGTTTTTATTTCGTACGCAAAACAAAGCGGATTAGCCTCCTCAATTTGAAAAGAGCAGGAAGTTCAGAGAAATTTTTCTTCTTCTTTTTCTTCTCTTCTCCTTTCTCTTTTCTTCTTCTTATTCTTCTTTCTTCTTTCTTCTCCTTATCATTTCTCTTTTTCTTCTTCCTTTCCTCTCTCTTTTCATCTATTTCCTGTTGTCATCGTTTCTCCGATGAATTTGCCCCCAGAAACCGAATTACTCCTATGTGAGGGATGATACCACTATTCGATCACGTGGGAACTTGTGTTGCCTATACTACGAATTGAAGGCAAACAGACTTGACGTTTGGTGAAAAGCTCTCATAGTTCGGGAGGTCGCTGTTATTTGGGTGTCTCACTTTCAAATGGACAAATGTTTGGAAATCAACGGAACTTTTCTTCCTGATCTCAAAACCCGTTGTCGTCCTACCCGGCGCTGAACGTCAAGTGAATCCACTTTCCGCTGTATAATTTATTATAGTGCAATCAGTAAGTGTTTCCGGTGAATTTTCTCTTGACGCTACAACTTTCACAGCGAGTGTTTCCGGTTATCAACACGGGAAAAAAGTGTCAGGGGTTATCCCCTAAAATTGTGGTACTACCCCCAATTTGTTGTATGATATGGACATTTAATTGCGGTAGTACCGCAACTCAAGTTAGGGTAGTACCGCAACATTTGGGTTAGTTACCTAATTTATTCGGGTACTATCACAATTAATTGGAAATATCCATATCATCCAACAACCTCGTGCTTCGTTTTCCCTGAACTTATGCAACCGAAAATGTTGGGTATCTCTCGTAAGCATTCCGTTTCGACGCATTTTTCTTAAGGCAACGTTTTTTTTGGATCAGGAGGTAATGTTGCATTGGAAAAACCTCATCTGTCTCTTTTGAAATAAGAAATTTTTGCGGCACTATCGTCACAGATAAAGCCCTCTTGCAGTGAAACGTCTCAGCTTCGGTTAGGCCGACAACGGGTTTTGAAATCAAGAAGGAAAGTTCTGCCGAATTCCAAAAACTTTTCCATTTTGAAGTGGGACACCAAAATGACAGCAACTCTCCGGACTGTCATTTGTGCGTGTCCTGAGTGAGCGTGCTGTTTCCCAGTGATTCCACTATTCGATCACTTGGGAGCTCGTGGTGCCTACTCGAAAAATTGAAGGCAAACTGATATGGCTACACCTACACAAAAAGAGTATAGTAATTATCGAACAGGCATATAAATCAACGTGGGATCATTCCCCATACTCTCTTCCTAAAGCGAGTATGCTTATTTTAATTCATCGAGATGACACGATTTTTCAGATGTAGGAGTAAAGAATGGTATTATCTCTAATCTAAATAAAAATCAATTGATTGAAAATAATTTTTTCTTTTCAATTCTCCTGTATTATCTTCATTATTTTCTAATCCAGGATTTTAATCGATTCCGTTTCTTCCAGCTAATTACTTTCATTCAAGTAGATTCATTCTTTTTAAAGCCGCCTCCTCGTGAAAATTCCCCTTCTTAGGTATCTAGCTCATAGCTCACCCAGCTTCATCCGATCGATTTATTGAATGTATTTCTATCAAACGGAACTATGTGCATTAAGACATGAGCCTTGAGACCCATAAGAATATGTGCATAACAGGGCTCACGTCATAATTCACATAGTGCCGTTTGATAGGAATACGTCCTATTATCCTCCCTCTCTCATAAGTTTGATTAGAAAAAAAAAGGTTTTGGAGCAAATATGTACTCGAGGAGTCAAGGTTTATCTTCCTTAATCAAGTAAACAACCAAACACACCTTCAGCTTGACATTCAGGCAGGTACTTGATTAAACTGGGAGTAAACAAATGAGACATAGTTCCGATCAATCTCCGTAGATACCCTTAAATCTACTCTTTTCATATTTTGAAAAAATTGAATAACTCTGATTCATGGCATGCTGATGTATCGTTACGTTATCGTTCCAGATCAAGGCAATTGAAAATTTTGCTCAATTCCTTTGCCAACATTTTCTAACAACATACAAGCAGGTGGAGGAGGTACAAATTGAAATTAAGGACTACCCGTGGAATCGAATATCCTCCGAGAACCAAGAACACAGTCATGCCTTCATATTCACCCCGACGGCCACTCGAAAATGTAAAGTTTCTCAAAATAGACAAGGTGGGTAAAGTGATGAATTATAAATTGCGGAGGGTGCAAAGAGAGACTGAGCTAAAATACACTCTCTGAACTATGTACCCTTTCACTGTGTTTTCATGATTTGTTGGAAAATTATTTCAGTGTGTCCAATCAAGACAATGTCTCCCGGTTTCAAAAGCGTTTTTTTTTTCATTCTTAGTAGTGTCGATAGAGATTTTGGTGACATAATCATCAAAGACTAGATTCGCGATGAAAGAACGTCTGATAAGAGTGCCTAATGATTTTTGTAATATTTTTTATAGCATTAAAAAAGTATGCATTTAATATAACTCAAGACGTTCAGCTCGAATATGTCAAATTTTCACTTCAGAATGTAGAAACTTTAGTTTGTAATTCAAGTACCACCCGTAGTGAACATCAAAATTATTCCGGTGTCAGGACATTCCACTTAAGGATAACTAAAAAAGTAAGCTTCGATCAAATGAGTAATGAAATTATTGTGCTTATTTTTTCTAGGTGAAATCCATATCGAGAGTGGATTTGACGGTCTGCGTGTCTTGAAAACCACGAAATCAGCATTTTATGGATTTGTCCATGATGAATTTACCTGTTTACCAGACGTTACGGATAGAATTTTCAGTACAGTGGTGTCAGCTTCATGGAAGTGCAAACCCTCCGATAAAAATGACTACGATAAAATCTGGTACGCACTCTATAATATAAAAACATGAGGGTAACGCGTAGCGCATAACGCCCATAGCGGCCGAGGCGCGCAGTGCTCACCTGCGCTACGCGCAAAGGGGGCGTATTTGCAGCCCCCTTGTTGTAATGTATCTACTCTTTTCCCCCAGAAATAGCATTTTCATGGACTGAAGTACAATATTATCGGGCATGAGACATTATTCGAAGATTTCAGAGCGAAAATTAACGTTCCTCTAAAAGAATTTATATCCAAATTAGTTTCAAATATCTCATTATCTTACGAAGATTTCTGCAGCAGAAACGTCTGTTTTGTATGTTCATGTATTTGCAACGCCTAGTACACTTTGAATTATATGGACATGTATGTATGTGACAGTATTCTGTCCAGCATAAATGGGAATTAACTTTTTTCCTTGCATTTTTAGGCATTCAGCCCAGGCCTGTATTTTGGAGAAGTTCGCTGGCCCACCAGCCGAGGGAATTCCCTCACCTTCCGTTCAGTACACGTTGTATAGAGCCGCTGAGTACATACTAGAAAAGAATCCTGAGGTAAGATTCTCCTTTCACTTATTTTCGACTGAATTATCTGATATACACCCAAATAATTTTCAAAGAATGTTTTCGAAGAAAAAATATACACAAGGTAAATCCGTAAGGCGGGGCTCCCTATTTTATAACTTTTGAGCGGAAAAAGATACACCAAATCAATCAGAAATTTGTGGCATACTCTCAGCTTTAAAATAAGCTCAAGTTATCAAAAATCTGCTGAAGATTTCCTGAGGAATCTAAATTTTATAGGGACGACCCTTACCCTCGGCGTACCTATCTCTGGTACTCCAGCAAATCGTACCGAAGTATCCAATTTTTCAATCAGAAAGAATCAGAGTAATAAGAGTTAAGATAATGAATTTTTCATTCTCATAGTTTCAGCTGTATATTGGTTGATAATGTATATTATCATGCCATCATTTTTTTTTTTTTTTTTTTTTTTTTTTTTTTTACTACTTCAAATAGCCCTCAAGGGCTAATCCCACGCTTTAAGTCCCATCCCCCCTCCGTCCCTACTGAACCAGCCCCAGGCAACCATTGTTTGAGACCATCAAACTCGGGTCGCCTGGCCAGGAATCGAACCCGGGACCTCCCGATTATAGAGCAAGCGCTACAACCACTACACCATAGGAGGCCGACACACGATTGAAGAAATTCCGATTTAACACGAAAAACTCAATTTGTTTTCAATTTTCTCCATTTGTGTAGCTCGTCAGTGCCTATTAACGCATACCTTGAGTAATTTTGATGCAAAAATTCACTACTTCTAATAAAAAATACACGTAATTAATTAAAAATAAATTACGGCAAGTTAAATTGCGTTTCCTCCTAAATCTCATTGTAGATTTTCAACAAAATAAGCTTAAAATCTTAAAATAAGAGGCTTGGAGGACAAGGCGCTCAAGAGCAGTTTTTGCTATTTCGAGTAAAACGTGTTTGAAGTTTCGAAATTAAATGGATCCTTACGGCGGAAAGAAAGTTCAAACTGACATTTTGATGCTTAAAAATTGGAATTTGAGAGCGAATTTTTCACAGAATTATGAAGACTAGTTTTACTTGAAATCATTAATATCTAAATTTTTTCAAAAACTGCATTTGTAAGCATTGTCCTCCAAGCCCCTCAAATATGCCTACCATAGTTTTCTTTTACCGATTTGATTTATCTCCTTTCGTTTGAGTTATATAAATATTACTTACACGAATGACCCCCGTATTTAATAGGCATTACTGCTGTCACCTTGGAGGCACCGATCCGAGAGTTTAACCATTGAATTTGTACACATTCAGTGCTGACGAATAGGTCAGCAAGATGGCATAATAAAGCTGTGAAAAATGTACAATACAGGATATTAATCGGTTCTTGGTTTTAGGTTCTGGAGGTTCGGATCGTCATGCCCAACAAACATTACTTCCCCTTCGACCTGTCAAAGTTTCCAGAGCACTTAGTTCAAAGTGAAGAAAACAGCGACGTGTTTCTTCCGGTTGATAAACCCTCGGGCTCTATCCATGCCACTCTTCAAAGATCAGCAATAACTGCTAAATTGTAGTCGCAGTTGCCCTCTAGGTAGAGGTCAAATCCGTCAAAAGACAGAGAAGAAATCCTGGTGATGTGAGGGTGGAGCATAACGCGTGGCTGTGACCTCTCTGAAGCCGTGAGACCACTACCTGCATTAAGTGGTCCCTTGAGACATTTAACCCCCGCACGGAATGAGTTTTTCAAAGTTCCGATATCAGTGGCGTGGCGCGTTTTGCGATATATGGATTGATCTGCGATTGAAAACTATCCGTAAAGGCCTAGATACACACGGCGATTAATTGCCGCGAGTGAAAGACAGAAGCCAATGGAGAGCCTTGGTTTCGATATATCGACGTCAATGAATCGAAATCAAGGCTCTCCATTGGCTTTCGTCTTTCACTTGCGGCAATTAATCGCCGTGTGTATCTAGGCCTTCAGGATCGATAAACTGGGTGGTCGTAACGAACACCTTAATAATCGATTCTTCACCATAGTTTCAAATGGGGAAATCTAGATAATCGATCATTCACACCTCGTCGCTGCTGTCTAATATTCATTTTGAATTTCCATAATGCCCTAAACTGAAATGCGGATGGGAATCAATCCCGCGGGTCGATTGTTGAAACTTATCGACAAAGCTATAGACAAAGACGACAAAAGGGATGTGGAGGGATCCTATTGGTGGAAGCAGGTGGTGGCAATGGACATAGGAGGTAGATAATAGACAAACTAACGGCAACCCACTGAAGACCCGACAGTTAGTCCATCATTTTCTTCCTTAGTCTATGAGAACCAACCATGCCAACCAATAGGATCGCTCCATACTTCCTATGTCTTCTTTGTCTATCGCTTTGTCCATCAGTTTCAATAATCGGTCCGCTGGGGCTCAACAGGACTATTTTTCAAAATTTTAAGACATTTTTGCGATTGAGCCATTTTTAAATTAAGGGTTGAGACCCTGAGAGATTTTAGAAATAGGTATATATTTATATTTATTATTTATANAAGACGCACGCCAGGCCGAGGGACGGGCGAAAAACGGAACCACCCCCGGGGCCCGTAGCAACCCCCCTGGGGGTGGGAACGGGAAAATCCGCGGGGGGAACGGAGTCCCGGCCGCGAGGGGTCCGCCGAACGAACATCAAGGGCGCGGGACGCGCTGGGACGGCGTGGCGGGGACCGATGTTCAGAGGGTCGCGGGGTAAATCGTATAACTTTATATAAGAGAAGAATTATTATCACGATTCATTGACGGATAGTAACCGAATGTCATGGATTTCGGTTTACGGGAGTATTGCTATTGCTGTCCCTTTTTATCGATTTTAGGTCCCGAAATATGTCTATGCCATCAGTTGGACTCTTAAGAAAGGAAGACATCAGTTTTGACATCAAAATCCGATACCCTTGAAAGTCCGAGTCTCTTTTTAATCGGCCCTAAAGGAATGTGTAATACTTCAAATGGAATATACATATACTTAAATACATATTTTATACTTTAACTTTGTAATATTCTGTACTTCTACAATACCTGCATGCATTTATTGCGATATTTGTTTGATGTGTCTCATTCCCATTAAAATGGCTCATAGGAAAATTTCACGAAAAAATGATCTTTTTTTGGCGTAAAGTAACGGTTTGTGAATTATCCGCATTTCATTTTAGGACACACTGTAAAGTATTCAATAACCTCTTAACGAGGCTAACCTATGCATTAAGATTTTATCTCAAGAATTGAGCTAGTGAGTATTAATACGCGGCAGCGTTATGTATTTTTATTTTTATATTCTTATTCTTCAAGTACATCTATCCTAAGTGCGAATATTTTATTTATTATTTTATGATAAGTAAAATATTTAATTTTTTAAAAAAATATTTTAATTATTATAGTGCCTGTATTGTGTACCATTCCTGTAGTTCCAAAGGAACGTTTTGGAGAACTTTTGTATGTATAATTGAAAAGTGTTAAATCAACTTATAAGAGTTAGTACTACTACGTAAGCCGCTTCTCTTGTGTGTTTAAAGTCTTCTCTTGTTTCTTAATTCAACGTTGTTATAGTATTATTATTTATATGATGTATGCAACTCTCCAAATACGGGTGAAATTAAGCAAGCAAAAATAATATATTTTTTTGACACACTTTCATCGTCTTTTTCATGTGCGTGCGAATGTTTTCTCATTGAGTGTTATTGTGTATTGTTTATTTTTTACCCGGTGAGAGCTAATAAAGACGGAGAAATGCTGAGCCCGCATATTGAGTATGAAGGGCTCTCGAATAACTTTGCTCTTGTCAACAATTACCTGCCTCATTAGTTGATCATAGGTTATCATTCGCTGATATTACTGCAATACGTCAATAATAAGAATTTGGAAAGGGAAGTGAAAAATAAAATAGTGGAATGATGTAAAGTATGGGAGGTGGTATCTATCATTGCATCATATCTCATAGGCACCACTTAAGACAAGTTCAAGGCTCCTGGATAAACGTGTTTTACTGATATTGATAGCGCAGGTCAACGCTTCTGTAAAAGTAAATCAACCTATGATTTTAATAAGCATGTCTGTTTAAAAATCAGCGTCGTTGACTCATCGATAAAATATTGCCATTTTGCCGTTATAGAAACAGCGACTTTTGATAAAGTAGGCATGAAGAAGGCACATTTAAGCCCAAAAGGGTTCCGAGGAACCTGAAAATAGTTAAAATATGCAAATATGCTCCTTCCAAGTGAAGTGGGCGAAAAATGTGTAATTGTGTGGGTAGACATTTATAACAGAGAAAAATGCCTGGCTGAGGACATACAGCCAGCTTGCTGTAAAAAGCAAATTTCAACAGTAGATTTTTTGGAAAGAGGATAAAGACCAGAAATGATTCATAGTTCACCTGAGTTAGCACCACAAGTAGAAATGATTCACTATAAATCGTATTTTAATAGTAGGGGATATTATTGTTCAATTTTAAACACTTTTAACGAGTCGCAATTCCATCAGGAGTTGCTAATGGCTTGAAAAACTGAGAGTTAAGTTCATTCGAAAGCATGTGAAGTTCAGGTTCTATCACAGTTACTAGAACGAGATAAACTTGAGTTTTTCCAAGAGATAACTATTCACGCTCTTTGGTATGATTGTTGCCTATGTGGCAAAATTGAAGGCTACTCTCTTGGACGATATCTGCCAGACGGTGGAAGTATTCATCATTGGTTCTAAATCAAAGTGACTGGAAATAGATAATAAAACGTGTGTTATGAATGTGAATGTTGCCAAATATTTTTCAACTAAGTTGGCAGAGTTGCCACTCATTGCTTGAAAATTCAAACTTTTTGCAATTGGATTGCATTTTGCAAAAAGGAACCACTAGCATTGCAATGTTGCTAAGATTGTGCAACTTCTTTTTTCTTGGAGGAAAAACCCGATTATCCATTGATAGTTTCTATTTTACTCGCTAAAAACCGTAAATTTAAGACAAAATTTACCATCTAAATTTCATAGTTTTTCACGATTTTCGCAATTTTATTGCAAAAGATGAAGTTGCTTAATCTTAGCATCATTGCAATGCTAGTGGTTCCTTTTTGCAAAATGCAATCCAATTAGGAGGTATGCAATTTAAAACCTGGGCTTGAAAAGAAAATTGTAGTCCAGCCGCAACACTTTTATTGGGAAATCGCTACTTAGGTGGTTAGTGAAAGGAGGTGGAGGTGTCAAGGGAGAGTGGAAAGAGGTGAGAAAGATACTTCATCCATCTTCGTGCCGCCACACGTTTTATTATTAGTGTCAGCAGTTTTTGCCAAAGGTTTATCCTCCGGGTCCCGATCTCCGATCCCACAAATTACTCTCATTCCGAGCCCCCTCATTCCTCCCTCCCACTCCAATAGACGTGATGCCTCGCCATCCCCCGTTTCCATATCCTACCTCCCCCTTCAACCCTCTCTTTGAAATAGTATCAGCTAACGGTTTTTGACACTTATTAAGGGAAATCCATTTTTCTTTTCAGCTCTTCTCATTTTTCGTTTTGATACTTTGACTCCGATAATCCTGAAATACAGAGACACCATATTTGAGACTCACTAGACGGCACACACTTGAGAAAAGAAGGGATGCAGGAATCTTCCACGGCGGCGAGGCGTGAATGATCGATTTTTTATATCTACCCCATTTGAAGCTATGGTAAAAATCGATTATTCGCAGGTGTCTGTGTATCGATCCTTTTCTATAGGTTCAAATGGCAGATCAATCGATTACATCGCAAAGCACGCCACGCCCCTGATATTTCAAGGAGAGAGGATTAAATGTGACTTAAATGACTTTTTTGAGAGGGCTTAAAAAACTGCGTAACACTCACTTTTGAGGTCGAACACCTTTGTGCATTTAATTTTAATTTGAACTTCAAATTAATTATATGTAATGTATATTTTCAAGTGAAACACGAAGCTCTACAAATTTCAAGTGAACAATCCCCATGAACTTGCATATTCCAGATGAAATAAAATGGACTGGATTTTGCGATTTGGAACTATAAATTCTGGCTCCTCTGGAAAAACACTTATGTGCATAGGGAAACTAATGGCACATACGTTATTTTTAAACCGGGCTAGATAATCTATAGGTCCAAATTGCAAAATTTAGTCCAAATTATCCTCGCAGAATCTTTACGAGACCCCCTTATTTAAGGTATTTGCACCTGTTCCGAGGATTTCCGATTTTTAAAGCTTTCCCTAACTTCCTAAAGTATGCATTTTCCCTTTTTTCATACAAAGTTCTTGACCTTATGAATACGTCATGACTTATCGTGGAGCGTGTCTGCGGGGGAGGGGGGGATTGCGGCTGTTATTCAGTCTGTATGCCTTCCGAGTCTAAAATAAATTTTAAGAAAGCATGGCTCTACCTCCACTTTACTTCAATATTTCATGCTCACCGTCAGTCAATTTTTTTATAGTCAATCCTTGGCCTTTGCCAATTATGTTGTGAATAAATCAATCAATTTTTGTCCAGTCTTAGAACTCTTTTAGTGACTCTTGCATATTATGCACGCAAAAGCAAGACTAAGGAAGATACATTTAATGTTGAGTTGGAACTGTCCTTATTAAAACTAAACTTTCAAAGTGCCAACCCAGGACTGTAAGAGGGAAGAAGGTATTAACGCTGAAATATCGTGCCTCCTGACACATGGCTCCCCACTCTCCCTTAAATAATGTTTGTTGCGAAACAAACGCTAGGTAATGAGTATCTAGAATCTGTAACAATCGCCATTATTCTGCTCTTGTTCAGAAACTGGTGATCTGAATCTGTGCATCTTTGCAGGGAGTTTACTGCCGTGCTATAAGGAAAAACGCCGTATGCGCCTTCAGACGTTGCCAAGTTTCCTCCGATAAAAACCGAATTCACTGGGAAAATTCTGAAAATTATTTTCCAAGATTTTCCGACAATTTTGTACGCAATTTAATCTAAAATATCTAAAAATTTCGAGGAAAAACATGCGTGAATGTTGTTAAAAATACATGTTTTATCCGGGGAAATTTGGCAACTCTCGAATGTTCATACGGCGTTCTTCCTTGGCACGGTAGTTTAGATATGCGTCACAAGGGAGGAGAGAGGTCAAAAGAGTAGCAAAATAGCATTAGATTAATATTGGAAAGTCCCTAAAATAAAATTATCTTTAAAATGTTCAACTCCTTGGCTGTGATTATAAATTCAAACATATCAACAGTCGAGATACTCGGCATGAATATGTCTCTGGCTCCTGTACTCCCCTTGCTCAATTTTGATACAGGTGTCGAGAAAATTTAGCTATTTCGCCGAGTATATTTTCCGTTAAGATCCGGATATTTTTTTTACAGAATAAATTGATTCTAAAGGTAGCCTGTAATCAACTCATACGGAATGTTAATATTTTTATATCATTAATCATATATAATATTATATATTTTTTATTCGTTAAGCAGAAAGGAACAAAGCCACGTCAGCTACCGCCAAATTTCATCGTTTACATGAAAACGGTTATGCGAATTTTTCTGCAAATTTTAGTGAACTTTCTGCATATTAGGAAGCAAATTCCTCGACATTTCCAAAGGATTCCACAGAAACGTTGTCTTGTAAAAAATTAAAGTGCCCAGTCAAATTTGGCAATAGCTGATGCGGCTTGGTACCTTTCTGTTAAACTCGGCCCAACCGTCGATACATGCATGTACATTACTGAAAGAAACCGATGTGAGTGTATTTCATCCTAGAAAAAGTGTCGATAGTAGATGTATCGACCTCTCGATTATTCACGCTCATATCTGCGTTTATCGATGCTGATACCTACTACCAAAACACGTACCACGTACCGATTTTTCAGGAGAGCTAGAAAGCGGTCTATGTCAATTTCCTTTGAGGAAAGAGAGGGAATTATTCTTGATGATAAAGAACCGATAAGATGTCCCTCAACACTCAGAAAATAATTTTAAAAATAACTTCAACCGTTAGGGATTAAGGTAGAAACGCCAAGATAAGTGTTTAGCAAATCAGGATTCGCTTCTTCATCTCTAGGTACGTGACAGTAGCATAGCAAAGGGGAAGGTGGAGGGCATCGCTACCTGAGAGTATCAGCTTGCTGGGATCTTTTTTATGTTTGTTTGCGTTTAGTATTATCATATGTTTTTTTTATATATTTTTAAATTTATTCCGCGCGCTTATGAAGTTGATTATTATTTAATATCAAAGTCAGGAAGGGCAAACCTAATAAATTCGCTTAATCATTTGAAGATTAACGAGAGTTTTTATTGTAACTATCTAAACTATTTCCGACAGGCTAAATAAATAAGTGAATATATTATAATTAACTTCGATTATTATAAAGACTTGATCGCATTTCAGGTGTTAGAAAATGGCAAATGAAGATCAAAAGATCGATACTTGTTTTTTTTTTTTTTTTTTTTTTTTTTTTTTTTTAAAATACTTACTTCCGTTCCAAATTATTCTTATTACATGAATCACATGCGAACATCAAATGTATACTGAGGCTTTTATGCCACAGTAACATAAAACAACATAAAATATGTGCACCAAAAAGTAAGAATCTTTGCTCTTTCTGTCGCGGTCAGGATTGTTATCGAAACTTGTGCTACTACAAAAGCAACATTTTAACCACAACTAGTAAATTACGTAAGACTTGGAATACACTATGACCATTGTAAGAGCAACGATTCTTTTTTCTCTATAAGCAGATGTGCCTACCTCATACGACGTCATTGGCCACACCCACCTCTAATGCCATATACCGAGCGATCGGGGGCGTCTGACGTCACCCACCGTGCAGCTCCCTCGCTTTCCCCTTCCCCTACTTTCTCATAAAATTGTCAATTTCACGAAACTTTTTAAATTTTATTGCAATTAATTTGATAAAATTGATGAATTTACATGTGAATTCTTTATCCACAAATCGTCACAGCGGCGTTACCACTCCTGAGCAAGATCAGCTATTTTGCGGCTTTTACAAAAAATTACGTTCTTCAAACTCACCAATGAAATGAATGGATAACTATATTTTGCTACCTCACTGAATCCTTAATATGATGTCAACGCTCTTTCATTTGTATTCAGCTATTTTCTTCAAAACTTTGCCGATTTACGGTAAATAGTTCGCATTAGACCTACTATACCTACCCCCGGGGCTCCCTTCTCGAACTTTGAAAAGCGACAAGCAAATGCTCCTCTGACAATAGCGTAGACTAGGAAGTTGAAACTTGTCGATGAATGTCTCCCCCGAGGTGTTTTGAAGAGCCTGTTCTGTAAGAGGATAACACGATTCTCCCAAAAATTTTCGGATGAAAACTAATAAAAAGTTTCTTTTTTCTTTAAATTTTTTTTGACTTGCTCGTAAAAATGCGTTAATTTATGCTAAATTAGCGCCAGGTATTAGAGTAGTGTTTGGCTCTTTATCCTACATTTAAGACAAGATCTATCTAAAAAGATGCTTAAAGGGAAACAATTATCTTCAAGTAATGTTGAGAGGAATTGTAGCCAGTAAATGAACCGCACAAAACAAGATAAAAATTTCAGCACACCGGAGTATATTTTCTCCTCAAAATTTCACGTTAGAATATAACTAGCGCAATAAAAATTACTGAAACTAACTTATAACCAGGATATTAACGTATTTATTCTGCTCCGAAAACCAGAGATTTGAAATTTCCACTCACAAAAAAATCGAAGTCTACGTGAATCGTGAATCACATTGCGCACTACAACGGTTTTGGCAAGCTTCTCAATCGCCCGCAGAGTTTATTGCCCTTTCCTGCGTTATTCCAAGTGTGAACAACGCAACAGCTGCGCCAAAGTGCCGAGATTGAGAAAGCCATATTTTTTGTTACGGAAACGTTTAGTGTGAAATTCAACTCGGGTATACTATGGCTTTTCTTTGAGTGAGAATTATACATCGAAAAACGTTAATATCTCGGTCAGGAGTTACGTTCAGTAATTTTCTTTGCGTGAATCGTACGAGTTCCACTCGCAATTTTGATTTGGAAACATGAATTAGAACGCTCAAATTCGCACCTTGCCTACTGGTCGATTGGCCCGGCGAGTTGGTGCATTTAATTCGCCTTCAATTTCAAATGATACTGTGCCACACTCTGATGGTCGAATAGTTGCTTCACACTAATGTACGCTGATTATGCGTCGCGCTCATTTTCGTTAGTATTCCTCAAAATCCAGCGCCTTCACAAGCCATTGCAAGAATTGGTCTGGTCAGGTGTTACTTTTAACAGTGTTCGTTTTACAATTTGTTTTGTATGTGAAATATACAAGCCTGATATCAAGATTTTATAAGGGAGAGCTGAGAATGTTTAATGGCGATCTTCAGATTTTTCTGAAAAACCTCTGGTGGTGCTCCATCTCATTCGTCTTTCTTCTTTTGTTATCTCGTTATTTTTGTATTTCATTACTTTTTTATTTTATTCCTTCTCCATATTGTTATTCCGTGAATAACTGCCTTTAATTGGTATTAAATCACGTTTATTTCATTACCGTTAAAAATTGGCATCCAAGCAGGGATGGTGTAAGTAATTACAAAAGCACACGCTGGCTCCAGTATCATCAATCACTTCATGACTAATCGATTTGTGGACTTCTTCTAAATGAAAAACTTCACATCCTGACGCCGCACCACGCACCCGCTACAAGAACAAAACAAAACAACAACAAAAAAGAAAAACTGTCAAGGGAGCAATCCCCTTTTCTCAACAAATCGTCTCGTCTGAGAAATATGGCTTCCGGTAGCAATGCCCGCACTTCTTTCACACTTAGTATACGTATCGACTCGAACCCTTTCCTGAACACTCTTCCATGATTTTACCAAGTCCAAGTTTAATTATCTTACGATTGGGCAGAATTTTGCTATAAGGAAATACAATATTTGGCTTATTGGTAAAAGCAACTATTTTCATTGTGAAATCGATGGTTCATACGTTGATTTTTAATTGAGCCGGAAATTGTAGTTCATGATTGCAAATTGTAGTCTAATTGGTTCTGTTCTTTTAAGTCGAGTATTTTTAACTCTTGTCTTTGGTTCATCGCAAGAAAGAACAAAAAGTTGACAGAATGACAGAATGCTCTTGTTTTAAACGCACTCATTTATTCGTTTTTACTACAATCTAATAAATATTCACTCCCAGTCACTATGGAAGAAAGCACATGCTGAAATATGAATCCTTTTGAATGCAATTTTTAGCAGATCCTTGTCAAAGGGCGTACAAAAATACTTAAAACGCCTGCAAATAATAATTATATTTTTCCCGTAGCGGGAATGAAGTCTGAAGTCAAATACGGTTTATAAAACCGTAGTCCGTCAAAAAAAATTACAACTATACCTTTATACCTCGTGTTCTCAATCTCTAATTTTAACGGATATATCATCATTTCCCAAAAAGGAATCTTTCCTATCTTCTCCTTCGCGAGACACTACAGGTATACATACTAATTTTTTTTCTCCATATCATACACCAATTTTCTTGGAAATCGAATTTTCCCAGAAAAAGCCAATGTGGAGGGAGGATTTTGATTTTTCGATCAAAACTTCACTGAAAAAGATAGGGAGGACATATTTTAATGCTGTGCTGAGAACATACAGCAAGACTACCGACTGTTCCGTACTATTTTCCAAACCAACACGTGTCGACAAGCATGATGCGACAACATTGCTTCAATCATTGCCGTCACGGTGCTCCTGGGTGCAAGTTAATTGAACTTTGATTGTACATCAATAAATCAAGTTGGAAGCGAAAGTAGGATACTTCTAGTTGCCCTTTAATTGAAAATCAAAATAGGTTATTGGCGTATTTCGAGACCTAATCGCATTTTGTGGGGTTTTGAGGCATTGCATGATGGACGATGCCATGACGGCACATATCAACTAAAATTCTTCCTCCCCCAGCCCTAATCAGAACTGAGTTCAATTTTCAAAATGCTATTTCCTTGCATAAGATGCAACTTCAGGTTGAAGTTTCGTGCTATGGAGACACTTTCGTCCCCTGGCAGGGTTGCTCGATTTCGCAGACTTCAAAATGAAGAATTTGGCGAAAAAATTAAAATATCGAGAAGGGATACTGTCTAGAATTTACAAAAACTATGTAGTCTTTGGTTTAATCTTTAGTGATGGCATTTTTCAATATTGAGATGTTTTGTTTGGTCTCTACGACTTGAGACTCCTGAAAATGTATTACGTTACATTGCAACTTCATGTGTACTGACTCTTTATTCCGTTCAGAAATACCATTTCGTGGATTCACGCATAATGGACAACGGATCTACTCCCAGTGTGATGGAGAATACTCATCTATGAAAATGATGACGTAAAAAATACAAACTGCAGCAAGAAAGGATAATAAATTATGCATTTCACAAATTAGAAAAAAGTTTACACACAGGAAAGACAAAAAAAAAAAAAAAACGACCACGCACTATGTTCAGAAAAAACCGTGTAAGTAGCCCCAGAATTTAAAGAAAAAAATGTTCTAAAACACATAAGCATATAAACAATGCATGATATGTTTTAATCCCTCTATCTTAAAGTAAATGAAGCATTGCATGAAGCAGTAAGAAAATAAAACGTCCTCATGAAAAAAACAGATAAGATGTCGTAATTTGAGGTCCATTGAACGGCAAAGCAGCCATGCCAGCTTTGATGTAAACTGAAAAGATTTTTCAAAGAAAATTCAATTTGGTTCAAAATGGTATGACATCTCTCGTCGAAACTACATCAAAAATATTCATCAGGCAGAAGGAAAGGAAGAAATGGGAAGAGCTTAAAAGCAAGCATGTGCTCGAATTTTTCGTTCAAATTTTTACTCGATGTAGAAAAGTGATGTTAACAAATAAATTATTTAATTCAAAATTAACATAAATCATAAAACAAGTCTTTAAACTAGTGCTTAATTGTTTGTAACGTAAAAGAGGCCCAAGGAACAGTGATTGCTATAAATTTGAACCGTCAAATGATTGCAATTGTATTGATGGTAGTTAATATATATGAATAAATTTCAATGATGTTGCTTTATGATCGCGATTCTTAGTCGCGCTCATGTGTTGCCTATCCTCCCAATTTAAGGTGGTTTCTAGAGGTGAAATTGCTACTTCTGAAGTAGTTGCGTACTATTCGTATCATCTCTGTTCTGGGCACGAACATCATCATCGTGACATATCATCCGATCATAGTGACAGACTGGCAAGACGCTGATTCAGAATTTCAATTTCATGGAAATATCATTCCAAGCATTTGTAAAATGCTACTTTGGAGGATCGACAATCAGTCTTAACTGCGAAATTCGTCGTTCAATTCCATTTTTCCACAGAATTAATTTTGAATGTAATAAGGAGCCTTACTTTCTTAAAATTATTCGGAAGATTACGATCGTTTTATTCTGCATGGAGCCTTCGATTTCAGAAAAAAATAAATATACAAACAAGAGTGTAGAGGACGAAAAAGGAAATCAAATAAAAGATGAAGAAGGCTTACAGAAGAAATTCCACGTAATCTGTCTTGACGTAAACATTTTTCACTTGCCTAAAGGCCTAAGCTTACGCCTTTGATGCGGCCTTGACTGAATATTTGTTTAAGCTGCATCGTTCAGTTTATGAGTGAGTGTTGAAGCTGAGTTTGGGGGTGGCTTCCGGGTTGAGATAAAATCATTTTAACCAAAAGACTCCCACTTTGAGTCCGTCATTTTCAATTTGACCTTCTTTTTTAAGGGATGAATTGAAAGTGGGCCTCTGAGAAGACTTTTTACATAAAGGCTCCTCCCCTCTCTTTTGGATGCACTCATAAAAGATTCAATAAATATTCAAATCAAAAAGATCCTAAAAACTTAATAATTGTCTTTAAATAAATTCGATTTACAATGTATCTTCATCATTAATTTTGCAAAATGAAAAAGAAAACTAATGCTTGAAATATTTAATGTGACACATGAAATTCAACCAGTAAGAAGAAAACAGTATATTCACAAGAATAACTACCTGCATGTTGTCAAAATCACACATGTTTAGATTCATCGTTCTCTCAGGTGGGAAAAATTAGAATAACAGAAGTAATCTTGACAGTAAAGTAAAAACAAACGAAATAATTTTAGCGTTAATTGACTACTTTTGAATGTTGTTTTTATTTAATGTTTGGAGCCCTTCTATTAGAGAATATATTAATTTTTTCATTGATTATTTAAAGTCAATATAAAATTCCAATTTTAAGTCATCATTGTCGAAAAGGGAAACAGTTGAAATCAAACGTGAGCGTAAATTAGGTATGATGAATGTCTGGTTCGTAATTGGATGAATTACCTACAGTTGGGCGTATTTACTTATGCTAAAAGAAACTATGTTGTACGCAAATCAAATGCACACAGTTTCTTTTAGCAAAAATACGCCCAGTTATTAATTACGTATACCTGTATGTATTGTAGGCTATTAGCATACTTAGGCTAATTAGTTAGTCCGTATAATCGGCTTATAAAATGCCTGGAAAAATTGCAATCGGAACAATTTATGCCTCTTTTTATTTTTACCATAGTTATATCGCATAGCATATAGATAATAGATCATCACTGACTGCGTAGGCACTTTGCAAGCCGATGTTATAATACCCACGTATGCGAATATCCTGCGACACAGGTAAGGAAAGAAAATAAGAAACTATCGTTTATAAACGTCGGCGAAAGAAGGGAAATAAAACCTGAAAAATTGTACAGAAGTTTAAAAAAAATCGGGAGGGACAAATGAGTAAACACATGAGTTAATTAATTTAATTTACTTGCGACCTAGGAATCTAATATTAGTAAAGACAGTCTTAGCAGGTCGTTTCCGGTTACAGAATGTGAGTGGTTTATGGTTTCCACCCTTGACGTCATGTAACGCCACTAGCAAGTGGAACACATCCTCTCTGGATGGAGTGCATAAGTACATTTCTGAGTCGTAGCCGTCCCTTCCATTTTGACGTTTCCAAGGATACCTCCTGTAGTAACGAGACCTTTTCCAAGGATTTGCTTGTAGATGACTTTCCTCAGGTGGTATAGGCTCGGGGATCTCCATGAAAAATAGAGGATTCCCCGAGTCGAACGGGATATTGTCACTGAGCAGGTCAGTCAGGTAGTTAATTAGTTTATCCACGTCCTCTTCGTTGTCTAGTTGAAGAGGTTTAGCGGCTAGTGCTATTTCTTCGGCCCCTGTTTCACACCACAAATAAATTAATGTTAGCGGGCACGAGAGAGAATATTTACAATAAAGTTAATACTTTTGCAGGTGGCACCAAAAATCGAAATGCGGACACTAAAGCAGAGGCGGATCCAGCAATTTGGTAACACCGGATTTTCTCCATTCAAACCTACGTTAAATAATCGTTTTTTTGTTGGAGCACCTGGCTCCTCAAAGAATCGATACATTTCCAAATGTTTAAATGGAAAAAACAATGTTGCCAGTTTGCTGGATCCGTCGGTGTACTAAAGATGGATCTTTAGCGTTTTGGAGACGGAACGATTCGTTACTCGATCGATAATTTCTAAATTTTCGAATATCATTACAAAATGTCATACAACATTGTAATTTGTCAGGTATTTATGCACCAGATTTGACCAAGACCAAATTTAACGGCTACTGTAGTTTTGGAATGTGTAGAAGATCCTATATCCAATTGACTTTTCTTCCCTGGTAAAAATTTGCAGTAGAATATGTGTTCCAAAATACCATAGACCCACAGCCGGCTGTAAGATTTCCAATAGCTTCTATAGCCAGCAACACAATTTCTTATAGCCTTTTATAGCCGATGGCGATTAAGCAACAGCCCGGCGATAAAGTGTATGCTAAACGCTACTAATTACGGATGCTAGGACTTAGTGAGTTTTTGGACTACCGCTCTCTTTTTGGGCCATAGTATCTTGATTTATTTTGCGAGGAAAGCTCCGTACTTTTGAAGGATGCCTGCCATTCCCAATATGTTGGAGCGCCTTCAATTTCGTATGATATTGAGCAATACCTCTGGTGTGAAATAGTTGCTTCAGACGCCGTGGTACGCTGCGGCGCGGCGGGCGGGCAGAGAGTGCGGAAAGCGCATTGGCGCCTACAAACCTAACAAGGATACTTCACGCATTGTGCAATGCGTGAAGTATCCCTGTTAGGTTTGTAGGCGCCAGTGCACCGCCGCACCGCTTTGTGTTAGGCTCTAATATTTAATCCCGTGCAGTCGGCGTTTTTCAACTCATGACTTTGAAATGTTTGCATACTCTATATGGATTAATCTCATTTTAATTGATGAAAAAAAATATGTAGTAAAGGAAAATATAATGTGAGTTTTGTAAATATTAAGGTAATTCCGTACAAACTTAAAGATTTACAAAGCACACGTATTCCTACACAATTTCTTATAGCCTTTTATAGCCGATGGCGAAAAAGCAACTGCCAGGCGATAAAGTGTAAAGCCCGGCGATAGGAACCATAGCCCGGCTGTATAATTTTTCATCGCTTCGTGTAGCCCGGCCGTAAGATTTTTTCCACTTTCTACAGCCAGCTATATGATTTTCTAACGCCTTCTTCAGTTGGCTATAAGAACTCCTATGGTATTTTGAAACGCAGTTCCTATCGCCAATTTTTACCAGGGTTAACACTATAACCCTCCGATTTCAAATCTATCTCCATAAAAATACAATTCTTTGAAATATTGGGAAGGAAAGAGAGAAGACGAAGGCTTAAACATCTTTCATTTTGTTTAAATTGGTTTGTTTTCTTTTCAGTTCAATTAGTTTCCCTTTAATTTTATTTAATTCTATTTTTTTGTTTTTTTCTGTTTTATACCTTTGCGCTTGCATGATTGACCGCAAGAACCCAGGCCCGTCGCAAGCAAAATTGCAAGGATGTGTGATAAAATTTGGACATTTACTAGAGTTTAGATGGAGCAAAGCGCTGAATTTTCAGCACTATCTGGCAAAAATGATCGCGAGGGACACACATCGCCAACTCTAGGGACTCCAAAGTTCCTCGGGATCTCCCCTTCCCTATCTAGCAAAGCATCTTCATGGGAATTATTACAATAGTAATCAGTCAGAAACGTAATGATATCAAAAACTTTCTTGCCTAATAGTTAATACATTATCACGATTCCTTCAGTATGTTCATTGGCATTTTTGAATTCTGGGAAAAGAGCGACGAGGTTCAACTGATCACAAGCCGTGAGATCAGCTTCGCCCAAGTTCTTTTTAAAATGAAAGGAAAGGTTGAAAGGTTGAGAGGTAGGAGGCACCCACTCATGGAATTTGTTTCCTCGATTTTGATTAAAATTTTGTGTAAATCAAGAACGTTCTGGAGACCTAGCACAGGGAGGAAGGAGAGGGTAAACATTCACGCACTAATCGGAGCGAGGGGGGGGGGATTAAATTTGCTGTTTGCGTGGGTGATAATTTACCCCTGCGACGGCCCTGAGTTTACCTATCGTGTTATGTACTTATTAAGTTATAAGATTAGTTACCTGGCATCGGAAGTGTGAATGCAGGTTCTGGGCCTGGAGCTGGTGCTGAATCTAGTACGGAGAGACTGCACGCCAGGAAAACCACCCAACTTATCAATCCAGGAGGGTTCATTTCTACGACCTGTAATAAAAAAATACCCATTATGTAGTTAAAGCTCATTCTTATGTCATCGAGACAGCTGTTCTTTCAGAACTTTATACTTGGAGATGCTCTCCACTAGGGTCACACAGATACACCTGAACGTGCACACACGGACGGTTGGTATGCCCATGCCCTCCTAGCGCAAAAAAAAAATTTCGCATGGTATTTGAGAGAGGTATGCTCTGTATTAAAGGCAAAGGAAACCCACCTCATATTTCGGAAGGAAAGAACCCGGGTGATGGTGTTTTTCAATACACTGTAAATGAGACGAAAATCATATGATAGTTGAAAATTGAGAGCCCGCTTCGATAATTAACACGGGGAAAAAGAGGTAGGGGTTGTTGGATGGTATGGGACTTTCCGATTAATTTTGGTGGTACCCCCAGTCAACTGTATGGTAGCACCCCAATAAATTAAGTTGATGGCGCCCGAATGTTACAATGCTACCCAACTCAAGTTGTGGTTCTACCACAATTAATCAGAAATGCCCATTTCATCCATCAAATTGGAGTAATAAGACATAAAAATACCACATGTAAAAATTGGAATTTTGGAGCGAATTTTTCAAATTTTTTTATCATCACTAGTTTTACTTGAAATTATTAGTACCTTAATTTTTCACAAAAAACTCATGCGGCTAGTCTAAGCACCTCCATTAATATAATGAGCATGGATTTTCTCGTGAACTTTCCATTTGAGTACGTAAAAGTATTATCTGCAGAATTGCCGTACAAGTGCGTAGAGTGAAAAATAAGTCTCCCCTCGCCCTCTTTGAAGTGGTTTTTGATCCTGGTAGATATTCAGTCGGAAATAAGAGGGCCATTCAAAAGCTTAAGCATTAGACAAGATTTTGATTTCTTTTGAGGGTCCAAGACCACTTCGGAGAATCCTGAAACGTGAAATTGTTCACCCTCGCCTTGGCTTCTCTCGCGGAGTGTGATTTGCCCAATTTCCTCCGAGAAAATTATTACTTTTAAAAAAAAATATGAATAATTTCTCTTGAAATTTTCAGATAATTTAGATCTGGACGCGAGTAAAATTTTCTGTAAAATTGATGACAGATTTCCCCGCTATCACTGGTAAAAAAAAAACCTCTTGGTTCAAGAGTGCAGTTTCTTGTCGCCGGATTTAAGAGTCTGAACTCTTGTTTCAATGCAAAATCCGCTTGAATCAATGCAAAATCCGCTTGAAACAAGAGTTCAAGACTCTTAAATCCGGCGACAAGAAACTGCACTCTTAAGTCAATGCAATGCGGCATTGGTCCGAGAGGTTTTTTTACCTGTGTATAGTATTCCACAGTTATAAGTAATGTAATTCCAACTTGTTCTCCAACCTATTTTTGCGTTATGTGATGATTCGATAAGCACACTTGGAGATCCAGAATAGAGAGTTCCACCATGTCCATTTCTTAGAGTAGAAAATTCATTACCGCTGTGAGGGCATAATCAAAAGGGATTGCACCAGGACAATCCTATTCGGCAACGCTTTGTCGCGGCGAAAATCTTGATGAGACAAGAAATTTAACTAAATCCTCCCACCCCTCCCATCGCACCCCTGGTACCGAGGGTCATAACAAGAGACTTTTAAAGAGTATTTCGTTTCAAGATACGAAATGTTTCAAAACGAAAAATGAGGCTCTCATTACAGCGTTGCAGGAAACATGTAAAATTGAAAAGAATTATGGAATAACAATTCACACTAAGTCTTATTTAAACTTTGTGAACTGACAAAGTTCAGACTTTCAAGTAATTTGATAGATCAAATGGTGTTTTAGTTGTTTTACCTCATTTCATTTTGCAGCTGATTGTGGAAAGATGTTTGTTGCTATGATGTGTCAAAATTTCCGTTCTTATTTTATTTTTTTCGACGAGAAACAAATCTAGTTTAGGTATAGCTTGAAATGCATGCATGATATTCTATTAATAGAAAAAGGGGAGTTGTCAAGAAACTACGCCAATTGGTTTTTCAAATTATTTCAATAGCCAATTCAGTAGTCTTCAACGTCACAAATAAAGGTATTTGGCTCATTAGTTCGGCCATCGAAATGTGTCCCGTCCGAATATATAACTATTCGCGCTCCTTAGAAGGATGGTTGCATATCGACGATGAAACTACCAAACCACGTATCTCGTTTGCGGTGTTTAAAAATCTACGCTCACATTTTATTTTTTTGAAGTAGACCAAATCAATATCATTCCTTGAAATTTTCACGGAATTTTCTCCGCACAAAGAGGAAAAATCACAGAAATTTTCAAGACTGGATGTTAAGTAGTTATTCATTTAAAAAATAAAGTATGACAGGAAGTCTGCGACGTCGCAAACCGAGATACGTGGTTTGGTAGTTTCACCGTCGATATCCAAGTAAATTGAAGGCGAATTTTAGATGAACGATTTTAAAGGTATAGGTCTACACTACGCGTAGATAGAAGGATGAAGCGTGGTTAGTTCTAATTCTTCGAATGGATAAATGTTCGAGGTTTCCCGCAGAATTTTCACCTACTTTCTTGCCGAAGTTGATAGGCATATTGGTGAAATTTTAAAACGTTAAAAAGTTGGAGAGAAAAACGATTCTATGAGGGGAAAACTATGGAAATATTTTAGTTAGTTTCCAGAACGTTCAAAGATAATGAAGTCTCACTCCGTTAGGTCTTTAGGTCTCCGTTAGGTCTTTCAACCCGAGCTTTGTGGCGATTAGGTGTCGCAAAGCGCCAAAGAGCGCTATAACAGCGACTCGTATGTAAGTCTCACTCCGATCTACTTTTCCTACCCAAGCGTATCGAAATATTTGCGTCAACATCGATGGTTTTCATCCAAAACGAAGTTGAAAAAAAAGAGAATAATATTATGAAGAAAGAAAATCACACAGGAGGTAAATAAATGGATGAAAATTTAGAAAACCAAGCAATGAACCCCAACCGTTCACGAGACCTTGCTCCAGCAGATTGAAAGCACCACTTTTTTCAGTCGAAGCTGGGAAACAAAAATGTTAGCATCAACAAGTTTTCCTGTTATCACCTACCAGAAATGGACCGCGTTTAGCAGAAAGGAACCAAGTCACATCAGCTATCGCCAAATTTAACCAAGGAATACAATTTTTTTTACAAGAGAACATTTGTGCGGATTCCTTTGAAAATTTCGAGGAATTAACTTCGCAGTGTGTAGCAAATTCGCTGAAATTTACACCAAAATCCACACAACTATTTTGATGTAAAAAATTAAATTGCCCAGGTAAATTTGACAATAGCTGATGTGGCTTGGTTCCATTCTGCTTAACGCGGTCCAAATAAGGAACGGTTGCAATAATATCTCGAAAGTTTCGCCGCCCATGTGGATCCTCCGGGGCTTAAAAACACGTTAAGACAATTTTTAAGGGAGAGCGAGGCGGACATCACGATTTAATTTAGAGGTTATTCGATTGAAATTGATGTTATAAAGGAGCGTTTTAAGACCGTATTAACTGCGGAAGAAATCTGAAGTATAAGAAGGAGCGCAATTGCGTGGAAATATCCCCAGTTCGTTCCCGAAAGGCAAGCGCACCAAATTCCTGAGCAACTTGGCAATACCGAATCGAACATAATTCCTCGCACAGCATGTTCAGGGATAAAGATGAGATGAGGGAACCCGGACTTTATGCTTCACCTGTTGCTGGCTCAACTTCCACGACAGCTCAGCCGGGCGTTCATTCGAAATTTATTCACGGCGGGAGGCGCGAGAGTTAACTGCAGCAGTAATGTTGTTAGCTTACGTTTTTTTTTATAATTTTAATTCGTTACAACCTGCTTCTTCCGAGGTTTATTGCATTCTATCGAAATACTAGTTTACATTCATCCTTCTATTTATAGGTCACTGCGGGAGGGGGGGGGGGCTGAGGCAGAGTGGCATGGAACGCAAGGAAGAAATGAAAGATTGGAAATTTCATCGAAATATTTCATGAAATTTCACGAGGCTGTTAAATATTCCGTATTTTTCAGGGGCTACAGTATGCAACCCGCACTCAAACATACAAAACGAGAGGAAAATCACAATTTTTACATTTTGCGAAACATGAAAAGGAACCGGTATTTTTCAGTATCTTTCATACATTTTTGAAATTTCATGACAAATTTCAAGATTTTATTTTTCATTAAATTTTTCCACCCTGGGCTGAAGGGGCTGCATCCTCCGGTGACAAGTTTCAAAGGGTGGTAAATTAATTTATTTGGGGGGGGGTCCTTCCAAAAAATGTTCAGTACACTTCAAGGAGCGGTAGCTTCTGTAACATTATCCTCACAGCGTTCCGCAAACATCAAGTGAATAGGAATCCATGGGTAAGTTTTTCATGCTTTTCAATTACAACTCTACGCGATGGTGGGTTCTTGCATCAGAATTACTAGACAGTACAAACGGTGAAAGCGACGTGCAGGTGTCGATCTTTACAAATAAAATAAAAAAACTCAATTGGCATACGAAGAATGATAAAAAATGTTTCAACTTTAATATACCGAATTGATGCTGAGAGTGTAAGGAATTAAATACATTTGAACACCTCGGCTTTTAGCACTCTTCGCTTTTCATGGGAAAATTGGATTTCGTCTTGCACTGTAAAAAAGTGAGAGTATTAACGCGAGTGGTACTTAAAATTTCAAAAATTGCAAAGAAAGTACCTAAGCGCCGCTGCGTCAGCGAGCGCAGCGTGGTCGAGCCGTCATCGCGGTGAAAAGCGCCTTCAATCACGCTAGCGGCAATATGGACATCACCCGTGGTCGAATAGTTATCTCACTAGCGCCTTCCGTGATCGAAGTCAATTATTGATGAATACGCGCAATAAATCCGATTTTTCTCCGATTGCACCCTTGAACACCTCCATACATGTACCGTATCTGTTTATTTATTTTACTTTAGAGGCCAAACAACAGTTTCCTCATAAATTTTTCCGAAAATTTTCCTAAATCATCGCGCAACGTGGGATTTCGCGGCAATTAACGTCGGCGAGGGACAGAAATTTAGGATATTTTTGGTTTGAACTAACCTAAACAAGTAAACGCGGGGGATTTTTAGAAACTCTAGCCTCCCACTCATCCTATAAATAACAGAGTGAGTATTCATAAAGCAAAGAATTTAAAACAAGGAGAAGGGGCGAAAAGCGGGCGGGGAATTGTATTGTATCAGAGAACAAGAAACTTCATTTTTCTTTTTCATGGCCCGGTGTCAAGCCCGTTGCAGCGTTGATTTACATCCTTGGCGCTCTCTGAGAAGAGGGGTCGTCTCATAATATAATTATCGCGCTCATCTGCGCTTGTGGTTTAATTAAATCTCTAAATTGTATTAAACTTCAAAGCTGCATGATATTGGTGCCTCGCGAAAGCTCACTCAATTTCAGTTAACTTTTTGTTTACCCTTCCTCACGCCGACCACTTTCATAAATTCACGAAATCTCCTTTTCAATGAGTAAGACGGTAGTCACATCCATGTCAATGTCGCTTGGAAAAACATCGTTTGATCATTTTTTACTATGAATAAAAATATTTAGTTCATTTTTATTGGCAATTCAAGCAACACAATGATTAAAATGTGTTAACGAATAAGAATTTGAATTTTACTTATATGCGGGATGTAACAGGTGTCTTTGAGCCACGACATGGCTTTCCTCCTTTGCCTCAGTAAGAGCTCTCTGGTGCATAGAAAAAAAAAAAAAAAAAAAAAAGAAAAAAAAATGCTTAAGAACAATAATTATTGATGTCTTCTATTATTATAATTTGGAGAAGATCTTGTTACCCCTTTTAAAATTCCAAAAGCGCAGTTCTGGGGCACGCGTAGCATTCGTCGTTTTCGAATCAGTTTCTTCCGTCAGAAGTAGGAGCCATATTACATATTACCGTTGTGATCAATCAAATTTTAAGAAGGCTTTTAACAAATCCTTGAGAAAAGAACGGTGCCAGCCACCAAGAGGAATTGCCCACTTACGCGGTAAATCTGAAAAAGCGTGTTACAAACTACGCAGTTTGCGCGCTGAGAAGTGACAGAGCTTTGCAGCAAGTGCAGGACTTTTTGATGTCCCTAGCGTGATTTTTGAGCGAATTTATGCTGAAAAAAGTGTATTCCGTTGGTGCTTGCAACAGACCCATTCCACAAAAACGTAAAAGGAAAATGAGCTGAAAATAACAAAAAAGAGGAAAGAATAAATTCTGAATTCGACGGTGAAAAACGAATCATCTCAGCGACCGATTTGGGGACAGAAGTTATTTCAACGATGGGTACATGGGCTAGGCATCTTTAGCCCTGGATAGTCGATCAAATTCCCGAACCAATTCCGATCAAAGTAGCATCAAAGTGTCGGGAGTCATCAGTCTTAAACTCATTAATTTGCTTCATTTTAAAATGAAAACTTGGCAGAAATGTTTCCTGTGGCAGGAAATGATGAATGGTGGCACTCCGTTCTGATCTTACTTCGAACAAAAAAGTGCGGCCCGTCAAAATTTGATGGTAGATGGTGACCACCAGTCATCAGCATGTCTACTTTGATCGGAATTGGTTCGGAATTTGATCGTCTATCCAGGGCTATTGGTATCAAAAAACATTCCAAGATTTCCGAATTGGGGCGGGTTTTTCCTCCCAACTTTCCACTGTGCGGAAACTCGCGGCAGGAGAATCCGCCGCAAAGCGCAGCACGTTGCAGGAAAGCCCGGCGCGGAAGCAATGAAACTGGGTGACGCGTGCAATTAGAATGGCTGTACCGCAGCGGGGCCGATGTTATGAGCGTTTCCTGGGAGCATCATAACCCCCGCAACTTTTAATACGCCCACGCCCCCCACCCCCTCTCCATGGATTCAGGGTTGGCCCGTATTTGACGGAATTATGAGTTCAATTTTAGGGACGAATAGGGCGGCTAATGGGGGTCCAGCAACACGTAGCCTCACCGATAATCTCGCCCATTACACTTTCAACCACTAGAAATGAACGCCAACTGCAGCCTACCCCACACTTCGTTGCCTTCTTCACTCCTCTGTTGCCTCGTCAGATCTGGAATGCATTTTGCAAAAAGGAACCACTCTAGGAACCACAAACATTCCAATGTCGCTAAGATTGTGAATTTTTTTTAACTTGCAAATATGAACTTATCATTGAAACAAGTTCTATCTTTACTCCCAAAAACTATAAATTCAATACAAAAATTACCTTTGTAAATTTAACTTTTTGTAAGGTTTCAGTAATTTTATCGCAAGGTATGTAAGTCCCACAATCCTAGCAACATTGGAATGCTCTTGGTTCCTTCTTGCAAAATATAATCCATCTATCGGACATTCTTCCGACATTTTTCTCCAGCTTTTACCTCATAATATATTTTCCTAAATCCCTCCTCATAGGAATTATTGAGCTATTTCTTCTCACATATCGACGGTGTAAGTCGGCAATCACATAACTCGGTTTGCGACGTCGCAGACTTCCTGTCATACTTTATTTTTTAAACGGAAAACTACTCAACGGCAATTCTTTAAAACTGCCGTGACTTTTCCTCTCTGTGCGAAGAAAATTCTGCGAAAACTTCAAGGAATGATGACAATTTGTTCTCCTTTAAAAAAAAATAAAATAGAGGCGGAGATTTTTAGACGCCGTAAATGAGATACGTGATCGCGGATTTACGCCGTCGATATTTGAATCGCATTTAGCAAGAAGGAACCAGCGCGATTACAGTGTTGTAAAAATGTCGCTTATTCATAATTATCAAACAAATCTCCCAGAATAGCAAATAGTTTTGGCTTCCCACCAAAAAATTGGTAATGTTAAGGTAAATTAACTGTGTAAATTTTAATATTGTACATATATTAGGTATTTTAAAAAGAAAAGGAGAAGTTGCACGATTTTGAACACACTGTAATCGTGCTGGTTCCTTTTTGCTGAATGCGATTCATTTGATTTTGCGTCGTTGCTGCTCATTGCAGAAAATAAAAAAATGTATTTATACTTATGCGAATGTTAAGGCCAATTCATTGCAAAATTAAGCAAAATCCGAGATATCTAACAAATACTGAAATGTTGAATTCATTTACATTTTTCAAAAAATCGAACAAATCTAAAATTCCTGTAACCATATTTCAGCTGCTGATGCTTGAAAGGTATATTTTGTAAAACTCTGAATTACAGCTGAGGAGTATCAGGACGAGAAAATCAATTGTTTGAATCGACTAACAGTTGAATGCGATATTTGGCGATGTGACATATTTTCAGCTGTATTTTACGGTTCAAAAAAGAAAGATTAATACTTGGGAGGATACAGCCAAAATGTCTCTCTAGGCGTCATGGATCCGTTTTTGCCACATGTTTATAAGGTAAAATCAGAAATTGCAAAAACTTTGTTTGATACTTCGATGTTTGTTCAAGTCTGGTGTACATTCATCATAAATGAAATCAAAACTTCGCCAAGCGGCTTTCTAAACATTCTTTGATTAGATATTGATCTCATGATACGCCTCTTATTGGATTGTATGATTATAAAACAGATCCTTAAGACACCACATTACAATCAAAAGATCTTGATTTCCGCGTGGGGGCGCTTTCTACCGGAAATGACGTATTTAGCCCACACGAACGTGTGGGCTCGCTCCTCCGTAGCTTTTCAGTTCACGTTGCCAATTATACGGAAACGATTCAGACTGGTTTCATGGAAAAACGCACTCCCCTTAAAAATAAGTAAGAGACATTTGTTGTTACATTGTTTGTTACATTTGTCTCACGAAAATTAAGTGATCCTTGTTGATGTTAGAAAAGTCACAGTTTTTTTTAATAATTAAAATAAAGGAAATTGCGAAAGTCGTGTACCACCCCAATAAGTTTATCGCTATGTGAGCTAAGAAGTTGAAACTTTGGGTGCGTGTCGAACTCAGAAGTAGCTCCTTTTAGGCCTCCTTAAAATTTTGGTAAGGGCTTTTCTACGGTGGACGGGGCACGGGGCCTTACTTTTTCCGGATGGTAATTCTTATTTCGTGATATGTCTTCAGAAAGGGCATAAATTTGGACTTTTTTCGACACAAAATTGAGGTTGTTATCTCCAATTGTCACAGAATGGCAGCTGTTTTAAGTTCTTAAAGGTCGAAAAAGGTATTTTTTCCCCGAATGTTGAACGCTTTATCGCGCTTGTCTTGTCAACATTCTTAATTATCGATCTTTTTAAGATATAATGTTTAAAAAAGCATAAAGATGGAAGTTTAATTGTTAGTGCTATTGTGAAATTGCAAACTTCATCGAGCCAATTCCCTGAAAGTTACTGAGAAAATTCTTATAATCCTGCTCTAACAAAGTTTATGGTGTGAGCGAGATGTGTGTATGTGTTTCATTGATAGATTACTACTCATGCTTTCCTTTAAATATATTGCTTATGCGGCGAAATTAAAGCAGAATCTTAAATAGTGAGCAGCTGTCAATAAGTTTAAGGAATATTCATGAATACAATCAAAGCTTAAGGAGCTACTAAAATGTACATTTTTCGAATAGTTAACTATTCGCAATCTCTGTTGTGTTTGTTGTCTATGGGGTAAAATTGAAGGGAACTCTCAAGAAGACGAGGTTTGCCAATATACATATATGAGCATTGTTTAGTGGCTCTGTCGCAGAGTTAATGCAGCATGATAAATGTGAATTTTTCGAACGAATGACCATTCGTGCTCTTTGGCAGGTTAATTACCAGTACGGGAAAATTAAAAGCAAACTTCAAATTAATGACACCTAGGTACTAATAGACTTACAACATCGTTCATGTGTTCAGTCAAAACTAATGGAGCTGTATAAATGTGGTGTTTTCAGATGGTCATTTTATTCACCGTATTTGAGTTCCCAGGCACATTTGTTGCCTATGTGCTTTAATTGAAGGCGAACTTTGAGTGAAAACTGTCTACGAACTGTGTCACGCATCGTTCATTGGTTCAACAAAGCATGTCGTGTGGTATCTGCATGTTTTTCAAAAAGCTTATTATTCGTGCTCTCCAGTAATTTTTTTGCTGAGTTGCAAAAAACTGATGGCGAACTTTGAACGGACGACGTTTTTCAAAAATAAGCAAGGGTCTGTGTTCTTCATAGCTCGCTCAGGTGGATTTTAATGGTTTCAATTTCTGTTTATCCGAATATTTTAATAGGGAATTTAAACTCTCCTGAAAAATTTTCAAATTCGATATTCAAACATAAAGGATAAAAAAATATCAGCGCAAGATAAAATTGAGAATTTGGCTCTTCTTTAAAAGATAATCGTCCTCCGAAAAGTACAGCGTCTCCTCTAAACGTGTTGCAAATAGATTGGTTGAAAATTATCCCCATGTCATGCTGGTTCCCCAGTTATAAACGTTCTTATGCCAGAATAAACAAAAGAGAGCCTCAGAATTTTTAGGCTCCATTTTTCTTTAAAAGTGTTGTACTCATTCGAAAATAAAATTCTCCAATTTTCAAAGCAGTCCCTAATTTTCTCAAAAATACGTATTTTTCTTCATGTCTATGCAAGAGGCAACCCGTAACTTTTGAAAGAATGAAGCTACAACTTCGGCGGCTTTTCAAACTTTGAACTCTTTCCTTTCATGTCCTTACTCCTTTTTTCCCTTCTCTTCACCCGTTTTTAAATTTTGTCTCTCCTTTTATTCCTCTTCTTTTTTCTCTCCTTTCATCCAGGTGCCCCTGTTAAGACGACGGCGCCTCGTGCGACACCCCTAATCCGGCCCTGAACTTTGTGCAACAGTGATAATCGGTTGTCATTCAGGGAAATAGAACAAAATAGGTAATTCTTAACTTTGAGAATAAAGTGCTTTTCTAGTTTTCTTATCAAGATGCTGTGTAGCAATAAATCGAACTTATTTATCAGCACAATTAAATTCCACAGGATGAGGTTATGTCAACATAAATAGCATAAATGATGACAGTTTAAGTAATGTAAAATCGGCAACCTGTTGCCACTATGCTCAAGGAATATTTAAAAAAGTTTCACGATAATACGGGCATATCTCTTTATTCGCCCTCCTTTTCAGTGTCTATTATTGAGAAACTCGGAATAATCTTCTGTATCGAAAACTTTTGATTTACCATCCTCGCTTTCGCGTATTTATAATTATTCTCCCGCCTTAGAAATTTAAAGTAAGTTGAAGAAGAAGGATTCAGCGTCAAGACATTGACACTGCCTTCATACCTTGCGAATGTTTAAGGAGTGCCTACCGGGAAAACTACCAATTAAAAATTTCAACCACTTAGAGTTTGAATTTTCAAAACTTTCACATACCATTTTGAAACAACGATAGATAAACACGCCGTAGTGCCAAATGATGCACCTTCAATACCCCAAAAAGAATGAACGGAAGACACGGTTAAGTAAAATGATATTGATCCGATAATCTTCTTCTTCTTTTTCTAACTTCTGACTAGGGCCGTGACCCTGTTTGTCTAGCCTCCAAATTAGTATATACATATGGTAAATAAAATATGATGGCGATGAGAGAGATCGATCACCTAATACTCCGATAATAATACCTACGCTTAATCTTCTTTTATGCCCTTCTCTGCAGTGTTCTAAGATGTAGGCTTTAAGGTTGCCACTTATAAAATAAAAAAAAAAAAAAAATAAAAAAACTGAGCCCGAGCCACGCGAAATATATGAAAATTTTGGTTTGCGTAAAAAATTGATAATATGTCATAAAAATCTCCTGAAAAATCCTACTCCAATGTAAAATTACTTATTTTTGTTCTAAAAATCATGAAAACGCATATCGAGCATGGAATGTGGATTACCTATTGCATATAGTCGCCATGCTCGTGAAACCTAAAGAGAAGGAAGATTGCCATTCCCCATTCGACTCAACCATCTGTTGCCTCACTCAGAAAGCGTTGCCTGAGGTATTGTGTTGTGGCGTCTAAAGCGCAAAAAGCTAAAAAATGACCCTCTGCCCTACACCCATTATCTCGCCCTCTGCACAGTGGGTGGATAAGTCTTTTAATTATTTACATTAATCTTGATTGCGGTCTGAAATAAAATGAGAAGTCTGCCGGGACGAAAGAAAGAGAGTGCGCATATCCTTCAAAAACTGGTGATAATCCGCGTTTATTTATCCTTCACTGATTAAAATTCAGGCAGCGAAGCGTAGTCTCTCCTCCGCCTCTCTGTGTCTTCTTCTCTCTCTCTCTCTCTCTCTCTTAAAATAGAGTGACAGGGAAAACTGCAACTATGTTTTCTCTAATTTAAACCGTCTCGAATAGTGGATAGAACACGTAATAGCTTTCGTTGTCAAGCAATAGGTATCGTAAGAGCGACGGAGGTGAAGGGTAGGGGAGGTGGGCAGGGGTCGAGAATGGGGAACGTTTCACCCTCGGCATCACGTTTGCATTCGGGAGGGAGGCCTGCATTCTACTGAAGGTTATTTTTTTTTTGGGGGGGGGATAAACATTTTGTAGTAAATTAATATAGTATAGTATAGTTAGTAAATTAAATAAATTCTTCTCCATAGTAAGTACAAAAAAAAAACTCTTGAAAACAATGACAAGAAAAAATACTCTTGATTCAATCGAATGTTTGCTTGAATCAGAAGGAAATCCGCTTAAATTAAGAGGCTTGGCTCTCGATTGAAGCAAAACTCCGATTGAATCAAGAGTATTTTTTCTGGTCAATGTTTTCAGTCAATTTCAGACTCTTGATCCAAGCGACGATTTTTTTCAGTGAACTTTCCTCAAATACCTTATTATACCCATATATGCATTTTGCAAAAGGGAACCAAGAGCATTCTAATGTCGCTAAGATTATGCAACTTTTCTTACCTTGCAAATACACACTTATCGTCTATACAAGTTTTATTTGCACTCCCAATGAACTACAATTCAAGACACAAATTACCTTTGTAAATTAATTTTTTGCATGATTTCAGTAATTTTCTTGCAGAGAATGTAAGTTGCAAAATCTCAGCAACACTGGAATGCTCTCGGTACATTTTTGCAAAATGCAACGCATGTAAAACCCTGTTAGAGACCCTATATTAAAGCTAAAAGTATCAGAATTATAAAAAATGCAAAGGGAACATTGAATTCCAACGTTCGAATAATTTTAGCTTTCATTATGGGTTTCCAATCTCCCGTTTAATTTGGCCTTGAGGCTCCATTTTACGATGGTTTGCTAAAAATCAAAATCGAGACCAGCCTCGCGCAATGGAAAAATATTTTTCTCCGTCTAAATGTTCGTTCCCGGTTCAGATCAAAGTATGAACGCAGACGAACGCCTCTACAAGCTTATCGGGTTCCCTCTCGGTGTAAGATGTGCTACGTTGCTCGCACGGCTGTGCGTGTGATTTTCTACCCTCTCCTATGAAGGTTCTGTCACAAACATTCACCCCCGTCTATAAACCTCCATGCGAAGAGACTTGAATCGGCGTGGCGCAGCGTGACGCTCTATTCTAGGCCTCGTCAAGTGAGCGGGCGGCAAAGTTAAGCACGAACTTGAATTCACCTCCTCTGCTAAGCTCGGGCTGACCTCGGTAAAATTTGAATTGAAAATCAAAGTTTCTCCTGTTTTTCCATGACGAGCGAGGTAATTTCCTTTTCCAATCATGAGTGTGTTCCGAGTAGTCGTCTCGACGCGCTCTCAGAGTTTTTCAAGTCGTCGCATGACAGCGGTGTCTGCGCCGCACAGTTAGTCGTTTCCCTCGCGAAAGGAAAGAACTATGTTTCAATGTTGCCAAATTTCTATTCGAAGATTGAATTTTCACCGAGAGAATCTTAGGCATATTTTCTTGAAAATTTCCACAATTTTGCCTTTGATGCCATGCAAATTATCAGTAAAATTTTTGATAAAAACCGCACTGGTACAATGGTAAATTTTTATACAAAATTAAATTTTTTATTCCAATTTTGCAACCTCGGAATGGAGTTACGTTCCTCACGTAGGAAATAACGGGTTGGCTAAAATCAACACAGCAACTCCTAAAAAGCAACGTTTTGAATCTACTAAAATACAATCGTAGGAGGGTCCTATGACTTTAGTCCGAACTTTAGGCCCATCCTTTAGTCCGAATTACTGACTCCTAGAGTTCAGAATCAGAGCCCGTATCGATAAAACGCTTGGTTACAAAATTGACGTAGAGGCCTGGAAGAAAGGTGAAACCAAAAGTAGAGGACCCCGAGGAATGCAAATTTAACAATATATGAAAACCTCCCGGGGCCTCGTTGATGAAGTAGAAGGAGGGCTCTAAACTTATGAGTTTAATTAACAAATGTAGGGCTTTTTCATTCAGTACCCATAAGCGACCACCCCCCCTCCCGGGGGAGGGCTTCGGAACCATTAGACCTTGATACCTTGGGCTCGATAACTTTAGAAATCGCCTTTTATCTAAGACTCGACGTCAACTTAGTGACCTATCATTTCATTGAGAAAGGCTCCTCCCCAAACTTCTGGTGTCAGTCTTTCGGCCAAAAAAGGGCATATTTTGGACTTTCTGGTAACAAGCCAGGTCAGTATTACCTCTCTCATTTTGATAAAGTAATGTCAAAATTGTGATGGATACCCCGATTTTCAAAGGTAGGATCCCCCTTTTGGTTTCTAAGAAGGACCGGGGGGATGAGGAACTTCGGGTAGATGGTATTCGGAATTCTTGAGGTTAATCCTCCATTCAGCTCCACGGTCATCAACTTTGTCCGACTCAAAGTAACCGAGAAAGTAAACCTTTGCCTGGCACGGCTAGTCTGAGACACCTTATACCATGTAAAGGTATAAATAAAAGGTTGCCGCCCAGTGCATAAGACGATTTACGACAGAGCAATAACTAGTCAACCTTCAAAATAGTAATATGTGACAGGATATCTGTTACCTTGCGAAAGGGGATACACTTTGTAATTTCAATATAGATGCGTAATAATTTTACTTCTGTCGTGTAATTTTGTTCAATTTTCTTTTACGCATTTTTCGCATAAACTGCGAGCTCAACACTCAAAATTTTAATGGATGTGGTGCTATTCAGATCTGTATTTAAATTCTGGATTTCAATGCTCATGCAGTCATTTTTTCTCCTCAAACGAGGTGGTATCATTTATTGGGATAAAGTCCTCTAGGTACAAGATTGAACCTTAATGTATATTTAGGATTTGTATTCGTAGGGTAAAAATTTTCTGGATCAAAAAGCGGAACACCCACCGATAAATAAACCAACGTCTACTTGAGCTCAATCGTGAAGCTTAATAATGTTGACGCACTATATATTCGATGAGTTTAGGCTGGTTTGTCTCGCGAACCGAGCAATGAAATTCGTTAAAACTTGCAATTTTCATCACATAAATCGTTTCCTACGGAAAATTTGATTAAAGAAGCATGTAAAAAGAAGATTGCTTTCAAACCCTATCTAGCAGCCCATTATCGATTTTTTGTCGCACAGAGTTGAGCTACTTCTTTCTAAAGCGCATAGCACTCTCACCTATTTCCCTCGAGCGCAAATCCATTCGTAAACGTTCCTCAATTTGCATTCAATCCCCGCCAAGTATGTAGGTTGCAGTTGATCTAATGCGTAAAAATTAGTTTCTTGGCATTTCAGTGAATTGTCAAACTGACAACAAAACTTACGACTGCGATCACTTTTAACTAGTCACATGCTGATATAGAGATACAAGCGGAAAGCAAACGTCGAAGCAATGTAAATATTTCAAATACGAGGCACTCCATTCGCATGATTCATTTTTATTTTTATTTTCATAAGTAAAAATGCTTGAATAGGAATGTATAGAGAAATGAAAAATTGAGTGAGTAAAAAATCAAAATCAAATGTTTTATAAATTGATCACTCATTGAACGTAATTTAAGTACAGGTTCATGTGCATTAAAATTGTTCTTAGTAACATGCAGTTCTCTGATGAAAGCTTCGAAAAACTCCCTATACCAGTGGCATATTAGGTAATGTATGTGACGTAAGAGAGAGGCCCGACCTGGAGGCATCATTAAGTCAGATTTTTTTTTTCCGTAGGTAGGTAGGTAGGTAGGTAGGTATTTTGCTCCGTTTGAGAATATTTATTAATTAACACCAAATTATATAAAAGCCACTAAGATCAACCGATGTTCGCAAATAAATGCGTAAACATTTGGATATCATCAAGAGTTTCTTGGCACATGTTTTATTCTAAAGCGACAACTGCACATTGAAAAGTAATAAGTCTCTCAAATTCATAGTAAAAAGATACCTATGTTATCAAAATATTTAAATTATTCTTATTACTTGCAAAATTAAAAATAATATCTAAAAATTCACTACCTTGGTTGATTTTTGAATAGAGGGTAGGGGTGTTGGGGAAATACGATGTGAGTATGGGATACGTTAAGAGGGGGGAAGGCACAATGTAAGGGACATCTACAGACATATTCGCCAAAGGCATCTAAATGTCACGGCACGCCACCGCCAGTTACAAACTCATGGATAAGAATATCAATTTACGTCTCGCAGAAATTTATTTCCGTAGGAGATTTTTGAAGTCACTCGGAAGTTTGGGGAGCTCCCTGGAAACTTCGAAAAGTTAGGTAAACACAGTAGATACCATGCGGGCGGTGATTACGTGTTGAATATCATACCTGTTACTCGTGCGTAAAATGATTCCCGTTGCTTTTTCAATCACAGCTTTTTAAGTGACTATGTCTGTGACGCACACACTGAACTTCCGAAAGTTCGTTATGTTTATTTTTCTTGTAGCCCATTTTGACGCTCTTCACCTTCAAGTTCTCATCAAACTGAAACAGAAACTTGCTATTCCGTTTTTTCTTTTTCTCTCCTCTTCCTTCCTTTAAGTCAGAGGTGATGAAGACTACGACGAAATAAGGTTTGAAAGTGAGTATTCGATCATCCGAATAAACAGGTCGAAGATCCGAGATTAATTTGGAGCAGACGCCTCTTCAATCACCTCTTACGACTCCTTCATCACTTTTTCCGCCTCCTATCCGCGCCTCGAAGGAATCAAGAACTTTTGTTTCAATCGCGTCACCTTCTCTGTGAAATTTCTCTAGGAAGCTATCGCCGAAATCAATCCCACAAGGAAACTCTTAATCCGGGCTGTAAGACCCGTTAATTCCGTTTTCGCTTGGCAGCATTTGAAGTTTTCCAACCTAACTTGTCGATTTCACCAACACCTACGAATAAGGATGCAACTTGCAATTTTGCATCGCACTAACGATGCTTATTGGGCAAGCTTCTTGTTGAGTCTTTATTATCAACAGCTCAATAAAAAGAAGCAACTTTTGACAGCCCCATTATACGGCAAAATAACAACGTAAGTTGAATGAAATGCAAGCCGTGAATACAATAAAAACTACAGCCGAGACGCTCTAGGGAAGATCGAATCTTTTCTCACAACCGGGAACTGAAAGAACAAAAAAAGAACGAAAAACACAAATGGAAATTGCCGCAACTATTCCAAAGGACTCTTCTTTATTGATTAAACTTTGATAAGGTGACTAGGAATTTATAGAGATCTGATTCACAAAAATGAATCGGATGAAAATAGAGCATAAAGAAGAAAAAATGACTGAGCGCTCCCCCATCTCGTCCTTGACCCCAGCGGTCAGCCCTCTCTCTTGGCACGAGAGGAATAAATGGTGATTTTAAATTTATCTAGATTTTTATATTTTCAGAGTTAATGAATCTAAATTCAATACTTTTTCAATTAATATGTTTACACGGTGAAGTCAAATTTTATGTCATAATTTACACACACAGTAACACTGAATCTATTACCATCGACGCGGCACTTAAAAACCTTAATTTGGTTTATTAGGATTTATAGATGCCCACCATTCCGATTGAGCCTCCCGGAAGATATTGCCTTACAGATTACAGAGGCTGTAATATTCGCCTCTCGAGGTCAAAGCCATGATTGTTTTAGAACGTAATTTAATGCTATTTGGACCGCGTTAAGCAGAAAGGAACCAAGCCACATCAACTATAGCCAAATTTAATTGGGCAATTTCAGTTTTTATGCGGAAACGGTTGTGCGGATTTTTGTGCTAATTTCAGTGAATTTTCTGCATGGTACGAGGCAAATTCCTTAAATTTTTTTAAAGGAATCCGCACAAACGTTTTCTTGTAAAACATTAAATTGCCCAGTTAAATATGATATTGGCTGATGTGGCTTAGTTCCTTTCTGCTAAAAGTGGTCCATTTTTCCGTCATAGTATGCCTAGCATACCATGTCCAGATCTCCTCTTCAGAGATCGTTTCGTTTTGTCTACCCCAGGTAACCAATTTCAAATACTCGTGATGGAATGTAACAGATACAAGTACACGACACCAACTATTTGCTTCGTGGCTATTTCAGCTTTCAAAAGCTTCCTTGAAGTACTTCGACATTAATTCATGTTTTATAAGCCCGGTCTCCTGGTGCTTTAATTTGATAACTCTGAAGCAATGAATAACGCACTGAACTTTTTTTTTACAAGCTTTGGGTCCTGCCTCACCAGGTTCTGAACTGACCGCAGGTTTATACACATTTCTGTCTTACTTTCTTGTCAGACTTTTTTTAATTCTTCCACAAGGACAAATATGTCCGGATACACGTTCGAAAGGTTTTCCCTGTGGCGTCTATGAAACGACTCCGTTGCATTCGTCGTTCTTAGGTCAGAAAATGAGGGCCGTGGCCCATATTTTAAAAGTGCAATTTTGTACTATTTTTAAACAATCAAAGCATTTCTCGGAAAATTGACAATGTTGCGACAAAAATCAATAACAGTTAATTTTATCGGTGCTATGGACAACACTATATTTAGGTTGGGGTGTTGGAGAAAGCAAAGCAATCTCAGTGAGTATAGCATGCACGAACACAAAGCTAATTTCGTTATGACTCCTGGATACAACTATTCGAGCTCCACGGATGAGCGTGTTGCATACGCACGGAAGCGAATGCGTTTTGACTCTCCCGGCACTCATTACTCACCCCTCATCGCTTCACCCGCTCCGCGGGCGGATTCCACCGCGAGGATCCAAAATGACAGAGCGCGCCCTCAATTCCTCGTTTCCACCACAAATACATCCACTATCCACATACGCGCGAATAGTTGGACACATGCGTGAGATGTTCTTTTGAGCATCAGTATTCAGTTTTGATGAAGCGATGTGCTGAGGATGATTTGTAGAGCAACTATTCGTGCGTAGTATAAACGAAAAAGCGAAGGCGCTTTGTCATTTTGGATACCCGCAATACAGCCCGCCGCCGCGCCGCACCGTGGGTGAGGCAGTTAGTGCCGCCTGGAGAGCCAAAACGCCTTCACACCCGTGCGTAGGCAACATTAACATCAGTGAAGCTCGAATAGTTGCATCCAGTCGTTAAAATAAACTTTTCTTAGTGCTCGTTGCATGCGATAATAATTGAAGGCACCTGGCGTGTTATTTTTACACCTCAACTTAATTTCAGCGTCGCGTATTGTGTCAATAAAATAAACTATCAATGATTTTTTCACGGCATTGGCAATTTTACGAAAAATGCATTGATTGTTTAAATATTTTAAAGCGTCGACGGTCCTCGAAATTGCAAAAATATTAGATATCTGAGTAAGATTTGTAGAGTTTCCTTAAACCTACATTAATGAGTTGTCCTTTGCTTGGATTTTTTCGTCTATCAAAAAAATACCTTTGACGTTCAAGTGCGAAAATTTCAAAGAACAATCTTCGAAGCCGGTCTACAATTCCTTGCATAAAATTCTAGTTAAGACGTCAAAAAAATCATAAATATGCTTCGTCTTAAGTTTTCTTTCATTCAAGGATTTGGGCTTTTGGGGTGAGTCTCAGAACTCATCTTCTGTGCTATCAGGCCATGCATTCCCCACTTCTGGGGTTTGCGCTTTTGTGTACCGCCCACTTCAAGTTTATTAATTATTTATTAGTATCTATTACAGTATGACTTATGAGCACCCTTGCACCATGAAGATGCTGTAATTTGCCTTGTCAATAATTTCTCTAGCATCATACGTCTTTTTTGAAGCTCCATTGAAAATTCTTTCATTTATGAAGTATCTTTTATCATTTAGACTAGGAAAACAGCAATGAGGTACCACATCTTTTTGCGTCTAAAGTATAAAAGAATGTTTAATGTTTCAGTCAAAAGTTTTTACTTCGTTTTTATTTCTTGGCTTCGATCAGAATTAGTTTGTTCTGTCATTATGAATGCATACGTGGCGCCCACAATGAATATTATTTTAGCACCCCTGAGACGATAATTTCTCTACACTTAATCACATAGGGCTATTAAAGTGTAAACATATAGATATTTGTAGAGTGGTCAAGGGAAGCTAAAGAACATCTGGAAACGTTCACTCCAATTCATATTTCATTTTTATTGAACACAGGTTCGGAAAGTACAAAATATACTAAAAGTGCGCATACTTCCGGCGCTGCAAAAGTTGATTTTTAACGTTTTTACGGGTACATTTTTCCTCGTTTTTAAGCTATTCTACCGCGCAACAAGCTCTAGTAATAATTCCCAGATTGGCTAAAAATTTGGGGGTGGAGTGAAACTTTGCGGCCAATGCGAGACGACTCACCTTACCGACTTGATAAATCATGCAAAGGTTTTTCGCTCGGAGCGGCGTAATTCAAATTATACGGCTCTTGTTTTTCTCTCTGGGATTGCCATTAAAATTGCCAGATTGTGAAATTAAATGTAGATATTTTACGTGGGGTTAAGCGGGGGAAATTGCGGATTTTCAGCACCATCTGGCAACTATTGCCATTGCCTGCGGTGGAGAAAGACGTGTCAAACGGGAGGATTTTCTGTTGTTTGGTGTAGTCACGGACCTCCGGGCTCCAGTAGAGATGGCCCCGACTGCGTTACAAAGCTGGGGTTCTCGAATAACGCAAGTTTCCGCTGCCATTAACAGACGCGTAACCGTTCGTCCATTCGTGCTAGGACACTCCGCGAGGCAAGAAGCCTGGGGCGAGGCCTAAGGCCCTCTTGGGAGTGGCCCCTTTCTGCCGTGCTAAGAAAGAACGCCGTATGAACATTCGAGAGTTGCCAAATTTCCTTTGATAAAATATTTATTTTTGCGGAAAATTATGAATATTTTTCCTTGAAATTTTCAGGGGCTTTAGATTAAAATACGAACAAAATTCTCTGAAAAAATTGAAAGAAAAATATTGATAAGTTTACCGGGGAATTCGTGTTTTATTAAAGAAATTTGGCAACGCCTGAAGGTTCATACGGCGTTTTTCCTCAGCACGGCAGTGTTGGTGTTAGAACATGAAACGACTTAATGAATTTGGCCACCATATAAAGTTACATCAATAAGATTTATAGACATTCCTTTATTAAATATATATCGGGATTTTTTGTTACGTGATGTTAACTGTAAATAATTTCGAAAAAACAAAAATTAGACTGATATCGTCTATTTTATCAGCGGTGTATTTTATAGTAATTCAAACCTATGAGTATCTATACTCTATTTTCAGATTTAATGATACAGTATTTGGAAACTCTCTCTTTATTTTAACTGGATTACATGGTTTGCATGTTTTAATTGGGCGTTTATATCTAATTACAAGATTAAAGCGGTTAACCGAAATCCAGTTTTGTGAAAAATGGAAAAAAAAAAATAATTCAAGGGTTTTCCTATTCAGTCAGCACACTTTTTCTTCGAGGGATCCTCCTGCATGATTTTAGGCGCTATGCTTTTTACATCTGTTTAAGTGATCGGGTTGCCCATTTTTCTTCTCTTTTTTCATGGATTTGTTTATTTCATTATTTTATTTCATTTTATTTTTGAGAAGGCGTTTACCAATTTTTCCAGCATCTTGAAGCATGTTTCTGATTCATCGGTCTATTTTCGATCATGTTGTTCGTCCTACTTTTTGTGAAGTGATTTTATCGTAACGAACTTAACATCGCGTTGCCGTTATTTGAATTTTGCGGGCAGACTAAATATATGCACTGTAGGAAAGACTTAGATATATGCTTGGGTATCGTTGCGCTAGTACTCTCAGATTTTTTAAGCCTTTAAGCAAACAAACCTGATCAGGGTTCATGATAACGCCATCGGAATAGTTGTACCATATGTCTGCGAGGTAAATATTTTTACTCTTGCCTTGTTCTTTTATGTTCTTTTGCGTCAAAGAGAGAAGTTGGAAAATCACAAATAACTCAAAAATTGCTGAGATGTTGTTTGACTTGATGTCAAAAAATCGCCGCAAATAAGACAAATTTCATTAAATGAGCTCAATGAAGGCTCGTTAAAGAGCCCACGAAACGATCCAACAACAACCGATACGATTTGCATTACCCGTAAATTGCATGTCGAAATCGTCAATAGTTTTCTCATAAGAGGTCAGGTCATACGTTGGTTTTTGAGGTCAGCTTTCTGTTTTCACGATGTAGGTTATCTCGCGCATTTTTAAGTTAGCAGTTATCCCTTTCAATTCTGATTTGTACATCAGGTTGTATGATAATTTAAATTTTTTCTGGGGTTTAATTGTACGAGTATAAAGTCTAATTTAGAGACTCTTTTCATTTAAAGGAAATTGATTTTATATATTTATTTTTTTTTGTGTGTGTGTAATTTTGAGGTAATTATCTACTTATACGGCGTGACTTAAAATTGGCATCAAAAGCTAGTGGGTCAATTTTTAATTATAAAAAATAAAATCATTTTACATATTGATTTACGCCATATTCACTCAAACTTTATTATGAATTGATAGCGTGTTCAGCAGTGTTCGATCAAAAGTTAGTATTAATTAGACGTAATATCCAACATTGGGTGTTCCGAATTCGCTTGTTGGCCCTAGAAAATCCGAGGGGCAATTTTTTTTAGATTATTCGTCGATGGAAAGGAGATATGAAAAATAGAATATTGAAAGAACAGAACGCACAGTAGAGAAAAAACCACTTACTAGCTTGAGTAGCTGATGGAAAGGCAATACGAAACCGCCGACGATAAATCAACTGGTAAATATGTTTGAAGACCGGGTGCAACGGTTAACTTAAGCGCAGAGTTTTTAGCACGCTCGAAAGCCCCCAAAACTGTTGACGAACTAATTACGGCGGGAAAACATGTAAGCAGGCTGGTACGCTGATGAACTTTCGTAGCGCCACTTGTTGCGTCGCGTGTAGAGGACTACCCCTGGCGTTCGCTGGTTATATAAACCGCTGCACGGGTGCACAGCGGGCTGCTTTCCGCTCAGCGCCGGCGCTCGCCTCTGCACGACTACCGCCGCATCCCCCGAAAATCATCCCTCACTCTTGTGTGGGCTCTACGCACTCCTCCTCTTCATCCCCTTGCCAAATGCGAGAAAATATGCGATAGCTCACTGGAAAAAATCATGCATAAACTATCGGATGCCCAAAGAACAGAACAAACGTTGCTATAAAATACCCTTCCCCCCTCCCCCCTTGATCATAAAAAGACCTGTTAAAATTACGATCTATTTTTCATCCCCTTGCCAAATGAGAGAAAATATGTGATAGCTCACTGGAAAAAATCATGCATAGACTTCCGGATGCCCAAAGATCATACCATGTGTTGCTGTAAAATAGGACCCACCCCCTCCCCCCTTGATCATAAAAAGACCTATTAACATCACGATATATTAATAGTATAGTAATTGCACCTGCGAGTACAGGTAGTGAAATTAATAATACAAATTCAGTAATTAAAACTGAGGCTAAAATTATCGATCCTTGCACTGGAGACTATAAGTATGAAGATTTTTACTTTATTTTTATCCCATTTCGTTACAATAACGTCCTAAAATTTCAATTTGAGCCGTGACGGACTGAAATTGGCGGACAAAAATGCGAAATTTTGAGTAAACATATTTAAAGTCAGAAGCCGTATTTGGCGGTCAAAAAAATCATTTGATGAGAATTCGACGGAACGTTCTCTGCTCCTATATAAATGTAAGTGCATATCAACGGTGAAACTACCAAACCACGTATCTCGGTTTGCGACGTCGCAGACTTCCTGTCATACTTTATTTTTTAAATGAAAAACTACTTGACGTCCAGTCTTGAAAATTTCTGTGATTTTTCCTCTTCGTGCGGAGAAAATTCTGTGAAAATTTCAAGGAATGATATTAATTTGGTCTACTTCAAAAAAATAAAATGCGAGCGTAGATTTTTAAACACCGCAAACGAGATACGTGGTTTGGTAGTTTCACCGTCGATATCCACAAGCTACCTACGATTTAGTATGTGAGAAAGTGTATGGTATAGCTCTGGATATCGCGATGAAAAGTGTATAATGTGGGTAACTTTTCAGCAAGGGCTAGAGTTCTCTCAACGAATGAATGTTCCGATTATTGTGCCACTTAATTGAACTAAGCCGCTTCAACGAAATGATTTCTGCGTGCTTCGTAGAAAAATTCGAATAAGTTGCAGATTCTCATTCAGTTTGATGATGCAATTGCGGTTGTTTGATTGATCGGCCATGATCCGTTTCCAATTATAAAATTAGTAAGTTAGCGAGAAGCGCGCTTTTCAAGAGCAGTGCGTCGTTGATTTTCCCCCTCCCCCTCCTCTCTCTAAGACCCTCCCCCCCCCCCCCCAAAGGGACCAAACACTACCCTTCCCTGGAAAAAAACGAGCTCCCTGTATGATGGAATACAATCCAAACTATAACCTGTCCTGTCCGTTCAAAAGTTAACCCTCTACAGCAACAGCTGTAAGAATTCGTAACAACGTATTTTAGGGTTTTTAAAAATTAAATCTTTCCCCTGCGGCTTCATCTTGCAAGTTTTCATTAGTATTTCTATTTTTTTTAATAACTAATTCCCAAAAATAGAAAATTTTAAAAAAAAATTGGTACTCTACGTTTCTTCGTCTCAGAATCTCGGATCCAAAATAAGTCATGCCATAAAGGGCTAAAGTCACTCGTCGGTTACTTTTGACTCGCCCTGTATACGAGAAAAATCATCGTGTTCAAGGAACGCTGATCAAAAAATTTGAGTGAGGAGACCCAGTCTTGTTTCTGATATTTGCCGTCCATATTCTGACGCGTTCATGAAACAACTTACATGGAAACGTCTGCAAAATACAATTGGAGCGGGTGGGAATATCAACGGGAGGCATTGACAAATGATGTAGAACATTTTTCATCACAACGCTTGAATTAACCTCACTTCCGCACTGACGAGTTTAGTCCGGGCGTTGCTGCCTTGAATAAATTCATTCGTCCTACACCTCGGGCCCGCGGAAAGACGCAATCTTAGATTTCAAGATTTGAAAAAGGAGAGAGAAAAATAAGCAGATATGATAGAATATTCTAAAAAATACATTTAATACTAAATTAGCAAAGCCACCACCCAAGTATGTGCGATCCTCTGTGTGTTTTTAATCCCTGGTCTTTACAAATTGAGTAACCCGAGTCCTCGAATCTGATAGTTTTGTTTGGAACTTTTTTTGGTTTTCCGTAATTTAGCGTGCCCAAATTTGCAGAAATGGAGGACAAATTGATACAAAATGTGATAGATCTTCTGATAAGTCAACACGAAAAGCTGAAAGAGCCGCGAAACCTTGCGGAGGAAATAAAAGCATGGTTGGAAACAATCCGCGAGAAGATCGTTTCGTCGGCTACAGATTCCGATTGCGAGACCTCAGACTTAACACGGAATAGAATTAATGAAGTATGTCCAGAGGTTGAGCCTCTAGTCGACGTTCGTTTGAGGTAAGTTTAGATAGTTGAACTTTCCCCCGTGGTTCATTAGTTCTGAATGATCACTTACTTGACTATGACCCTCCGAGCAGATTATACAGTCGCGGTTTTAAAAATATATATTTTATTTATCTGCGATACATCTTCCATGGTCATATAAATTCAGTGAGTTGTTGATAATAATCGTAAGCTAGTTTCAGCATGCCAACTGTGTTGTTTGAAGAAGTATTTTATTGTTTGAAGTTCATGAAAATTTAGTGAAGTGTAACGAGACTGTGAAACATTTTAAAATGAAAAATGTTTTAGACGCTGAGTGTACGAGTCATACTCAAACGCAATATTTGCTTTAAAATTTAACTTTACTCTTACTTCAGTAACATGTAAAAAAAAAAATCTCTCTCTCCCTATCTTTGCATGGAGAGTTTGTTTTGATGTAGAGGTGGACTCTCAGGATAGCGTGAGATATCCCCTCCATTTTGGCTTCAACTTGAGAGCTTTTTTTGAGCTTGGGAGTTGATTGCAGAGAGAACCAGTGGCACCATCGTGTTTCTAGCAAACTTTTAGGTACATATGAATCAACGGTCAAATCGCAAATTCCTCCCACATGCAACATCTCCATTGACGAATTTAAAAACTTGTAGGAAGCCATCCCAATTTGACACGACATATTCTGCGGATCTAGAAGTCAGAGAGCATCAGTGAAAGATGACCCCGAAAGTCGCATTTATGAAAGCGTCTTAAGGATGTAATTTACTTCCGGGGGGTGGTTAGATACGAATTTGATTGACGCGTATATTCATGTATAATCTATACGAGCAAGATTGGTGCTTTTCAGAAGGTCCCCAAATTAAAGCCTGACATTATGGGAGAAAAGAATATCCAACGCTTACTTGCATTGAACAGGCTTTTGATGGTTTGAAAGGCAATGGGCGCGTATGGCTCATTGCATCCGTCCTCCTCGGCATTTTTTCCATTCACGAAATGTAAGACAAAAGTCTCCTCTTATATAATGTATAACGCATCGTTGACTAGATTCAAAACTTCGTTTCATTTTTTCAAGGAAAAATTAATATCTCAAATCATGTAAATTATTCCTTCACCGAAAAAAAAGTGAGTTGATTTAACATTCTGCATGTAAAAAAAGTGTGCGAGAACTCACAAAATGCTAAATTACCCGCTACGGCAGTTAATTTTACATCTTGACATTGCTAAAGGAACTGCTTTATCAGTGAATTCATCATGTTGTAAGTTCTCGCACACTTTTTTGCATCCAGAATGTTAAATCAACTTCACTTTTTTCTCAGTTTTCTTTATCCAAGTATGTCGTTAGTAGTTCGTTAGTAGGAACATTATATGAATGCGATGTAAAACATAAATTAAGGCGCTTAAGGACAGGGCGCATGAGTACAGTTTTTGCTAAATCAAGAAGTACCTAAGTTTCAAAATTACATGGAGCCCCAAGGCAGAAAGGAAGTTTAAACTCGCTTTCTGGTGCTTCAAAGTTAAATTGTAATTGTGAATTTTTCACAGAATATATGTACTTTCAAACTTGTTTTAGTTGAATTCATGAATACCTCGATTTTTTTTAAAAACTACACTTATGCGCATTAACCTCCAAGCTTCTCAGTTAAAATACATAATTTCTGATTTAAAAAAATACAGCATGAGACTGAAATATGGGCGTATTTTGGCCTTATTGTTACCGCTACACATTTGTCTTAGTTTTTTTTCTTTTCTTTTTACTTCCATATGGAAGTATGTGGGATGAAAAGTTGTGTTCCGGGCTCCGGCAAATTATGACGGTAGAAGCGAAAAACGTCACAAATCTCAACTAGGACGTTAAATCTCTATTTTTTTTTCTTTTTAAAAGGAAAACAATCATTCTCACTTTAAATTCTTACAGAATATTTTTAATTGCACAAAATGCATCGGTAAACATCCCAAGAAAAAATGCTCGATACATTTTTTGCCAAACAAATTCATTTTTTGTCCTGTGAATAAAACAAAATGTGCAAGTCATAATATGCGTTCTTCGTTGTTGATATACAAATATTTGTATAAATATGTACAGTATTGCAATGCAGGATCAATTATTTATTTCAGAGGTACCCGGCACTATCAAAACAAAGATCACCCACTGAGTGGAAAGTGAAGATCCGGTCAGGTCGTGATTCACACCGGTCAAGAATTAGGCGTTGTTAGGATATGGCTAGGTTAACGAGGGGGATTACAAAACCGCAACATAGGGTGTTCATGTAGAAGAGAAATTAACAGGGAGCTGAGCTAACAGCTTTCATTAGGTTCCTTGCTTATAAATGAAAGCCTTTTAACGCCTCAGCTCATGCCATATTACTAATCGCTGTCCAGGTCCTCCCCCCAAGGTATTATTATGAAATAGCCTTGACGGGGGCGAAACAATATTGCGTCCGCCGGAATTAAATACAAAATTAGGAGGTCGTTGATTCATCAGGAGGTGTAGACCCTGGTGTATAAAATTCGACGGGAAATTTTAAAGTCGAATTCGTGATTATATATTGATATTATTCGTCAATATTTTTTTGTCCACTGAAAAAAGGATAAAGATAGAATAATAGTGGTGTTAGAAAAATCCTCAATAGGCCCCACGGGAAAGCAGCTTTTCACATGACTCGGCTATTCAGCGAGTACGGCGTGTGTAACTTTTGCTTGGCAATCTTAAAAAATAAACGACAATTTTTTCCATCATGAGCAACAAGAGGCACAACAAATGTTCTCCTACCAGAAAAAATGATTCGTGACAATTTTTTTTTTTTGCTCACGACGTTTTTGGATGAAAATGTAAAATGTCTTGGAAGAATGAGGGTTTGCTTGTTTTTTTGTTTTGTCTGTTTGGTCCAACGGAGAATAATATATAGTTGAGAGTTTTGGTAAAAATGGGGGAGCGTCAATTCCATGAGACAAAATTCACTAAAACTCTCTACACTTCTTTGGTGTAACACGACTTAATTATATTTCAAGATTTTCCCACTTTGTTATACCTGAACCGGATAAACCTATATATTTGCCTCAGCTGAAGGCTGTTAGATTTTTCCAATGTACGATAAGTATCTTGATATATTTTGCAAGGAAAGATCTGTACTTTTAAAGGATGCCTATCATTCTTAATATGTTCAATTTCGTATAATACTGTGCAACACCTCTGTTGTGGAATAGTTGCTTCAGGCGCCGCCGCACGGCGGGCGGGCGGCCAGCGCGAAACGAGCATTGGCGCCTACAAACCTAAGTGAATACTTCAAGCATTGTGCAATGCGCGAAGTATCCACTTAGGTTTGTAGGCGGCAGTGAGCCTCTCGCGCTGGCAGTACGCCGCTCCACTCTCTTAGGCTTTAATATTTATACTAGCATAGTCAGCGTTTTTAACTCAGGATTTTGAAATGTTTGCATACTCTGCATTGATTATTCTCATTTAAATTGATGGGGAAAAATATGTATTAATTTATCAAATGAGAATAATAATATAATGTGTGTTTTTTAAATATCGGGGTTCCGTGTCAAATTTAATGATTTCCAAAGCACTTTACTTTTTTCTTTTACATTTTAAGCTTTTATTGTGCTGCAGCGAGGTGTACGCGCAACCAAACGCTTAAAATTTTACGTATTTGACTCTAAAAGATCGATTTACAAATGGGTTAAAACTAAAGATTGCGTGCTTCTTGGTTTTTCCCCCTCTTTTATTCATTTTTGCAGTTTCTGTCGGCACAACTGCGGCTTATTGAGATTATAATGTCGCTTGGAAAAGGTTTTACAAATATTTGTCACGTTTTAAAAATATAAATGTTTTCAAAATGAAGTAATAATTTCGTAAAGAAAAAATTAAAAAAATAAAAAAAAGTACCTATACACATAAAGAGTATATTGTACATCGAATATTTTAAGGATAGAAATAAAACCAAATATTCACCAATGACAATTTAAAAAGATGATTCAAAAGGAGAAAGTAATAACATTTCATTTAGAAAATGAGCAACCATAACGATACCTCCTACTCTCTCAATTTCTCATTTCCATATTGTCAATATGGTTTTACATACCGACTAAAATATAACGCTTGAACCAAGTCACCGTTGCTTATTTTACGTGTAGGCGTAAACTACTGGACAAAAAAGGTGCGCGGACAAAAAATCGTTAACAAAATATCCTGAAACCTACACAATACATCAAATTTAAGACGGAGAAACCAAACGCAGACCACCGCATTAAAGAAACAAGAGACTTCGCTTGAAACTAAAAACTGTTGACAAAAGATTGTCCTTGTCATATGTGGACCCAGACTCTTCAAACGAGGGGTGGAAGGGGGATTTGAGGGCCTCCCCCGAAAAATTTTCAAAACTTCAAAGCGCTCAGCCCCTCGCACATACTAGGGGCTTGAAAGAGGCTCATCGATGGAACTGCTGACTGTTGCCTCTCAAAACCCGACGATGTTTGAAGGTAAACGATGTGTTTGGGACACATCACAGATCAGATCTTGAAATTTTTAAGGGATTTCGTGCAGAAATGGCTGAGAAATTGAAGAATTAGTGCCAGTTGGAGAGCCCCAATTCGTACGTGGGCTGGACGCTTAAAGCATCTATCATGCACTTTTTGTCAATTTTGTCATTAATATTACCAAAAATAAGCGTCCTTCCTACTTTTGTCCTCCGTTCCTTCCTCCTTTTTTTTCTTTTCTACTTGGAGCGGACATTCCTTACGCCTACCCGCCCTCTCATAGATCCACCTATGTTGCTTGTACGTATGTGGTTAAGATAGTTCAAGTACCTCCCAAAAGGTGGTAGTTTTTAACGCGGTTTTCAGCAAGTGGCGAGTTCAGTAACCGGGGTCCACTGGATTGATGTTCATTTCAAACAAGGCTTTATTATAGCGATAATTAACCGGCCTCAAGTTAAAGCGTAGACACGGTAGTCCTAGAGGGTGTTAATTACCTTACCAACACGAACAAAGAGACACCTCGTTACCCCCCTCCCACCCAAACACCCGATCAAATTTGCGAGTGACAGGGATTGCGCGGATGGTTATGAATGGTCCCACCGCGAGCTAGGCCTCTGACTGAAATCGAATGAGCCCTTCACCGCTGCCAAGTTTTCATCCACTTTAATCATTCAATTTTCACTTTTCACTTTATCCTCCTTAAAAGATATTTTTTTCCGTCTCTTGATTTCTTGATAATTACTTGTGTATGATTGTGTGATAAAGAGTACACGGAAAAAAAGTGTTATCCCCTAAAATTGTGGTACTACTCCAACTTAATGGATAGGTGGGCATTTCAAATTAATTGTGGTTGTACCATACAACTCAATTTGGAGTAGCACCGCAACATTTGGGTTAGTGACCTTATATATTGTGGTACTACCACAATTAATTAGAAATGCCCCCATCATTCACAAACCCAGTCTTTTTTTCCGTGTAAATGCCAGACTTTGCTCTTTCAGAAGTTAAAGTGTTTTAGCTCTTTCAGACTTTCAGAAGTTCTGGTGCCGGTGTATGTTAGCTTCAGATATAGGTTCACAAATACATCCTAAGAAAGGATCAGACATTCAATTGAAAAGAAGATAAAATTGAGAGGAAAAAATATAAAAAGAACAAGCCGAAGATAGAGAAGACGCCTCGTTATTTAACTTTTCTCCCGAATCTGAGGTACACATCATTGGCCGCATAGAGCAGACCATCACGAGTTCACGCCTCACGCCATCGCGCCTTCAATTTTGCAGATGTGACACGGACATCCACTAAGCACGAATAGTTGTATCTCTGCGCCGTCGTCAACGCTCGTCCTTTCCCGTACTCTATTTCCATGTTGCGTTCGTTCCGTTTGTCTTTTTTGAAGTGCTAATTTGAGGGCTACTTGAGCAACACAGCCAAAGATAGGAAAGACTTAATCGAGCCTCTTTTTTTAATTTTTCCTTCGAGTCTTAGTGACACCTCATTGGCAGCAAAGAGTGCAGAGCGTTGTGAGCCCACGCCTCACGCCATCGCGCCTTCAATCTCGCAAATGCAATACGGACGTCCATCGAGAACGAATAGTTGTACCTCTGCGTCGTTATTAACGCGCGTTGAGGGGGTGTGTCTTATTTTTGAAATTTTAGAAAAGTTAAGGTTAAGGTGTTCAAACTATGCCAAGATGTGTTCAAGTCACGGTCATTTCGGGGAAAAAAGAATGTTCAGAGGTATCACAAGCGCCATAAAGGGGTCACGTCTAAAAATTGGTATTTCGGCGAGAGTTGTGTGTGAGATTTTTCTTATGATGACTACGCCTAAAAATTCCAAGCCGGGTCAAATTGATCCGACTGTGGCCGCTTCTGGCACGGCATCATTGTAACATTGCCGAGTTAGTCAAGGGAACAAATTCGGTAGCCTTTGTTGAAAAACATTATGATATGATGTTGTCGATGAGTTGATATGTTCTCTCTGCAAAGCCGATGGGTGCCTGTATCTGTTGATCGGGTAGTATGAAACATTGACATGTTAATGACGCCGGGTCCGTTCCGACCGCGACCCAGAAAGGGAGGATCTGAAGAACCGTCGAACGTAGACGAGTGATGTTTTTATTTAACAAGGGCTCATTTAGGGGCAGGCGAATAAAAGAAGTTGGACCAAATACGCTCGCGTCGGGTATAAAGCTGCCGGATTGCAGAGCGGTTTATATTCCTAGCGTGTTGTTTTATTAAGCGAACGCACGCTAGCCCACGGTATCTGGCGTCTCGCGTCTCGCCCGCGCCTGCCGACCGACACCTATGCAATGCGCTACTCGCCCCGTTCCCGTTTACTCAACTTCTCACTCTCGACCATGGAAGGCCAAGTCACGTAAGATACCTCTTTCTTTTTCCACGCTTCCCACCCGCCATTACTATGCCTGTTTATTCAATTCATCACAACTTTTTTCCCCTTATAATCTCTATTTCTAGCCCCCCGCCTCCATATTTTCTGCGAGCGCAGCTCGTCCTTTGTCACATCCTTTTATTTTCCCACCTAGCGTGGGGCATTGCACTTTTTACCAACGAGGCGAAAATAACTGCATACATCACACCTCAGAAATTGTTTCAACTCTCAAACTTTATTTTTAATTTGAACTACACATTTTATTACAAACAAAATTTTTATGAGATCTTCTGTCGCGGCGGGAGGCTTTTTCAGTATAACGTGGGGGCATTCCACATTTCGCCGGAGGGAGAATAACTGTACTCCTACTACACTTTCGCTGCCTTCAAATCTCTAAAAAATTCATTTTTAATATGAACTACAAATTTTGATCAAAATAAAACTTTTATTATTACAACTTTTATCGCAGTGAGAGGATCCTTTACTGTAGAATTTTCATGTAGGCGGATTATTCATCCTAAATTCCATGTGGGTTTCATATTTCTATACTTAACCACTTGGAGGAGAAACAATAAAATTTTGATGTTCTCCTCGGAAATCGATTCAACCACCTGCTCAGAATATGATCTGCCAGTGTCTTGCCAAAAACTCAGAGGGATTTTATTTGCACACATACCTCATATTTGACATTGAACCATTCAACGCCAACACAACTTGGTCCGAAACCACGCCGTTGCTAGTTTGGTTCCAAAAGCAGGGTCTGTTTATTACTTCTTTTTTTTTTTAAAAAAAAAAAAAAAAAAAAAAAAAAAAAAAAACCAATTTACGTGAGTTTTACTCCACTCTCCCTCTCGAAGAATATCAACCTGTCATAATGTATTAACTTATTTCAACAATTTTGGGAGAACATCATTTTGGTGTCCCATTTTGTCTTATCACCTCTTTCATGCTGAAAAAGGTCACGTTTGTTACCCCTTTAGCTCCATACTTTTGCACGAAAGAAAAGCACCTACTCGAAAATACTATTGAAATGACCTAATACTGACTTTAATGACCCTAATGCATGGATTAAAAATTTAGAAATACTGACGCTTTCTCATTTAATGCTTAAATATCTTTAAAATAAAAGCTGTCATTTTTTTTTGGGGGGGGGAGGGTAAGATATAAGCTTTGAAATAAAGACCTGAGATGATGAGCCTGCACGTCCAATAATTTTTAATTCTTGAATTGTGAAAGGTAGGAAGTGCCCCTCGTTTACAAAAAAATTTCCGGATTTTGTTAAAGAAGATCATTCCACAAAAAACCAGTCTAGGGTTGCACATCTTGAGTTTTTATCTACACGTGTATGCCAAGACGCCCTCCGAAAATGTCTTTCCGGCCGCGAGCATCCTTTTAATTGCGCGATCCCTCAGTCCTCTGCTACGATTTATGCTCCATGCAGCTTCTGTCAATGCCCGGCTTCACAGACCATCAATCGCAGCAGAGGAGCACGGGCACGCGCACGGCTCAATTAAAAGTGCACCCACGGCCGAGCATCTTTGCTTCCTCGGCGATGCACGTTTATGTGAAAGTTCAAAATGAGTGAGTTTGAACTCATTTTGTGGGTTGATATCCCTCAAAAAATCCGGGAAAATTCTCGTGAGCCAAGAGCACTTGCCACTTTTTAGAAAAGCATGAATTCATAATACTAAATAGGTAGGCTTCTTAACATAAACCAAAATGACAAAAAAAATTATTTTTTTAGATAGTCGTGTAGACGTATATTCTTCCGTGCTAAGGAAGAACGCCGTATGAACATTCGAGAGTTGCCAAATTGCCCCGGATATAATTTGTATGTTTGAGGACAATTATGCGTATTTTTTCTTGAAATTTTCAGCCATTTTAGACAAAATTGCGAACAAAATTGACTGAAAAAATTGAAAAAAACTCACGATTTTCCCTGTAAATTAACGTTTGATTGCAAGAAATGTGGCAACGTCTGAAGGTTTATACGGCGTTCTTCCTTAGCACGGCAGTATTCCCGTGTGCCTTGTTAGAAGCACACGCGTGAGAAAGATCTCATTGTAATCATTTTGATGACTGGAAAAATCTATGATTGCTTATAATACCTTGCCATCGTCCCTCCGACCAATTCATGGCAATGGTCAAAAATACCATAGTCTGTGGTTAAAACTTCTTTGGGATTTACAAATACATCATGTAATGTATAAAGTCCTCTGAATTTTGGACCGATGAATCTACATTCATAGTCAAACATCCAGAGACGAAATAAAGCACTTAAAATATGTAAATGAGGCTCACATATCGTGTGATAAAAAAAATCTTGAAAATACATGTAGCGCTAATAACATTAACAACCAGCTTGCCGTTAAAAATGGCATTTCAACAAATGATTCATCTGAAAAAAGAAAAGACGGAAAATGATTTTAGATATTGTGTAACAATAAGTTGGCAGCTCAAACACGAATGGCTCACCCTAAAATGCAGTTCGCCGGATAGAGATATTACTAGGGGGCTACGCCCCCTGGCCGCTACACGGCCCAACCCCCTGAAGGCGCTCCGCGCCATCAATGGGCCGCTTCGCGGCCCTATTTTTACCCTCCTATCAGTGTTAGTTTTATTTTTCCCCTAAAAAATTACGATATGAGGTATACTTTAATTTTAAACTTTACTTAAAATTACTTTAAAATTAAAAGGACGCGTTTTGGAATGACTGCTTGATGAATTGTTGCAGTAAAACAATGAACAATGATAGTCAGGTAATAATCAAGTTTATCATGAGTCGGGAATCGAACCCACACAGAGTTTATGCTGAACGCATTCGAAGTCTTACACGACTCGGCCACCGCTAGGCATGAGGATATTGGCGCGAATCTTGTGTAGATAAGTGTAGAGCTGATGCGCAGGCTACACAGCTCCTGCGCAACCTCCTCGACCACTGCGCATTCTCCCGCGCATAACGGTAGCAGTACCGGAGCATTCTGTAAACTCACTCACTTTTATAACGTGATTTTAAAAAAATCTGGATCCTTTTTCCAAAATCTGATTACAGCGGGCTCATCTAGGGCCTATTACCTGTCGACTTACCCAAAAAACTTGGAAATCGGCCCGGTAAAACGCTCAAACGAACTATGACAAAAAGTATAAATTTACATTGGTTAAATGGGAGAATTCGCAACTTTACCACGTAATATAAAAAAACCTGGGTCATATTTTGAAAATCTGGAAAGAGTTGGCTTATCTAGAGACAATTGCCCGTCGATAGCCGCAAAAATCATGAAAATCGGCCCGGTAGAACGCTGGAACTAAGCGTCACCAGTTTCGCAAAATTAGGAGGTCTTGGAGCTTATAGTATAGATTACTAAATTGCAAATGTATATTTCGAGCTAAATACTTAACCTCAGAAGTTTGATACGGAATGAGAAACTCACAGTTCTGTTCGATCAAAGCTTATGGAATGAGATAAATCCGTATTTTTCACAGAGATAACTATTCGTGCTCCCCTGTAGGTTTGTTGCCTACCCGGTGAAATTGAAGGCGACTCTTGAGTAGACAGAGTCTGCCAATAGTTTTGCACATTCTTTTTTAGCTGTATGGAAGAGAATGGACCGAGGCTTTGTGTTTTTCAAAACGCGCTCCTCTGCATGTTTGTTGGGTATTTGCGTTGTTCTTTTGTTATGTGTTTCAAAATTGAAGGCCAACTTCAGATGGACAATATCTACCAAAATTAAGGTTCATAACATCATTTATCGATCCAATTAATGCATGAAGCGGCGTACCCTTATATTTTTCGGATGGCTAACTATTCTCTCACCATGGTGATTCTTTACCTATCGATCGGGGAAGAAGATCGCGAACTTTAGGTGAAAGGTATAAATCAAAAAGAAGGAAGAATCTGGAACTAAACTCATTCGTGAGATGCGTTGATCAGATACATTATGGGCGATGCAGATGCCACGATGGAATTTCAGTAGCTTCCGTTCATTTGAATATTTGAATAGAATCTTAAGATTCTTCTCAAAATTGCTCATACGTGAGACTTAAAAAAAATGATAATTATAAATAGCACGGAAAGATTAGATTAAATATTTTGCTCTTCTTCTAAGAAATATCGCGGTATGAAAGTTACGTGCATTTCCTCATCTAATTCGTTGTCTATGCGAGTTGCAAATAATTCGGAAGAAAATAACCCCATGCAGGCAGGGCCGGATTAAGGGGGTGGCCACATGGGCCGCGGCCCATGGCGGCAAATCTAAAGGGCGGCAAATTTTTGCAATTTTTTTACATGTAGGTATAAAAAAATATCGGATTTAGAAAAAAAAATTACAAACGAGAGAAGGTGACAAAATCTCTCATTTCCCGAGGGTAGAGCAATTTTTAATTTTGTCGTCTTTCAGTGATACAAGAGACAGCACCTTTAGTTAGTCGAGTTAAGAGAGAAACCAAACACGCAATTTGGCCTGGAACGGCGCGGCGCAGAGAGCAATGATGACGAGGACTTGAGATGAAAAGGAGAAGCCCTCGGCGCGGCGATCAGCATGTAACGCATGTTAGCGCCTACAAGACTGCACGAATACTTCACGCATGGTATCAAACAGTGCGGTCATTACGGTCAGCGTGAAACGGATAGCGCCTACAAGAATGCATGACTACTTCACACATTGCGCCAAACGCATGGCGCCTACAAGACTGCGTGAATACTTCACGCATTGCGCCAAACACGGCGCAGTCTGCGCGGCGGCGGAAGTTAAAATCATTAAACCACATTCATGTTTGTTCTTTCATAATTTTAACGTTCATTTCTTATGAATGGAGGGCCTTGTCCACACAGAGATAGGTTTACGAAACTTAACTTTTGCTAGTAATGTGGACAGGGCATTCCCAAAACATGTGTTCAACACGAGTAAACACGTCTTATTCACCCCTCCCCCGCTGGCACGTTCACTTGATGGTTTTTATTGATGTTTCAATACGAATGTGAAGGGAGCGGCAAAATACAGGCGGCCCATGGGCGGCAAGTAGGTAAATCCGGCCCTGCATGCAGGTTCCCTGTATAGAAAGTAATCGTATGATAAGGCAGTAGGATAAACTCACGTATATTAGAATAGACAAAAAATAGAGCTTCCATGCACGACTCTTCCGTATTTACTCAGAAATAAAATCCTCTTATTTTCAGAGCTTTTCTCAATTTTCTCATGGTCACAAAATTATAATTTTTGCCACCCCTTGAGCTATTTCGTAAGCTCTGAAACATTTGAACTTACAACTGCTTCAAAGGCTGCAATTCTATTCAGTTGCCTCAAGATATTTCAAACTTCAAACTTCCTCTCAATTCATTTTTTTTTTTTTGCATTTCCACTTTTTCTCCTACTTCTGCAATAAAATAAAGACATTCGAGGCTTCGAGATTGTGATGGTGGTTGGTGCAGTTTTCATACGTCTCTCTTAACCCTTGATTGATCGAGATGAAGAATATTTCCGCATCAGCACACATACAAACCGAGCTGAACAGAGGAGACTCAAATAACATCGAAATTGAATTGAGAAACGTAGGTTCGAATTTATATTCCTTCTTAAGAGGAACTGTTGCAGATGGAGTTAAACGTTTATTTTCACGTTCAAAATACGACCATCCGTATTAGAATATTCATGAGGGGCAATGCACGGCCGTACGGCCGGTCAAACTCAGAATAGTCTGTACCTCATTTTTTTCAAAATTATGACTTCGTTTCTTTGGGAAATCATTTATAAATATGTATCGCGATAGTGGTGCTAGGAGGAGGATCAAGATATTTTGCGATAAAATGGTATTCAGTCCTCCAGTCTGATGATCCTGGAGATATCACCGTGACTTCGCTCTGTTCTTTGGCCGACTTGCATGAAATATTATCGAGATAGTTTATAGAAAATTTGATTTTGCGAGCGTCTGCCAGGATTTCCTCAAGAGGTGTATTGGAACGTTTGCTAGAGGACAGCTTATACGTGAAATATTGGAGATGACTCACATCGGAGATATGGAGTGTTTCCCTTAACTTTTGATATACATGCATAATTGCTTACCGTCGTGCAGATGAGGTCGGCCTTTATGGCGCACCAAGATGATCTTAAGACGAGAAATGTTTAATGAGAGCCTGGAGCTAGCGGCAGTGAAAGGAGTTCATCGACGCGACGCACAGTGGATCGAGTCAATGAGAGAGTTCGGACATGATTCAAAAACTTTAAAAGCGGATAGCTACATCAATATGAAATTTTGTTGTCTTAAAAGTGGTTCCATTGGTTCTCTCGTCAAATTTTCGACTGGAAAGACCCCTTAAAATTTAAAATTTTACCAAACAAATATCGAAGTTTCCAGTTTTAGTCCAAAAAAACATGTCTAAACTCTTCTACTGACTCGCTCTATTACGCAACGGCTCTGCAAGTCGAGACTTAAGGTCTTAAAGCTCAATGCACCCTGGGTCCTGGGACCCTGGGTAGACCCTGGGTCCCGGGTCTACTATACGCATTGGCGGATCCAGCAAATTGGCAACATTGTCTTTGCTCCATTTGAACCTATGGAAATGTATCGAATTTTGAAGGGGCCAGTTGCTCCGACGATAATCGATCAGGGAGACACACATGTGCACTGGCTACTCAACGTGAAACTCAAATGAAAGCAAGATGGAAGAAGCCAAGGGTGTCATTACTCACTACCGCGGTTGATGACGCCACAAACCAATTTTTTCAAAACGTGATATCTCGGGTAATTTTGAATGTAAGTTGCTGCAGATCTTATTATTTTTAACTAATCTGCAAAAATGAAGCATCAAAACACCATTCTAAGACCAGCGCAACTGACCCATTTTCTAATGCTTATATCAAAGTCGCCGGAACAAGATAAGTTTGTGTTAGACTTGTAGTTTTAAGAACTGACTATTCGCCGCTCATGGTATATACAGTTCATGGTATGGTAGTGCTGTTTTATGTCAGCACTTAAATATGAATAACTGTATTACTTTATGTATATATTATTCTACCTCTCCTTCTCTATTGCTAATGATTAATATATATATTATTGCCTAGGCGGGTAATTGAAGGCGACTTTCAAGAGGATGATACCTGCCAGCAGGTGAAATTATTGTTATTTGGTTCCATCAAAGTTACTGGAACGAGATAAATGATGACCGTATTCATAGTCGTTCATTGAACAGCTTCTTTCCTCAAAGAGGCAACGTGCGATTTACAATATAACTATAGTGAAGGAGGCTCAAGATGGCCCTTAAAATGACATCATAAAAGTAACAATTTTGTAGAGCCTCGACTACGATTATAAAAGGAATTAGATCTTTGCAAGTGATTCCCGCTCACAATGATTAGCCTTTGCAAATGATACAAAGAAAATTTCCAGGGCGTCTGGACCCCCCCCCCCCCCCCCCCCCCTTAGCCTCGTTAATTGTACCTTTTTTTGACTTTTGGAGGGCAGACATAAAATATTATCAGGGACGTACGCAAAATAATGTAAATCCCCCCCCCCTCTCTTAAAGAATTCCTAGCTACGCCTTTGGTACGATGACATGAATTTCAGTTTATAAATGTCATTTTAGGAATAAACTTTTAGGAATTCATTTATGCTGCAGAGAGTCTTTTCAATCAAAATTTGTCTAAGAAAGGAAGAAAACGCTGAGAAGTCAGAGTTTTTGAAAAAAGTTTGATCCACTCTCAGGACAGGTATTATTTCAGAAGCTATTACGATAAAGCCCCTAGTAACTAAAAAAGTCAGAGAAGCGTTAGACGAAATCACTAGATTCCCTCCCCCTCGTGGAAAAGTGACGAGAGGGGGCTCGCTTGGGAGTAAATTATATTCCGGTTTCGTTAGAGTTTGAGTCAGAAATTGTTTTGCATATAGGCACGCGTGCCCGTGCTTGAGCGGGGCGAAAGTCACGAGTTGGCTCCTCATCTTCGGCTCGATGCGGCGGATGGCCGAGCACGGAAGGGCACAGTTTAATGCAACATAATAACATAATATATATTCTATAGTTTTTGGTAAAGTGAGGAAGAAAGGAAAGTTAGGTTCTTGTGTGCGATCTTGGCTCAGTTTTCGTTTTGACATCCCCACGCTACGGGCGCAACTCCGAGAGACGCGAGAACGACGTTCAGTTTACTTTCACAGGTAAAAAGAATACCCTTGCTTTTTCACAGTGTCCTTATTCCGAAGAGCCTATCCATGGCTAAACGCTGAAAACATGCATTTCGGATTGCAACGTTACACATTTTCTCTAATATTTTTTTTATTAAAAGAACAGCAACAAACAACAATTTTTTTTTTCATTGTAACAATTATGATAGTATTTATCTTTACAAGCTAGATGTATAGAATTTTTATATTTTACATTACAACGCACGGAATTTTTAAAAAATAAAATGTGAAAATTACGAATTTAAATTAAAAAAATACTAATAGTTCTATACATTCATTGAGGCCGCTTTCACAGCGCTCTTCGTCGCTCTGCGACTCCCAGCCGGGAAAAGAAGAGCAACTCTTCATTATTTTTGGGAATTTTCTTAGATTTCTGTACTTGCTTTGATTATTAACTAAATTAAATCTGTAAATATTATTTTGACTTAAAGCGTCGTTTCTAGTCGACGAAATTTGGTTTTAGATAACATTATTCCGTGCAGATTTAACTCAAAGTCAATTTTTTTTAAATCAAAGAAACACTGTTTTGTAATCGTTGAGTTTAAATTCAAACAACGACATCAAAACAACGTTCTTTTAACTAAGAAAAACGGATTTAAAAAAAAAAAAAAAACAAATTTTGTCGACAAGAAACGGCGCTTGAAATTTTCTTTTCAGTGTTCCCTAGAAATCACAGAACAAAGTATTCGTTAATTTTACTTTAAAAAAAATGAGACCGGAATTTTGAAACGCTGCAATTAAGTTACGTGGATTCAAAATTTAACCTCTGCTATTCCTCATATGTATGCCTGTCAATTATTCACCAATGGCTAACGTTACAAATTTGTTTCTTTGATCGTAGCGTTTGAGAATCCTCGATTACCTGTGCTCTAGTTTTAAAAAAATAAATTTAAAAAAAAATTGAAATTTTCTATGAATTTTCTCAACTTATTAGAACATATTTACACAAAATTTCAAAGAGATATATTTTGATTAGTAAGTAATTTTCAGTAAGTATTATCATTGACGAGTCATTTGTTTGAGCCAGGGGCACGGAAAAACGTATGAGCTCGTGCTTGTGAGTGCTTTTTTTAACTGTACTGTTAAAATTTATGCGGGTAAAAGAAAAAAATTAAACGACTTGATGAGAACTGAAAAAATGCAACTTAAAACAAATTAGTTAACATTAATGGCAAATCAAATGAAATTGAGCGCACTAATGACGACAAACTTTTGCATTGTGTGAGGCAGATTTTGTGCTCCTTTAGATGTTTCAATACACTTATGGATACAATCCCAGTGAGTGTCATGATCAATCTATCAAGTTGGTACGTAAAATTGATTTATAGAAGTAAAAATAAGTACTTAAATCTTAGAGACACGCTTAGGACATTAACTGCTTAAAGCTACTATATTTCAGGGAGCAATAACTCAACATTAACACGCGATATCTTGATCGACGCGTCTACTCAACCTCCCACTGAGTTTGAGCAAAAAATTACGCTTGATCATCTGAATTCAATGCAAAGTTCTGGAAACGTAACACTTTTAGGCACACATGTCATTCAAAATTTCTTAACGTCAACATAGTTTTCAAGCTTAAAAAATTATGCGAGGATCTGTAGCCTGAGTGGTCTATGCACTTTAACAAACTGATTGCAGTAAACGCAGGAGCCGTATGGACAGGAAGTTGGTAATGTAGCTAACGTGCGTTAAAATCCAAAAAAACTGGAAATCACAATACAGAGGGAAAAAGCTCATTCAAGCACAATTTCCCTTCAAAGAGATACGCTGTTTGGTGCAACACTAGTTACAACCGTTCAGGGAGGCAACTGCAGATGCGTTTATTCGGGTCTAATTGTGGGGTTTGGAGGAGCTTGGAGAAAATTAAGATATTAATGATTTCAAGTAAAACTAGTCTTAATGCATTCTCTGTGCAAGATTTGCTCCGAAATACCAAGCTTTAAGCATCAACAAGTCAGATTGAACTTTCTTTCCACCATAAGAATCCACGTAATTTCCAAATTTCAAACACGTATTCAGGGGCGGACCGGTAGTCGAAAAGTTAGGAGGCGACCTAAATGTGGGGGCCCCTCTAAGAAGGTCCGGGGGCCCTCCCCCGGAACATTTTGAAAATTTCACACTTTTTAAACGCAATTTTAAGCATTATTGGAGTTAAATTCTACAGCACTTGAACTATAAAACAACCCACTCTTAGGATTTTTCGGGGGCCCCTTCATCAAATAAGCTTTTGGCGATCTTTCATGTCTCTTAGAAGAGACAAATTTTCAAGGATTTTGGGGCCTTTCAGTGACTGAAAAGGATAGGAAAATTACAACATTAAGGGGGAAAAACGATGACTCGAAAAAAATTCGCTGCGGGGGCCCCTTTGGGACCTCTGCGGCAAATTGACGTATTTCTCAAAATTGCAAAAACTGCACTTATGCACCTTGTCCTCCAAGCCCCTCAATTGAGCCTATCACCAACGCAGCGCAGTCTCCTGAATTTTCTGCTACCAATTGTTATTGCTATTTGCTAATTTCTATTTCTGTTTTCTGGATTCTAACGCACGTTGGCTGTTTCCAGCTTACAGTCTATAAGCTCTTCAAAACGGTATATACGTCACTTTTTTTACACTTTTTAACGCAAACTCGAATAGAAGCGCTGAGTGACGGCACGGTGGAAAACAGTATTTTTTCCACGTAGGCACCGAGAATGAGATGATCGGCTAGGTCAAGAACCTTGTAAAAAAATAAGTGGAGCCCTCCCGATCGTCGCATCGTATTTCGACGCTTACCCCGTCGCGGTAACAGTTCCTATTATTTTATGACACGCAACCCCCTCCTCCTAGTCCCTCGAGTATAAGTTTCGGCTTTGTCAAAATTTTATTATAGGCTCATTCTTCCTTCCAGTCTCTCCTCTTACTCTCCGTGTATCGAACTTTACTGTTGCTCTAATAATGCGTGCGCTGTAATCTTCAATTGGACAACATTGAGAAAACCAGGCATATCCACATCGAGATGTGAAAAAAGACCTATGAGTGAAAGTGTGGGGCTGGTAAAGTATGTTAGATAGGGCCGCGCCAATACCACCTAACTATACCCTCCAGAAAGAGGTTAGGAACCGGTGGTAAAGACCAAAATACACGGCATCTAATGGGGACTGCTGAAACGAGTGAGTGTTCGAAATGAAAATTACGTGCAAATATTTCAACACAACTTTAATTTAAGACGCGCGTTTGAAAATGAAGAACTTAAAAGCATTACAATTGCGTAGAAGAATGACAAAACTTTACTCAGCTAGAAGCTGACCCAGGTGAGAAAATCTGACTTTAATTATGACTTGGAAGCTTTTCTAGAAATTCACTTTTTAAAGAAGCTCAAAGTACATATGGCTGGTTTGTTTAACTCTATTTTTTTTTAATTTTTACCTCTTAATCGTCGACCTCGTAGTGAAAATCACGCGATACCTAGGATCGTTTCGAAGTCCTAGTGTGAGTTCTCATCGGAGAGCGTAAGGAACTGAAAGAGAGCTTCTTTCAGAGGAGTCTCAGGGACCTCAAAAAATATGAACGAGGCGTGCAAAACAACGCGTTGAGGGATATTTGGCCACGTTGTGGCCGCTAAAGCCTACCCGTGCTTCCATGCCGGGTGGGCTTTTCGAAAAACAAAGGGCCGCTGTAAATCCCAATACAATCTCGCGTAAACGTAAAACTTCTACTCCTTTATGTGAAAGTGCTTTTGCTGTCATCAGCTCAGATCCACTACCGAGGAGTGGAAAAAATTGTATGTTAGAATGGAGCACCATATCCATCTCTTTGCGCATCAGAGGAACTAGGAGGGGGCTGGCTCTCCAGGAATCCACTCAGCCTTCTCTCGGAGATGCAAAGGATTTTCCAAAATAAGACCGCGAGTCCGTGACATTTATTTCTATTCATCTTTGAACTGTATTTTAAGAACGATAATTTCAACATTTCCGATGGATTTGTAATGCAACAGAGAGTCACTTGAAGTTTCCCTTACTGTGCTCTAGAGATGGTTTCAAAGGTCATTATGGCGTCATTGAATATTTCTCTGAAAAATATTCTGCATCCAATTCAAGAGAATCCAAAATCAAATAGTAAAATAATCGTGACCACCTCTGAGAGGGTATCTTGATCTCGCTTGGACATAGAAGAAATGAGTGTGATCTGTGAGTTTTGTGGTGCAATATATTGAAAAAATTAATGGTGTTACTTAAAAAAGTATGGTGGCACCGAGGTTAGTTCAGGTGCCAAAACTGACACATTAAACGTGTCAAGTTTTAATGTATTATTCAGAAACGAAAATGCTAGGATTAACGAGCAAAAGCACAATAGTATCTTTGGGTTCGCATCCTTCTCGCAAGAAATGTCACAACATCAACAAATGCCTAAAAAACGGAAAGTTTCCTCCTCAGAAGGCGTAACTGGAACTTCTTTTGATGTCGGGTCGATCTGTGAAAAGGGCCTAATCACTCTCGTTAATGGGAGCATTCTGGCTAATCCGGTCATTTGACTCGTCGCGCCATCGACAGCTTCTGTTCCAAAATGTCCTAAAAGTGTCTACAACGATCGTGTTTTCATCCTTTGACCGACCTTTTCCTCCTTTTTCTTACCTCCGACACTGGTTAATTACGAGTACGTGATTTGAATGAGCTCAATTCTCAGCCTCTCGATTTTTTTATTTAGTCTATGTGTTGCCAGTCAGGGAATTCATTTCTCCCTCACTATTCAGCCTTAATGTTTATCCATATCAAAGCGTGATAGCCCAGACAATAGCGAAGATCCATGTTGTGGACATCCACCTTTTACGAGATTTATCGCAGATGAAATTAGTATCGATAATATTTGTTCAGTCTTCACACATATTTCTATTTTTCTTATTTTTATGATAGGAACAATTTGTTGCTGATATTCGAGTCGTAGAATTCGAATGGATTTGTGCTCCTTTGCTGTTGAGATGAAAATAGGCTGCGTGATTTCAGTGCGGTCCATGATGACGTGATTAACTGAAATAGGCGAGAACTTTCAAAAGTTGTGGATGTCGAGTACTAGAAGGCAAACATTGGTGTACACGAGTTAAAATAAGTATCTTGGAAATCTACAATCTCTTGCGTAAATGCGAAAATGTATTTTCCGCGCATTTATACCGTTTTCACATTTTCGTCAAAAACTTAAAATCTTTTTTCCTTATGTTTAACTTTTGCACTGATGTTCTTTTTCCGAAAACTCCTTCGGGGGTAAAGAAGACGGCGGATCTTGTTTGACGGCATCCCTCCTTCCCTCCTTGGCCTCTGCAATATTTCTCGTACATCGCGAAATGTTTACTTTCGTACGCTCAAAAGAAGGTTTCGTGATCCTCGGTTGCGGGTGCAGTTCCCGGAAGGGCTCAAAGAGGGTGGTAATTAAAGAGCGGAACATGGTTGCCTGTGTGAGCATGATTTACTCCAAGCCACCCCCCCCCCCCACAAACGCAACTTTTAGCAATGCAAAGAAAGATTTCTGTAAGTTTCGGATTCCAATTAATGTATTTTCGGTCTTCACGGCCGTCCGCCAATGGGCGCTGGGTAATCTTTTTCATCAGTCAACTTCGGGTTTTGTGAAATTCCTCGTTCGTGACCTTCGAAACGGACGGATTTTTTCATCCACACCTCGGATCGCCGTACGTAACAACCCCCTATCACCACCATTCCAGCAATAACGGGTGGTAAACAAAGCTGTATTTCACTAGAAATAAAATACGCACTGTGATAGGCACTCTTCTGACTTTTTGCCCTAGAAACTATATTTATACTCGCCTTCGTTCAAAGTAATAAGGAAATTTGAAAATTCGTATCCCCATCTCTGCGACGGGTTTCGTCTCGGGACTTCTTGAAAGCAAGAAACTGAACAAACAACAAACAAACTGAAGGCTCGGAAGCTCAATATTGGCGGGGGTGGACTTAAAATCGCCCCTCTCTGCTCGAGATGGTTTTAAATTTCGAGAGATGCATCAGAATCCGGAGATGAAGTTTTTTAAACCAACTGCGTAAGAAAAAATCTGAGATAAATATTATGTAAGAGAGGTAGGCAATGATGCATTTTCTCCGTTGATTTGCTTGTTTGTTAATAAGAAACGAATAGGTCAACCCACTTTACCATAAGCTATAATCATTACGACGTCTTGTTTGAAAATGTATACATCTTAACATTTGCTGCGATAAATCCAGATTTGATCTCACATCGTCTATGGAAAATCACATTAAGGAATTATCGCTGATTTACCGTAAACCTATCTCTATGTGGACGAGACCTTTCTTTTATGAGAAAAGAACGAAAAAATTATGAGAGAATAAACATAAATATAGTTTTATGATTTCAATTTCCGCCACCGCGCCAACCGCACTGTGTTTTGCGCAATGCTTGAAGTATCCCTACAGTCTTGTAGGCGCTATGCGTTTCACGCCAACCGCTGCTGACCTCACTACGTTTGACACAGTGCGTGATGTATTCATGGAGTGTTGTGGGCGCTAATATGTGTTTCATGCTGACCGGCGCGCCGAGGGTTTCTCCTTTGCATCTCAAATCCTCGTCATCATTGCTCTCTGCGCCGCGCCGCTCCAGGCCAAATTGCATGGTTCGTTTCTCTCTCAACTAAATTAATGAAAGGCGCTGTCTCTTGTATCACCGAAAAACGAACAAATTAGAAATTACATGCGCCTATGTCTACATGTCGCCATGTCTACTTTAACTCTCTTTGTAAAATCTTAAAGGTTCTGTTCTTTGATTTTTTTTCGTCCACTTATTTTTTTAACAATCATTTTTTCAATTATTCTTTTTAAGAAGAGTTATACCGGCGTAGTGCGATGCCCTCTCGATCTTGTCGTTTGGATGAAGGACCTAGTATGTAGCTCAAGGAGACGCATATTCTCGTTACATGCGTTATTGACCAAGAGCAACGAGATTGGATTACGTGAAATGTTTGTTCGTTTATAGGACATTTTGATCAATGGAGCATCGTCGCACAATGGATCGGGTCAATAGGAAAGGTCGGACAAAAGCTGGAATCTTTGAAAGTTTATATTTCCGAAAATATAAAACTATGAAGCTTAAGAGTGGTCCCATCGGTTTTTTCGTGAAATGTTCTTCGAGGGTTACCTCCTGAAATTGAATTTGTGACAAAATAAACATCAACATGTGAAATTTTAGTCACAAATTTCATGTTTGACCTCTTATATTAGTTCGTTCTACTGTGCGTCTTGGGATATTCATGGAATCGTAAAGGCTCACGTACTCCGTATTTTAGCACCAACGACGCTTCCAAAGGGTGTAGTTCGCCCGGGATAGGTACTGGACCACTTTATCGAAAGACATCTAACTGGTGTCTATATCATAGCGTTTATTAATCACCGGTGTACCAATTTAATCTTTGTTGGAGACGGGCAAATACTATGAAGAGGAATGATTCGTAAAATTGAGCGGTGGATTTTGCATTTTAATACTGAATAAAGAGTATGGAAATGTCAAATATATAGCGGGCAAAAGAGGCCAGCGGGCCGATTATTGAAACTGATAGACAAAGCGATAGACAAGGAGACATAGGGAGTATAGAGCGATCCGATTGGTTGACATGGTTGGTTCTTATAGAAGGAAGAAAATGATGGACTAACTGTCGGGTCTTTGGTGGGTTGCCGTTAGTTAGTCCATTACCTGCCTCCTATGTCCATTGTCACCACCCGCTTCCACCAATAGGATCCCTCCAAATCCTCTTTGTCGTCTTTGTCTTTAGCTTTGTCTATCGGTTTCAATAATCGGCCTGCAGATCGATAGAGACAAAAGTAACAGTACACTGAAAAAAAAGTAGTTAGCGTTGAGAACTAATTTGGTGTTTTGCCTAAAAATTGACGCCTCATCGCATTTCTCACTTGAGTCTTCAGCTAAGCACTTGCACTCTTCTGTCTAAAAATAAAGCGTCTTATTTTTCTTCGTCGAATGCATAGGACTGAAGGAGACTAGTCCGTCATTTGCGAGACTTCAGGAAAAGTCTTTGATAAGTGCAGTGCGTATCATGATCGACCATGAAGCATATCCTGCATCGTGGCATTGCACCTTTTTAATTTTCATAAAGTAGTGGTTTTAAATGCTGAATTTTTTCGACACACATGCTTTCTCGTAGATATAATTCAAGATGGTTTCTAACCTCGCTCATTTTACGATAATGCGCAAAATAGATGCGCACGCGTTACATTGAACTTTTGCGCATAGGGCATGCAGTTATTTCCACTCGAATGCATATCGTCATTTATTCCCAGACGACATTTAACTACATCATTTTGTAGCCAAATTTTCTCTCGCAAATTTCTTTAAAAAAAAACCGATGATGGTTTTTTTTTCAAGTAATATAGAGGGCTTGGAGAACTAGGCATATATGTGCAGTTTTTGAAAACAATGAGTTATTAGTGATTTCAAGTAAAACTAGTCTTGATGCATATTCCCTGAAAAAATCGCTCCCAGGTTTCACTTTTTAAGCTCCAAAAAGTCAGTTTTAACTCTCTTTCCGCCATAAGGCTCCAAGTAATTTCGAAACTTCAAACCCGCATTTCTCGAAATAGCAAAAACTGCACTTATGCGCCTTGTCCTTCAAGCCCTTAAGTGAACATTAAAGATTCTTAAAAGTTGAAATTGAGATAGGTGTTCTTTTACTTTCGCCATCGATATAAGGAAAAAAACAGAACGTGGGGTGGCCAAAAATCTGTAACTTGGAGGAAAAATGCATAGTTTTGCTTGAAATTTCGAGGATATGCTCAACTCGCATAAGAAAAATCAGGAATTTTGACTTACCTTTCTGGCCTCAAAATGGCGAATTGTTAAAAATCTCCGAGCCCTGCATCTCACCCCAGAATTTTACTTTGGCAAGTGCGGCATCGATTTCTACATAATTTTACCCGTAAAACTCGAATTTCTGGTGGAAAATTCGAAATAACCCACTAGGTAGGCCTAGAGTCCCTTTATACTGAGAGTCAAGACAACACCCTCTCATGGAGTCACAAACGGGAATAAAGATTACACAAATTGAACGTTTTTCGTAATCTTTGATCGGCCCATTCTCAAATTCAATTCTCCGTTCCTTCTCTCATTCTGTTTGTTCCTTGCCGAACCTGTAATTCCCTGGTCCAGTCTAGATTATAATCTTTGCAATCGGTGAAATGTAATCTTTATTCCCGTTTATGACACTGTGAAGGCCTAAAATACGGGAACCAATCAGAAATGGATTCATATTGTCTTGACTCTCAATATAAAGGGACTCTAGGTAGGCCTAAATTCGAACTTAGGCCATTTTGAAGCAAATTAAGGGCATTGCAATGCACCTACGAGGATCCTAAAGCTGGCCTCTCGCCGGAAGAATTTGTCAACGATGGGAAGAGCTAAGGGGTAAGTATCGGGAAGCAGAGCATGAAAAAAGCTCTAAAATCAAGAAGAGATTCCCCGACGTCGGCAATGAGGATGAAAAGACTGCATCTTAAGTGCTTCAGAGCCGACGAGAAAAAAGGAAAAAGAGCGCAAAAAAGATTTGATACGGTGAGATTAAATGATCGCTTCATTTTATGCATACAAAACGTTACGCACTACGCACAGCGCCCGGTTCGCAACTGCTAGCTCCTTGAATTTCTCATCAAAAGATAGAAGGTGCCCGCTGCCCGGTTGAGAGACAATATATAAAAAATATCAATGCAATACTCCTCAATTAATTGAACTGATAACAACATTCCCAATTGAAAAGTACTTATCAGGTACTATTTTAGATTTTTAACCATTTTTATTTATCTAACTGAGGATGGCTGAATTTTTAGCCGAAACGTTTTGGATTTGTGTATGTGAAATTTTAGTCTTGTTACCCGCTTTTTAAATTGCTTTTTTATTGTATATCTTGTCACGGGCTACAGAGCATCTATCATATTTCATTACTCTTCAATTAAGTTCAGATCATTGATAATATTTTGAAATCGCACGTCAGGAGTATTGTTTGAATGAATATTTTGAATAATATTGTATTTTTTGTGTGATGATGTTCTTTTTATGTAATAAGTTTAAAATTTGGTATAAAACATTCCAGATTAATAATGCAGTTTTTCTTTGAAATAAGTTCGCAATTTAGTAGGATATAATGTTTATTTTTGAGGAAAAGTATGAATACTGTTCCTTGAAATTTTCAGGAATTTTAGATCAAAATACGAACGAACTTCTCTAAAAAATTGGAAGAAAAATATTCAATAGTTTACCAGGGAATGTGTGTTTTATCAAAGAAAATTTGGCAACGCCTGAAGCTTTATGCGGCGTTTCTCCTTAGTGCGGCAGATTTGTCATCCTCATCAGTTCAGTTAGTTGCGATATATCAATTGATATGTAATTTAAACCTACGGTAAAGAATCGATTATTAAGGTGTTCGCTGCGAACACTCTGTTTATCGATCCTTTTCCATATGTTTAAATGGCCGATCATTCGATATATCGCAAAGCACGCAACGCCACTGAGTTCAGTATTGGTAAACTTCTTCTGAGGCAAAAAAACCAACCAACAATGATGACACTGACTTCACATAATTTTTAATGACAGAGAGAGAAAACTCACAGACAAAGATAACCGGCTTCCCGCCGCGCCAACAAACTAACTAATTGGCTGACAGTGACGTCAGTTTGATTGTTATTAGGTTTTTGTGTAGTTGGCCGGCACCAATCACGCCAAACATTTATTTTACCTCAAGGAAATCGCTTCTAAGTTGACTCGTGTGAAATTAAACTTTTGGATGTATATCTGAATTCGCGTGTGGATTTTCAGACGCTCGATACGTTTTGTTGCATTCAATAATGGATGGTTAGACTTGCATGTGAGCAGTTCGTGTCCAACGATCATGCAAGTTTAACTCGAACGTCAGTATTTTCCCCCAATCTAATGATATACATTGTCTAGGAGGAGCCCCTTGATTATCGCTGTGTCCAAACCGATGCGACTTTTATTTCTTTACCTAACTTCCACGATGATATGGTTAAAATAAATGCGAAGAAACGCCCTTATAACTTTTCCTCTTCCCAGCTACCCATCTTGTGCGACTGATGAGTCGCACGAGGAGCGAAAGGTGCCTTAATGCGGGGATAAGGTACATATCGACGGTGAAATTACCAAACCACGTATCTCGTTTGCTGTGTTTAAAAATCTACGCTCACATTTTATTTTTTTGAAATAGACCAAATCAATATCATTCCTTGAAATTTTCACAGAATTTTCTTCGCACGAAGAGGAAAAATCACAGAAATTCTCAAGACTAGACATTAAGTAGTTTTTCATTTAAAAAATAAAGTATGACAGGAAGTCTGCGACGTCGCAAACCGAGATACGTGGTTTGGTAGTTTCACCATCGATATATCGACGGTGTAAGCTGGCAATCACATAACTCGTTTCCGGTGTCTGAAAATCTCCGCCTCTGTGTTATTTTTTTAAAGGAGAACAAATTGACATCATTCCTTGAAGTTTTTGCAGAATTTACTTCGCACAGAGAAGAAAAATCATAGCAGTTTTAAAGAATTGCTGTTGAGTAGTTTGCCGTTTAAAAAATGAAGTATGACAGGAAGTCTGTGACGCGACGTCGCAAACCGAGCTATATGATTGCCGACTCACACCGTCGATATATCATACTATCGTGCTAAGAAAACACGCCGTATGAACTTTCAGGCGTTGCCAAATTTCCATTTATTAAACAAGAATTTTCTGGTAAACTTGTGAATATTTTTCCTCCAATTTTTCAGATAATTTTGTTTGCAATTTCACTGAAAGTTCCTAAAAATTTAAAGGAAAAATATTATTAACTTTTCTCAAAAATCTACATCTAATTGAAGGAAATTTGGCAACTCACGAACGCTCATATGGCGTTCTTCCTTAGCATGGCTGCATAGCTTATAGGGGTTTATTATGCTTACTCATGCATGGTTCAAAGAATACCCATATAATTTCAAAAATTGATCCGATGGTAGATTTTTGGTATAAACGGTTTTTTTTTGGTGGTAGACGATTGGTAGAACGAAAAACGGGACATTTAAAGCAGTTTAGCCGCAGCGCTGTTGCCGGTATATGACTGCACTTCGAACGCTTAAAGCATTATTGAGATTGCGAACAGTGGCTTTAAAATTTGATCCATATTCTTGGAATATTAGAGAACGTTCGGCGGCGACAGTTAAAAATCGATAATGTTGACCCCTAACAGGTTTCATCGTTGTGCGGAACGATTTGAGTTCCTACCTCGAGGGGCATGTTACCCTACTACGTCACAACTAAAGTTTAAAAGTGTTTGTGTTTGAACAATTACACTGACTGACCACGCCAAGCGCATTTAGTTTTAATTACTTTCTGGGAAAGAAAAGAGAAGGATGGAGAAAGAGTGAAAGGACAGTTTATAAACAAGTAATGTTGGAGCCCTTCATTGTACCAATACGTTTTTTGTTGCAGTTTCAACGACCCACGGATCAAGGCCAAACTTGAGGAGCTGATGGGCACAAACGTTGTCCGACTCACGGACAGGAATTACATGCTCCAATTGCGTGCCAGACTCTTGGACGAGTATGAGCAAAATTTACGAAAAAGGATGAAGGAGCGAGAGGTATGTTCGTCCAGGAATCTGATTTCGGAAAATTGTAAAAACTCGAGTTATCTCAAGAGAAATTGGACTATTTCTGCCAAACGGAACTATGTGCATTAAGACATGAGCCCTGGGACCCGTAAGAATGTATGCATAACGGGCTACGTCATAGTTACGTACATAGTTCCGTTTGGAAGAAATAGTCCAATTTTGACCTATTCTTACCAAGGAATTGATTGAAATGCAATTTTAAAGATGCATTCAACGCCACGATTTAATTTAGCAACTTATCTCGTGTTTTCCTAGGGAGGATGAAAGAACAAACATAAATGCGGTTTAATAATTTTAACTTTCGCCGCCACGCCGCGCCGCGCTGACTGCACTCTGTTTGGTGCAATGCGTGAAGTAATCCTACAGTCTTGTAAGCGCTATGCCTTTCACGCCGACCGCTGCTGACCGCGCTGTCTTTGACGCAATGCGTGAAGTATTCAAGCAGACTTGTAGGCGCTAATAAGTGCTACATGCCGACCGTCGCGCCGCGCCTGGGGTTTTCCTTTTCATCTCAAGGTATCGTCATCATTGCCCTCTGCGCCGCACCGTTCCAGACCAAATTCCGTGTTCGGTTTCTCTCTTAGTCTTAACTCGACTGATTAAAGGTGCTGTCTATTGTATCATAGAGAGACGACAAAATTAGAGATATACTCTCAGGAAATGATAGATTTTGTCACCTTTTTTTCGTTTGTAATTTGTTTTCTGAATCCGATTTTTCTTTATACATTCAAAAAAATTGCAAAATTTGCCGCCATGGGCCGCGGCCCATGTGGCTACACCCTAAATCCGGCTCTGGCCTGCTGCGGTCTGATTATTGAAATTGATAGACAAAGCGATAGACAAAGAAGACACGGGGAGTATAGAGCGATCCTTTTGGTTGAAAAGGGTGGTTATTATAGACTAAAGGAGAAAATCGAGGGGGGTCAGGGGTCTCTCGTGGGTTAGGTTAGGCTAGGTTAGGATCTTCCTCCTTCGTCCATTGTAACCACCCGCTTCCACCAATAAGATCTCTCCATATCTCTTTTGTTTTATTTGTCTATAGTCATGTCTATCAATTTCAATGATCGGCCCGCTAGAGTGCTAGGTTCCGTACATAATTGCGTTTGAGAAGCATGATGAATGTTTCCTTCAATAATTTAAGTCGATTGTCTTCTTTGCACGCGGTGTTACTGCCACTATTCCACATGCGCTTCCGTAAATATTGCTTGGTGCTATTCGACAGTACGTCTGCACCTCTTACTACCTTCTTTGATCTCCCTCATTGAGGAACAACGCACTTAAGAAAATGATAAAAATTCCTTGACGTGTACTCCGTACAAAAAGTGGGCAGACTACTTCTTATGCCAGATCGTATCTGCGCGACTTTCCCGATTCCCCAGGGAACACCAGAGACCTGGAGGTTAAGCCGATTTTTCCGTTCAGCTCACGGATTTCCCCTGGCGAGAGGAAGCCGAATCTATCGGGTAAATATACTCCCCGAGTTTCGCCGTTGAACTCAACGGAAGCGACTAACTTCGTGCCGTGCTTTGGCGTCACTACAGAGTCGACTGCAAGGAGTGGGTACTTTTCCCCTGCTTTCAATTCTTCCGGCCTGAGGTTGTGAGCCCCAGCTCTGTTGAAAGCTTCAATGATGACTTCGGTCCCGCGCGTTTATCCATCCTTTCACACTTTCCATACAAAGTCAGGCTGCATGAATGTGAGGCTCACTCATAACTGCAGCGACGTCTGCCTTTCTGAGAATCTCTCATTATGGTCGCACCTGCATAACGCTGCACAGTGGATCGAGTCAATCAGAGGGCTCGGATACATTTGAAAATTTGGACTAAAACTGCACATTTTGATGTTTATTTTGCCATATTTTAAATTTGAAGGGGTGATATTTTAAGAAAATTTCACGAGGAAACCAATGGAACAACTTTTTAAACCTCAAGTTTCGTATAAACCGAGTTATAAGCTTTTAAAGTTTCCAAATTTTGTCCGACCTCTACTGTTGACTCGATCTACTGTGCACTGTGCGTCGTTGCCCCCACGAAAGCACGTAACCATATTCCAATGCTCCCAAATTTCCCCCGCAAAATGCAATTTTGAATGTGGAATCCTGGGCACATCTAAATGAGAATTTCGCCGAATTTTGAACTGTCCTCGTGTAAAAATCGGACGGATTTTGAACGAAAATTGCACCGGTGCATTTTGTAAAAAGTCAATTTGTTTGAGTCAATTTTGCAACCTTGGGATTGTGTTGCGTTCCTTCGTTCGGGAACCGACGATTAGAGACTGTTTTGACTTGACGTTTTTCCCGTTACTTTTGGAGGCGACCGGTTCTACGTTTGATCCCCAGCTAGATCTGAAAATGTATTTCCTTGTCTCACGACGCGACAATAGAATAAACAGATAAAAGAACAATAGATAATTGAAACCGGAGACGTGTGGGAAAGATGGGGGTGCTCACGCAAGCTGCATGAGAAACAATGCAAAAGTGGGTGTGATTCCTTTTGGCAAAATGGAAAAGTGGGATTTGGCATTAAACAGAATAGTGCGAAAATATGCTAACTCATGAGCCATGGGCATGTGAAAAGATCGTTGTGGACAGGGCTCATGAGTTGCCGTCCTCGCGTAGGTCCCCATCGTCTACGCTGACGTCACTGGCGCTTTATAATTACCATTCATTCCTATGACCCTCACTTAACGAGCACACTCCCTCTTTTCCATTTGTCTCTCATCCCTTTTGGCATAAAAGACATCCAAATAGCATTTAAAAATAGCAATTAAGTGACTGATAGCAATTTTTACCATTAAAAAAGCGTTAGTGACTCACATTGGCCCAAAAATTGATCTCGAAAGAAATGTCTCAGTGCCAAATTGATGGCTTTGATCCCTTGTCTAGACATTCAAGAGGAGCGCCTCACGAGAATATGATGGACACAAATTGTAGTTGTGAGGGAGAGCTAGTTAAAAATTATTTAAATACGGGATGTATGACGGACATTTTGAACTACGTATTGTCAACCTGAATCTTTTTAGATAATTGAAAATTCGTCCGAAAGAGTCAAATTCATTCCTCCCGGATATTTCCTCTAAATGGGGTTTACTACAGAGGATTGCTCGCTGCTCGGTTATTTATGGCTGAATACTAGAAGTCTTTAACTGCTTGGAATAATGCTGCTAAATGATGTATTTGTTTCGGAGAATGAGCAGTGGACCAAAATAATAATCGTTTTGTTTGTTTCACAGAGAGACGAAGTAGAACGAGAAAAAAGGCTAATCTTGTCAGGTAGGATGCCGATTGAAGATGCACCCGCGGAGCTGGAGGATCATCCTGTATTCAGGATTACACAATTCACGAGAAAAATCCTTCAAGAGAAACGAGAGAAGGTTAGCACCTGCTTATCATTTCATCTGCTATCTCTTGGCTTTTTTCACTGCCATTATATTCATATTTTTCAAGACGAATGAATGAGAAATCAAGTATAAAAAACGAACGTGCTTTTCTGTTATTCCTCGATCGAATCGATGTCGATCGGTTCGCGTTTATCTATTGCCATCGATTCCTGTCGATCTAGTATTATCTAAATCCACGCGTTTGATTGAACAACTCTTGTTTGTGTGCGTGATCGTGCTATTTCACAATGCTACCACTATTCGAGCACGTGGGAGCTCGTGTTGCCTACGACGTAATTGAAGGCGACTTGACGAGGCGTTAAAGTAATCTTTCCCACTTTGAGAAAAGGCCGTTTTATTTTCTCTTTTCTTCTTTGTATTGCTATCATTTTCCTCCCCTTTCTCATTTCTTCTTCCTCATTCCTTCTTATCCTTTCTCTTTTCTTCATCTCCCTCCTTCTTTATTCCACTTCATTATTTTTTTTTCTTTTCTTCATCTCTCTCCATCTTTATTCTCATTCATTATTTTTTCTCTTATCTTCAGCTTCCTCGTCTTCAGTATGTTTTCTTTTTCTCTTTTCTTCAACTCTTCTACTTTTTCATCTCTAATATTATTTTCTTTTTCATCCATCTCTAATCTTTTTCTTCTTCCTTCTATCTCCTTCTTTCCTTTTTTCCATCTCATTCCTACTTTTATCTCTCTAATTTTTTTCTCTTCTTTTTAGTGTTTTTGTCCCTTTTTTCTCGTCCTTGTTATTTCTTCTTCTTTTCTTTTTCTTCCATTTTCTTTTCGTGTTTTTCTTTTTCCTCCTCCTCTTCTTCATTATCTCTTCTTTATATTCATTATCTTTTTTCTTATTCTTCCTCCTCTTCCTATTTTTCTCTCCTTCTTAATCTTTTTTTTTTTATTTTCCCCCTGGTAAAAATTGGCGATAGGAGCATCGTTTGAAAATGTCATAAGAGTTCTTATAGCCGACTGAAGAAGGCTATTGAAAATCATACAGCTGGCTGTAGAAAGCGGAGCAAATCATATAGCCGGACTATACGAAGCTATAAAAAAGTATACAGTCGGGCTAGTTCCTATCGCCGGGCTTTACACTTTATCGCCATTGGCTATAAATGGCTATAAGAAATTGTGTAGAAATTCGTGTGCTTTAGAAATCCTTAAGTTTGATACGGAACTACCTTCACATTTACAAAACACATTATATTTTCCTTTGAAACATATTTTTTTTACATCAATTAAAATGAGAATAGTCCATACAGAGTGTGCAAAAATTTCAAAATCATGACTTGAATAACGCTGACTCCGCGAGCTTAAATATTAGAGTCTAACACAAAGCGGAGCGGCGACGCACTGGCGCCTACAAACCTAACAGGGATACTTCACGCATTGCGCGGCGACGCACTGGCGCCTACAAACCTAACAGGGATACTTCACGCATTGCGCAATGCGTGAAGTACCCCTGTTAGGTTTGTAGGTGCCAATGCGCGTTTCGCGCTCTCTGCCCGCTCGCCGCGCCGCAGCGTGCTACGGCGTCTGAAGCAACTATATCACACCAGAGGTATTGCGCAGTATCATAAGAAATTGAAGGCGCTCCAACATATTAAGAATGACAGGCATCCTTCAAAAGTACGGAGCTTCCCTCGCAAAATAAATCAAGATACTACGGCACAAAAAGAGAGCGGTAGTCCAAAAACTAACTAAGTCCTAGTATCCGTATTTAGTAACGTTTAGCATAAACTTTATCGTCTGGCTGTTGCTTAATCGCTATCGGCTATAAAAGGCTATAAGAAATTGTGTTGCCGACTACAGAAGCTATTGGAAATCTTACAGCCGGCTTTAGGTCAATAGTATTTTGTAACACACGTTCTACTGCCAATTTTTACCAGGGCCTTTGTTCTTCATCCTTTCTTCTCCTTTCTTTAACGACTCTTTTTCTTCAACGTCCTCCTCATGCCTTCTTTGTTTATCTCCTTTTTCCTTTTTTTTAGTTTCTTTTCTTCTCCTTTTTCTCCTCCTTTTTCTTCTCGGACGGACAATAAAAACTGGTTTCTTTTTTTTTTAGCAGAAAACAGCATAAAATGAGCATTACGTCACTGACCCTTTATCCATAAATGTATCTTCTGCAGCAAATTTTCCGATAGAGACCATCTGACTGTTACATACAGATTCTTGCAACATAAGCTGTAATTGAACTGTTACTTGACGTTCTGAATCGGCAAGAGTGATGTCGGCAGCTTCGGGTTCGCCTTCAATTTGCCGCGTGGGCAACAAAACCTACCGGGGAATGCGAATAGTAGTTATCTATTCGGAAAAAACTACGTTTATCTCGCTCTTTAAGTTTTGCTTCGACGAGGCTGTAAGCTAAATTCTTTTGGCAGCTTCCTAGGAAATCGCAGTAGATGAATCTGTGCATGCAGTTCGGCAGTTTATTATCCACAACTATAGTAACCTACAATTGAATAGGTTACTATTCTGCCGTGCTAAGGAAGAACGCCGTATGTGCATTCGATAGTTGCCAAATTTCCTTCGACAAAATGTTCATTTTTTGGGAAAGTTATGAACATTTTTCCTTCACATTTTCAGAATCTTTGGGTGGAATTGCGACCAAAATTATCTGAAAAAATGGGAGGAGAATATTCATAAGTTTACCAGGAAATTCGTGTTTTTTCTAAGGAAATCTGGCAACACCTGAAAGTTCATACGGCGTTTTTCCTTAGCACGGCAGATTAGACGGGCGCAAGTCCAAAAAATCATAAACCCTGGCCTTGGTCGATTACCCAGGACGCTAAGGCTCATGAGTTGTTAGACTTACGCTTATCCGATTCCATTTCGAGCGGGTCATTTTTTCCACTTGCAGGCAATGAAAAGACAGACGTTCAAATGCAAAGCTGTACCTGTGGACGTCCTGGTGGACAAAAAAATCAACTCGACGGTGGGGACAGAGCGATCCAAAACGCACTCGAACGACGAGGAGTTGAGGTTGGGGTCCTGCGAGACTCTCGACAAAGTCGACGGCGCGGGAATCACGAGCTCCGAGGACCGGCGCTCGGTCGTCATCGAGGAGATGGCTCCCGGTTTCATGTTCACCCAGGAGGAATATGATAACCTGAAATACGAGGCGCCTCTCGTCAAGCAGCTCAGAACCATACAGGTGCAGCCATCAAGTCTCAACCACCACCAAAAATAGAGATATTCCCTCGTGCTCAGCAATCCGAGCCATGCCAACTTTCATCAAAGAAAATATCCATTCTGAAAAAAAGTTACGGGGTGTATAGACATACCGGCCGTTCCGGGCTCAGAGGCCGAAAGTTCCGGGTGCTGGAGCCGAAGCTTCGATTGCTCCGGGTGCTAGAATCGAAGCTTCGACTGCTCCGGGTGCTACGCCCGGAATATGCGGCCCCTGAGCCCGGAACGACGGTATATCTTCATAGCCCGTGCGTACGGCTTCCACGGCCTGAATTTTTTTTCTCAATGCATTTTTGAAGAATGTTAGGAATATTCTCTCCGCGAATTCTTAGGATATATCTGCCGTGCAACGCAAAAACGCCGTAAACGTCATTTTTAATTTTTTTGGAAACAATGTATCATGGCAGAAAAACCTGTGTACCTTGGGACAATTTTTTTACAGAAACCTTACGCAAATACTATGAAGAACTTAACCTGAAAATTTGAGGTGCATGGGTAAAACGGTTTTTATTTTGAAAAGTGTTAAGTTCCAAAAAACGCGGGAAAATCTAGATGGATTTACAGCGCTCTTGCTTAGGATGACAGATTTAGATTAAATTGCGAATACAATTTCATGAAAAATTGTGAAGTCCTTTCATACTGAAAGCTAAGATACGGAGAACCCATTGGCTTTCGTATTTTTGGCTCCTATGATGTCACAAAGGTTACATTTTCAACGATTGCAAAGATTACGAACCGGAATTATAGCAATCAAGTTATGGATGGATTTGGAACCCGTGCAGCTAAAGTGCGCATTATTTCGCAGACCTCATGAGACCCTTTCCCAGATCTCTGAAATCTTTCTCTCATTTATTGAGTCCCTTCCTCATCCACCCCGTCTTGTGGCCGCGTGCCGGTTGGTTTTGGTGCCAATTTTTGAACGTGAATTCAGATCTGACCGTGGGACTTAAGTGACCGGCTGCCGAAAAATGAGGATTGATGAATCCTCATTGTTCTGTAACAAAAGTTCAATCTGAGCTCGCAGTCCAGTGGGGGAGAGAGAGAAATTTTATTCCTTTCGCGACCGCATCCTACGGGCCCCGAACCCAAGAAAAATAATCGGCAAACATGTCACGATTCTTTCTTCAGGGCTTACTGGTTTTTTTTTTCTTCGTCTTGTCCCTCTTTTGGAGGGGGAGGAGTACCGGATCAACCTGATAAATACCCAACCGAGCCAAATCTCAATGACGTTTTATATCAGTGACGTTAATCTTAATGACAAACCCACTGGATTACGCACAACGTGAACTCGGGGGCTAGACTTATTCGGGAGAATTAGGAGATAGACAGAGGGCACTTATGGAAGTAGGACGCAAACAATATGAAGGTGAGAAGATCGAAACACACAAAATTTAGGCCTGTCTTTTCAAACAATCGAGGGAGGCAGGGTGATTTCACGTTGTGTCTAGGAAGTATCTTTGTGGTGCGTGGGAAGGCAGAAAATGATAAGGCACAGAGAGTTATACCGTTGACAGAGGAGAAATTGCGTGGGCTCCTCAAACACTGGCAACAATAAGTTAGTAAAAAGTGTCTTTTTTACTCTCGCTTCTGAAATTTTTGTCGATGGTCTCACTTTCAGAAACTTGGTGGTCGCAGGCTAAGTAAATTTTCGGAAAGAATTTTGCTGGAAAAACGGGCCTTTTTTGCCATCCTTATCACTTCACCGCGGTACTTCATCCTTTTAACCAGAGGGCGACGGTATGAGTGCACTTCATGGCGCTGATGCATTTCTTAGCCCTCTTGGCTCTCCAATATTTCTGAAATTTATGAAAAATAATGAGGAATACCTATGTTTCCATCCACTTTTCTGAAGACTTTTAGCTCAGTCTAGATGCTTGATTTCAATGACATCATAGTATTCAAAATCTCATTTCATGTCTAACCTAAAAAAAAGAAAACACTAAAAATTAAATATTAACAAGGTTAAACATATTTTACTTTTAAGTACAAATGCAGGTTGCATACGCAGATTTTGAGGTGAATGTATACCAACTTTTCCGTAAACCTCATATCCTCATTAAATTTTATGAAATTCAATGGAATTTCCAGTCCCTCAAATGTCTCTTTTTGTTCAATGCCCTGCATGATAATCAGGGCCGGATTTACTTAATTGCCGCCCAAGGGCCGCCTGTATTTTGCCGCCCCCTTCTCATTCGTTTTGAAACATCAATAAAAACCATCGAGTGAACGTGCCGGCGGGGAAGGGGTGCATAAGACGCGTTTACTCGTGTTGGACATATTTTTTGCGAAAGTCCTGTCAACACTACTTGCAAAAATTTACCGAACTTGGCGCGAAAATTAAGTTCCGTAAAAATATCTCTGTGTGGACAAGGCCTTCCATTTATATGAAATAAACGAAAAAATTATGAAAGAACAAACATAAATGTGGTTTAATAATTTTAACTCCGCTGCTGCGCCGAGCTGACCGCGCATTATTGTGTTTGGTGCAATGCGTGAAGAATTCACACAGCCTTGTAGGCGCTATGCGTTTCACGCCGCCCGCTGCTGACCGCACTGTCTTTGACACCATGCGTGAAGTATCCATGCAGTTTTGTAGGCGCTAATATGTGTTACATGCCGACCGCCGCGCCGAGGGTTTCTCCTTTTCATCTCAAGTTCTCGTCATCGTTACTCTCTGCGCCGCGCTGTTCCAGGCCAAATTCCGTGTTCGGTTTCTCTCTTAGTCTGAACTCGACTGATTAAAGGTGCTGTCTATTGTATCACAGAGAGATGACAAAATTAGAGATATACTGACAGGAAATGAGAGATTTTGTCACCTTTTCTCCTTGGTATATTTTTTTTTTCTGAATCCGATTTTTCTTTATAACTACATTTAAAAAAAAATTGCAAAATTTGCCGCCCCCTAAACTTGCCGCCATGGGCCGCAGCCCGTGTGGCCAACCCCTAAATCCGGCCCTGATGATAATGCGCAACCACCTGAGGAGATCCTCATATCACACCATTGGATTCGCTTCTGCGGCTGTTTTGGTGAATTGACATCGAATAACGTTGATCGATAATTGAGAGGCTTGGAGGACAAGGCGCGTAAGTGCAGTTTTTGCCATTCCGAGAAATACGTGTTTGAAGTTTTAAAGCTACATGGTTCCTTATGGCGGGAAGAAAGTTCAAACTAACTTTTTGATGCTTAAAAATTGGAAAGTGGGAGCGAATTTTTCACAGCCTATGCATTAAGACTAATTTTACTCGGAAATTATTAGGATCTCAATTTTTTTAAAGACTGGATTTATGCGTCTAGTCCTCCAAGCCCCTCAAATAGCGTTGCTTAAATGGGAATTTATTAATCAAGGCTGTTCGACAAGATTCGACAATCGACCTGCCTACCTCCATTACCCATTTTATACAATCATGACATGTTGATTTCGCGGAATGAATGCGGTTTTGCAGAAAATTGCTCTTTGCGCCGAAAGAGCAGAGACCGCGCTACCAATTACCCAAACACGTAACCAGGTCTATTTGCTCCGAATATGCAATTAAGCACTCCGGTGTCCTCTGCTCCTCCTCCCGGGAAATATAAAATACCTAATACATCATGCTGCCTGACAGATAGCGAAAATCGAGGGTTAAACTCGGGAACCACATACCTCGGTTTGCGACGTTGCAGACTTGCGTCATACTTCATTGCGCTGTTTTAAAGGGAAACCAATCGATGTTATATCCTGATTCCCGCGATTTTCCGTCACAGTTTGGGGAGCATTCTGTGAAAATTGTGAGTAGGAAAGGTAGCTTGGCTAACATCGAATAAATGATAAATGCGGATTTCCGCATTCATTGATAATATTGAGATTAGTTAAAGTTTCCTTTTTTTGTCTTTTTCCAGGATATCGAGGAGATGTACAAGTTGGCAGATTCCATTGTGGGGCCCTACACATTGTACAAAAAACCGAAGCAGCATCAGTACTCAGGATCGTAAACAAACCTATGCTAATCGATTGATTCGGAGATAAACATTCCTTCCGAACTTTAACCTCATATTTAAAAGTTCCTAAGACAAAATTCGCAGTATTGCTCCAATCGAAATCCTCATTTCGGCACGAAGGATGCGCGTAACATTTGGGTCATTTAATATTCCAAGATGGTACAGGAAAATGATTTTAAAAATTATAACCTCAATTGTAAACTCTTATGATGGATCGAAAACATTAGTTTTGGTTGCGAAAAACATTGTAAATTTGTAAATTGTTTCGTTTCAATAAAAAAGTTTGTTTCGATATGATGTTCATGAATCATTGATCCGCGGTTGTTTCAGGGGGTTTTTCATGACAAAACCATGGCCAATAAAATTTGAAAAGGATTTAGATAACCTTGACGTCAGTCAAAGCTACAAAATGCAACAGGAAACCCAAAGAAAAACCATCCAAAAAATTGTAACTATACATTTAAGTTACTTTGCGTAGCACACTACGTCCGTTACATTTTCTTACTATGTACTTTATGCCGAACAATTCACCTTCTTTCTATCGTTTACAATTTTCTCTTCATCTGTTCGTTCATATCCGCGAATCAGGCAAAGGTAAGAGAGCCAGCTAAGAGTAAGTGAAACACGAGAAATAAGGAACAGGTGAGCGAGTGATCAGAAAAACTTAACGACACGCTAGAGAGCAACATTTGTGTATAAGCTAGCAGCAAAATTTCAAAAACTCTTTCCTACTCAACTCTCTCCCCCCCTCCAATATTACTTTTTATCGCGCAGGAACTTCTTCTAGGTTTGATTGGTAGGGTATTTTTATCTACAACCCCCTCATCTAGTCGAAATCTGATACTTTATCTCACACTTTTTCCTGACTCGGTACTGACTCAGTAGACAATTTTTGAGGCGGTTCCAACCCCTTCCACCCGCCCCCCATCACACAATTTTAAATGATGTGCATAACGCGAAGTTGAAAGCTTACGGAAATGCATAGAATGATGAGAGTAGCAGCTCAGTGAGCACAATGGATGGGAGAGGGTTTGAGAACGATATGGTTTTTGCATTTTGACTGCTACCTCATTGGGAAGTAGCATGCCCTCGCGAACCGTTAAGTTTTATTTTATCTCGCTCACCTATCCTCATCTATCGTTTTTCACTTGTTCCTAGTGTTTTCGCCTACAGTTGCGCGAATTCTGAGGAAAGGCAGCTGAGGAGACAATGGGCAAACAAAATTTGCCTGGCCTGAAATTGAGTCATGTTCGCTAGATAAGGAGATCATTTTGCGAAAGAAGATTAGGAGGACCCGGATCCCTGAAAACTTGTGATCGTATGAGCCGCATATCACTAATTAACTCCCGCGTGAATGGGCACCCTTGGCCCATGAAATTTCTCCGAAGGAAATTTTGAAATTTTTCTCGCTAAATTAATGGCAAGGGACGGAAGAAGGAGGGAGGTTACAAACCAGTTGACATGCACCCTTTCAGACAGCGGCTAGTCCCAATTAGGCAACGCAGTGCCTTTTTTTCAAATATCACGGCTGAAATTGCATGCTAATATCTTTGAATGGATTTTCCTATCAAAAATGCAAGGGGCTACCATTAATGTCTGTTTACGCTATTTCCAAACTCGTGATCAAAATTGAAATATTTTTAGCGGAAATACAAAATTGCCATATCTTATGTTTAGGCCCCCGAAAATCCCTAAAAATTCAACCCACATCACGTCCAACCTCAAATTTGTTCTAGACACTTGAATTTACCTCTGGTTTTGGCTTTTCAAATTGTTTGACCCAAAAATGCCCCTAGAATTTGCAAAATACCCATTTTCTTTTAAAAAAAAGGAGAAAAATGAAATAATAAAAAAAAAAAAACTTAATTGTAAGGTTAAGGACCTTTTGTTCCAAAAACTTTTGAAACCTTCGCGGAGTTCGAATTGTGGAACTTCATTTGTGGGAGAAGTTTTATTCTGACCTGAAGAATTGCCCCCCCCCTCGGAATTCCACTGGTTTATAGCCTGAGACACTCTGTATGCATCGAAAATTTATCATTATCGTCAGCCTGTTGACCTAGCATACATCTCACATAGCTATGAAAATTTGATAAATTGTCTTTCTTAGGATTCGTGGATTTTCCAAAAATTATAAAAGTGTCAGTCATACAAACTTTACAGCAGAGCTGGATATAAAATCCATGATTCCTCGCGTTGCATACGATATTGTGACTGGAAAAAGCATGCTACGAATGGGATATCCTGCCCTCCTTACGGAAGAAAACTATCTGTATCGATTGACTCCTGGCACGAGGATATACTCAGAAATTTATGTAACCGAATTGACATCATACATACGTGCCTATAAATCCATTCCGCGGCCTGAAATAGAATATCACACAACATTCCATGACAGTCTCAATCCCTAATATAAATGAATCGGTCTGTCATTGAGTTTAGTTCGGTTCTCCCCATCGATTTGGATGGAGACTCATTTCTCCTTCAAGTTTCTTTGCATTCGTCGATCTCTTCAGAAAAACATTAGGGGGCTATATGGAAAAGAAGAGAAGAGTACAAGTAATTTGTTTTTACAAAGCAGTTTTCAGTGCAGTGAGGAGTAAAATGTCGGAATTTCCTTTTGAATTATTTTATGTGAGCACTATAGGGTCACTGAGCGTACTGGTAAACTAGGCTGCATGGCCTTTTCACGGATGAGGGGCCTTCCATTGGCCCTCTTGGGCCCTCTCCAGGTTGTAAATTCCTTTACAAAACCCCAGAAGTGAGAAATTGTCATGAAAAGGCATTTATATGGCTCCAGCGTTCGATTTAAGCACTCATTACACAGCGGGGAATCATGGTAGGTTAGCGCAGCTTTGCTAGACGAGCTTAAGGCAAGAAGAAACTATAGACGGTATAAGTACGCAACCACATATCTCATTTGCATTGTTTGAAATCTCCATTCCTATTTTATTTGTATACAAGAGAACAAATCCACATCATTTTTTAGTGATTTTGCAGAATTTTCCTCGCAGAGAGAGGAAAAATCGCGGCAATTATTAAGACTTGCCGTTGAGTAGTTTTCCATTTACAAACTAAAGTAGGTAGGTATGACAAGAAGTGTGCGACGTTGTAAACCGAGATATGTGGTTGCGGACTTGCACCGTCGTTATGCTATCTTGACTAGAATCAATGAAGTACAGTTAGGTTAGATTAGGACCACTTGTAAAGGTTTTACGATAACACACAATTTCAGTGATCCGATACCACTGTCGTCAAACAAGACTGTATGCGCGCGTGAGTGGATGTGCCATAATGTTTAAAAGTGATCTTACTTTGATTTGATTTGTCCCCGCGACCCTCAATTCCTTAGCCCCATCCTGTTGTCCCCGGGCGCCCAACAGTGGATCGAGTTAATGAGAGAGGTCGGACATGAACTTTTTGACGAAAACTGCAAATGTTGATTTTTAATTCGTCACAGGAAAATTTCACGAGAAAACCAATGAAACCATTTTTAAAATATCAAATTTTGATTTGATGGAGTTATGAGCTTTGAATGTTTCCAAATTTTGTCGGACCTCTCCCATCGACTTGATCCACTTGATGCCCTACTCTTTTCAGATTTGGCCCGCGGATGCCAAGTATCTGTGAACACTCGAGAGTTGCCAAAGTTCCTTCGATAAAATGCTTATTTTTAAGGAAAGTTATGAATATTTTTCCTTGAAATTCTTGGGAACTATAGGTGCATTTGCAAACAAAATTATGTGAAAAATTGGAAGAAAAATATTCATGAGTATACCTAGAGATTCTTGTTTATATCAAAAGATATTTGGCAACGCTGAAAGATTCATGCGGCGTTTCTTCTTAGCCCGGCAGTACTTTAGCCCTGTTGTCCAAGCCTCGAACGGGCGCAGTTCTTATCCACAGGCCTGGGCTCATCTTAACGCTTGGCATCTTGTCCTTCGAACATTTCCTCTCATTTGCAGGATCATTAAAATCGGTGAGTTTGTAAACAATTTAAAAAGAGAACCGCCTGTGAATTGAACATACATCGATACATTGAAGAATTGAAGATAGATAGCTGTATCGGCGGGCGTTTGAAGATAGGTATTTTCGTTAGAATGTCATTCTCTGCCAAATGGAAAACAAAGAGAATGTACAAGCAGCCCGAAACGGAAACGACAATCAAAAACACAGGAAAATACGGAAACAAGGCCAAAATACATGTATTTTAGCTGTATTTTAGCATTGTTTCCGCATTTTCCTGTGTTTTCGATCTTCGCCGAGTAAGAGAGTTTCTATCGCCTAAATTTGAGTTTGTGGGTGCGTTCGCCTCAAAAGAAGTGAATAAGGCTCATATCTTGAGGGTCTAGAAGAGAATAAAATGCAAATGATCAACTCAGCGATGGATGTGGCCTAAATGTGACAGGCGACAAAACCTAGACCAAACAAACGAAGACACTCGAAGATGCGGGACTTGTCACGGGATTGTAATCGATTACACAGTTTGACCTCATACTCACAAAATAAACGAGCAGGTCGAGATAAGATTATTTATTGTTATATTCACATTCATCCTCCAATTTCATCTCAGTTTCTGACGAATCTCGTATTCAATCGGTTTATTTTGTGTTGTGCGCTTTTCGAAGGTTCCTATTTCTCTCGCAGGTAAGCGCCTTCAATCTCAAAAGTCCGCATGAATTCGTTGATATAATGTGTTAAACGTTCTGGAAGAATGGAGGAAATATTTTGGAATTATTTGTCTCCTTAATAACCATTAGATATTCATAATTTTTGACAAAGGGATAATAACAATTTTCTGAAGCCGAAAGTAGTTTATTTTAGGAAAAAGAAGAAAAGAAGAAAAATACTTGAACCATTTTTTTTTTTTGAAGTCAACTCAATTCTTCAACCTCTCAAATAGATACCTACGTCAGGAGGATGAGAAGAAGGAAGGAAAGAAAAATTATTAACGCTCACGCCATTTATGGATTAAATTTTGATTTGATGTTGTGCATAGTTTATTTTTGAGGTATCAGGTAAGTCATGTTCAGTGAAAATTAAATACTGACTTGACTCAAATTTCCTTTGATCTAAGACCTAGCCACAAAAGACTCCAGAACTGAGTTGGGGAAACAGAATGAATGACTAACCTAGTTTGAGACAATGTTTGACCTAGTCCCCGTATTTTGTGTTTTACGCTGTAGAAAATTCATTACGGTAGGGCAGAATTTCAACCGATATAGATCAATCAAAATTAAAAAAAAAAAAGATTGACATCGATTTGATATACATCTGTGATTGCATTGACCTTCTCGTGATTCGATCGAAAGAATTTTGAGATTTTCCAGAATTTGCAACAATACACTTTTCCATTAGAATATACGTGGAATAATCGAATCCATCGATTCTAGGCAAGGGCAAGGCGAGCTGCGGCTGACTCATCAAGGATCGATTGTTTTTATTGAAGTTAAATAGAGCCACGACGGTGTTGCCAACTTGGAAGAATTGCTATTGCATGTCGATCAACTTGGAGGAGGTCTTTTTAGAATGATTTATTTTCGATCGGATTTCGTTCTCATTTCTCAATCGACTCATGTCACTGCCTTTATCAGTAGATCAGAGTAAAAGGCGTGCAACTAATTATTTTGGAAAAATCGAGTCATTTTCATTCTAAATAGGTATTCTTAAGAGGGTCTTAGTTTTAAAGTGGAAAAATTTGGTACCTAAAGCCAGAATCCGAACTAATATCTTCCAAAAAGTGTAATACCTACATAATCTCAGCAACAGGGCTGCCGGGCAGTTTCCTCGTGATATTTTCAAAATGGAATAAATGTAGTTACGACTTTTAAGCTCCAACCTACTGCTACAGATTAGAATACCGTCTATGAGAGAAGTACCTAAGCATGAAAGCACAACAAAACAAGTTTTCTCTTCAAAATCTCACTACTATAGGAGAACGAATCACACAACAGGAAGTCCGAAAATCACCTCTTAAACAAGATATCAATGGTGAAACACCCAAACCTCGTATCTCGGTTCTCGACATTGCAGACTCCTGTCATACTTCAGCTTATAAATGGAAAACCACTTGACGGCAATTCTAAAAAACTTTCGTGATAATCTCGATCGAAAATAAATATCGAAATCTTCAGGGAATGCTATTGATTTGTTCACCTGTGGAAAAATAAAATAAGATCAGAGATTTTTAAACACCGCGAACGAGATACGTGGTTTTGGGAGTTTCGTCCTCGATATAAATGTATGCTATCAACATTGCCTGAATACCAAAAATATATATGACGTCATTTGTATAATCTGATTCCCATTCGATCTGTGTTCCAATACTTATTATTCAGGAGTTAGTTATCGAACTACCTGGTGAATCGTTTTCTCCGTCAGATTTCACGGAGAAAATTTGGTGTGCTTTTGTAGTTCATACCTTGTCTAAATGACTAAATTGGCCGATTAGCGGCAACACTGGGAGAGGCCGATGTTCGACGCTAGTATCAACATGAAGTACGGTTGGCTTCCGGATTATTCCAAAGACAAATAGAGACCATGCACGCCCTATCTTGCCATGTGAGTATTTCAGTGAGGCAACTTAATGGGCCATTAGACAGGATAAGAAATATTGAGCATCGCAATTTATGCTTTCTTCTCAAAATTTCACGTAGAACATGGAAGCAACATAGCAAAATTTCAAATTCAATCGTGGGTAATTGATAGGCATTCTCTGTATTCGAAAATTTAAACGGCTCGCTTTCGCCTAACAAAACGACCTGCGGGGCGATTATTGAAATGATATCGACTGTATGTCGTCGCTTTGTCATGTCGCGCCATCGACTAAGAGCCACTCAGTCGATGGCGCGACACGACAAAGCGGCGACATACAGTCGATATCATTTCAATAATTGCCCCGCTGTGACTGATTCGTTTAAATCAGTAACCAAACGAATGGAATCGATTGCTCCAAAATGTACGCAGCTACGAATAAATTCCAGTTTCAAGAAAGAGCCCCACAGTAAAAACGTTGAAACTTTTCGGTCCTTTTGCAATAGGTACGCTGGTGTGCACATTATAAACCTTACAGGAGGGCTGGGCACTGTTTGAAACGAAATGTAAAAAATAACAAAATAAAAACTTCTCGGGACCCCCAAGACCATTCTGTCCACAGTAAAATGTAGTTTTCATTCCTTCACCCTGTAGCGTGATTGAGTACCTGACTAGGTATTTTTCCAATATAATTACTTTTCTAGCGGAATCCACTATTACAATATATCTGTATTTGATTTAATTTCTGTTTCCAAATAAGAGAAGAACAAATATTTACTTTTATTTCCATCAAGTAGATGAGAGTTCATTATGAACTTATCTAATCCACAAAATTGTCAATGATGAAACATTTTTTTAAACTTAATCGCCAAATCGTGGTAAAATTCACGGCAAAGTTTGCATTATTCTCATAACGTGCAAGTTTCAAGTACATCGTTACGGTGAGGAAAGAGACGATTATGGTAAAATTCCTTTGCGGATTATTGACATGCACGGTTTCGATTGTCTTTGGATTATTTTGGTTTCTCGCTAAGCGGCGACATAATTCGAATCACAGCGCGGTAAATTTGAAAACGGAAGAGTGAAATTGTCTTCCACGTGTTTGGCGACAGCATAAGTGGAATAGACACGCCACATTCGCATTAGCAGTATGAATGAAGCGCATTAATAAGAGCATATAGCCTGAAGACAGATAATCAATAGACGGGCCATTCTGTATTGTGAATTAAAATTCGGAAAGTTCGAAGGCATGAAGCTATATAGGAGCCTTTCAATTTGGATGTTAGTCAACTGCTATCCATCACGGAATTTTTTTTTGCTGTGTTAGAGTCCTATCGAAATCATTAGAATATGGTCCCCCATAAACTGCGTTCTCTTGCCTTAAGCATCAGTCCAGATATTATTTACAATTAAAAAAAGTATCAGTGATCCTAGTATCAGTGAACCTAGAATTGAAGGGAACAACCATATAAATACCCTCGTAAAATATCAAGTCACAATGATGCTTGCTTTCCTGCTGAAAAAATAAAACATAGAAAAAAATTGGCAACATTTGATGTAAGACGTATCCAGTCGGTCAAAAAAGAGTTGCGAAATACCAGCATCTCTATGCTTTTTCATCACGTCAATATAGGGGTCACTGGAAAAAAGTGTCTTGGATCCTGTGTTCACTCTTAAAAAATTTGACAAGAATAAATATGTACTCTTGATTCAATCGGATTTTTGCTCGAATCAAAAGGAAATTCGCTCAAAAAAAGAGGCTTGGTTCTGGAATTTTCTTGGTTTTACTTGTCAAATTTTTTGAGAGTCCGTATATTCTGGATCCAAGAGACTTTTTTCCCAGTGATCCGGCAGGTATCCGCGGCATTCTTAGCCCGTTCCTACTCGTCACTCCAGCGGGGTTGTCAGGCGCACTGTGGATCGAATCAGTCAGAGAGGTCGGACATGAAATTTTGGACCAAATCCGCAAATTTTGATGTTCATTTCGCCGCATTTTAAAATTTTAAGGGGTGTTTTTGGGAGAAAATTTCACGAGGAAACCAATAAAACAACTTTCAAAACCTCAAAATTTTACATAAACGTAGTTTAAAGCTTTTAGCGTTTTCAAATTTTGTTCGACCTCTAGTACTGACTCGATTCCAGCGTTATTGAAACTCACCTTTGAGTTTTAGGAGCCATGTGGCGCATCAAGCTCGATTTTTAGGGGCCATTGAAGAGTTTTTAGGGGCCAAATTAACTTTTTGCCAATATATCACGGCGCATTTAGTGAAAAGTCAGACGCAAAATGTTTTTGTCACAAAACTAGTAACTGTAACTTGGGGGAAATTTTGAAAATTCACAAAAAAGAAAAATTAGGATTTTTTTTTTTTTTGGGGGGGGGCAATTTTTAAGGTTCACCTTGGCGCAGAGCCTTCATTTCTTAGGCGCCATGACCAATTTTTTAGGGGCATTTGGCGCGTTGGCACCCGTGAGTTTCGAACACTGCTCGATCCATCGTGAGGCGTAAGGATACTTCCCGTTTCCGGATGGGCCGCATGCGAAATAGTGTATAAAATCGCGGTGGGTATAGATTCTCCATTGATCCGTGACGTCATCAAACGTTTTTTTTCTTCCGAAAAGGCGATGTCGAGGGATCGTGCGAGGGCGAAACTCGTCAGCGCCCCGCCCCCTCCGTCCTACTGCGACGTGCGCCCGCGAGTCACCACAATGACATAACTAATCCATCAACGCCTTCTAATCCAATTACGGTTCCTCCGAACGTGGACACGGCGGCATTGCAGCCCCCCCCCCTCCGAGCCGTTCACCGTCCAAGCGCGGGAAATTTCATCGAATTTGAAAATTAGAAAAATGAGTCTCCACCCGCGGGGAACTAGGATACATATCGACGGTGGAAGTAGGCAATCACATTACTCGTTTGCGGTGTCCAAAAATCTCCGCCTCTATGTTGTTTTTTTAAAGGAGAACAAATTGACATCATTCCTTGAAATTTAATTTGCTTCGCACATAGAAGAAAAATCACGTCAGTTTTGAAGAATTGCCGTTGAGTAGTTTTCCGTTTAAAAAATAAAGTATGACAGGAAGTCTGCGACGTCGCAAACCGAGTTGTGATTGCCGACTTACACCGTCTCTATGTAACGCACTGGAAAAAAAAAAAAAAAAAAAAAAAAAAAAAAAAACATTGGATCTAGTGTCCAGACTCTTGAAAACATTGACAAGAAAAAATACTCTTGATTTAATCAGATTTAAGCTTAAATCAAAAGGAAATCCGCTCAAATTAAGAGGCTAGGTTCTTGATTTAAGCTTAAATCTGATTGTATCAAGAGTATTTTTTCTTGTCGATGTTTTTAAGAGTCTATGGACTCTAGATCTAATGTGTTTTTCTTCCAGTGAGCGAGTATTGTCACCTAAATCCTTTTAGTTCAGAAAAAAACGTGCTGCTCTTTGATTCTGCCGTGCTAAGGAAGAACGCCGTATAAGCCGTTAGACGTTATCACATTTACCTCTATAAAAAACGAATTTCCTGGGCAAACTGTTAAGATTTTTCTCCAAAATTTTCAGACAATTTTGTCCGCAATTTAATCTAAAATATGCTAAAATTTCACGTAAAAATAAGCGTAACTTTTCTCAAAAATACAAGTTTTATCAGGAGAAATTTGGCAACTCTCGAATGGTCATACGGCGTTTTTCCTCAGCACGGCAGGATTGGTTGGTGAGTTTTAGGGAAACTCCCAAACCACGTATCTCGTGTGCGGTGTTTAAAAATTTCCGCTTCTATTTTATTTTTATAAAAGAGCAAAAATAAACATCACTCTTAAAGTTGCCTTAGACTTTGCCTCGCACAGAGAGGAAAAATCACAGAAGTTTTTAAAAATGGACGATGAGTAGTTTTCCATGTAAAAAATCAAGTATAATAGGAAGTTTCATATCGAGATACGTGATTTGGCAGTTTCACCATCCTCTTAGTTTTGGGCCAAGGTGTGCAAACAAGACGGCGGTCTATATTTAGAAGTGATAAGGATTTTATAACTTCGAACTTTTTAAATAAGTTTTGAGCAAACTTTGATGGAATGTTTGCCAGATATTTTCAATGGAAATCAATCATTTCTAGAGTGTTGAGGGCGTTTGGCGTTTAGCGCACCCAATAAGAGAGAGAGGGAAATGAAATCTGAAATTTTAAAGTGGGAGTTTCTTGAACGGTTATGTGGTTTAATATGGAACACAGGTGATTGAACGTTGTTAAATAACAGTGTATGGCATAAAGCAACGCTGATGAAGTTCAGAAGTAAGAGAAACAAGGGAGGTACCCTCAATCAATTAGTGGTGCATGCGACGAACACTGAACGAATCTCATCATAACGCCTGGATGCAACTAATCGGGCTCCATGGATGTCCGTGATGCCTACGCAAGAATTTGAAGGCGTTTAGACTGTCCAGGCACTACTGTCACGCACTGGCACCGTTTCAGCCGCGGCGCGGCGGCGCTGATGGGCAGTGCAGCGATCATCCGAAGAGACAGAGCCTCCTGATTTGTTAATCTACAACCCAGATATCCCCTAGGCACGAGTAGTTACTCTACAAATGATGCTCATTACATCATGCAATCAAAACTTCCTTCTTAATTTTGACGCACCTGTGGCTTTGGTAATTGGACATGCGAGATGTATTCGTCTCGTTCAATCCGAATTGTGTTATAATCACACAAGATGCGGAAAAATGGTCCTGGGTCCACACCATTTCGCGGGGAAAACGAAGCCAAGAAGTTCCAACAAAAATTTCAATTAGAGTAAAAAAAATTGTTGATTGAAACTTTAATTGAAATTGTTTTGGAATTTCTTGGCTTTGTTATTCCCGCGAAATGGTGTGGACCCAACACCATTTCTCCACCTATTGTTACATATAGATCGAGCCATTTTTAGTGTTTTTTATTTTTTTCCCCCTCGTTATAATTACATTTAATACCTTCTAAAATGTGATAATTGTAATAGCTTTCAAACTTTTTAAGACAGAAATTTTGATCATACCTATTGTCAAACTGACATGGCAACTGTGTGAGTCCAGTTGACCTTTGGCTGGATGCAAATACGCACCAAAATACACGCAATGGAAAGTAAATCAGGTATTCAAATGATTGAATGTCAATTGATAATATCTTCATTTATACTTTTTTACATTAGTCACCCACTGATATAGGCGGGCCATTCTAGGATACTGCAATTCCTCTGCGATTAAATAATGAGTAATCCTGTGCTTATCTTGATAACCTTCCACATCCACCCGTCGCTGAGAACACTTTTTAAAAAGATTCTATAGATCCCTGAGAGGAAAAATATGAGTACTTTAGTTGAACCGTCTTCATAAACCATAGTGTGTACCAAGCGATAAAATCTACAAAAATGGCTATTTTGGGATCGAAAGAGCCATGGAGCACAAGTAAACAGTGCTAAACGCCTTCCTATAGGCCTTCAGCAATACTAAATCCGAGACGGTTGCTGAAGCTTTCGTGAACAGGGGATTTGATACAAATACTAACCCAACTCGAGATTACATACAATTTGGGCCACTTCTTGGTGTTTTTATCTCTTTCGAGATTTTATGAGATGCTAAGTATACGATTCTTAAACTTCTGAATATTTACATCAATATTCTAGCCATTCCGCGATAATATTCCTGACCCTAAGTCCGCGGACCTTTGATCGGTCCTGCTGAAGCCCAATAGCTGCGCAACCCAAAGGACAAAAGATACCCGGGGCAATTACACACAGATTTGGAGCTTAGACAGATCTGAAGGAGGCCCCAGATTCCAAAAAGGCGGCAGCCTCAAAAAAATTTATCGATATCATTGGAAAAAATTGAACCGGCAGCTTACCGTCAAGGAATCGTTTGAACAATCCTAATAATGATTTGTAATTGATATGAGACAACTCCGCCTTAAAGAATGAAGACGGCGTAAGTCCGCAATCACATATCGACGGTGAAACTACCAAACCACGTATCTCGGTTTGCGACGTCGCAGACTTCTTGTCATACTTTATTTTTTTAATGAAAAACTACTTAACGTCCAGTCTTAAAAATTTCTGTGATTTTTCCTCTTCGTGCAGAGAAAATTCTGTGAAAATTTCAAGGAATGATATTGATTTGGTCTACTTCCAAAAAATAAAATATGAGCGTAGATTTTTAAACACCGCAAACGAGATACGTGGTTTGGTAGTTTCACCGTCGATATCTCGTTTGCGGTGTCCGAAAATCTCCGCCTCTATATTATTTTTTCGAGGGAGAACAAATTGACATCATTCCTTGAAGTTTTTGCAGAATTTTTTTCGCACAGAGAAGAAAAATCACGGCAGTTTTAAAGAATTACCGTCGAGTAGTTTTCCGTTTAAAAAATAAAGCATGATAGGAAGTCTGCGACGTCGCAAACCGAATTATGTGATTGCCGACTTATACCGTCGATGAATCATTGATGATAAACGTCTTTAGACGGTAGGCGCACTACAGGCGTAGCTTAAGGAGCGAATTTAGCATAATTAATCCCCCATGTCATGTACACAAGCATGTTTGACAAAACGAAGGAAAGCAACCCACCGCGTAGACATGGAAGACAATGAACCGCATGGAGCGAGAAAGTTCGGCACCCCTCCGCCGTTGAGGCAGGTAAATAACCTGGAGGACTTGCGACTTGCGTGAGTCTGTTAATGAAAATCTCATTCATTCAGCACAGGAGCACTCAATCCCCGAGTGCGTCGTTACACCAATCTTACGACCTAGTTAAAAGTTGCGAGTGGGTGCAGGGCATTTAATATTAATCTATTCCATTTCTTTTCATCCCTCGAGTTGCGTTTATTTGCCGTTGATAAGTTCCGAGCACTTAAACTCTATAAATGTCGTTGTAAAATAAGAGAAGTTTACAGTTTTCTCAGGCGCTCAAAGCGCCGACGGTTTTCATGCCTGAAGTTGCCTTGTTATTGTGAGAACGAGCCGTAAGAGCCTCATTAAAGGAAAGTCCCAGCGGCCTTGTCCTTTTAGTTTCTACTTGCGGCTGTTCTCCTCGGAGAAACCGCTTGAATCACTAACAATAATCATGACATGTAGAGACAAAATTATGGTCATTAAATTGCAATTAGATGGTGAGATTATTTTTATTGGATCGGAATGTTGTAGTCTATTCACAAAATGAAGGAGCTTTTCTGATTGAAACCTACTATCATAAATATGAACTAAGATGCTATTTCTTTTGCACTGCAAATTGCCTACCCTCCTGAAACACGGAACTCATTTTGTTGATAGTTTAACATCGGAATTTATTAACCAAATGATGTAAAAGTATTGCCATTTTATGTTATAAAAATTGCACTTTTATTGCATAAAATTCAGGGCCGGATTCACCTACTTGCCGCCCATGGACCGCCTATATTTTGCCGCCCCCTTCTCATTCGTTTTGAAACTCAATAAACACCATCAAATAAAAGTGCCAGCGGAGGAGGGGTGCATAAGACGCATTTACTCGTGTTGAACACATTTTTTGGGAAAGCTCTGTCAACATTACTAGCAAAAGTTCACGAAACTTAGCGCGAAAGTTAAGTCCCGTAAACCTATCTCTGTGTGGACAAGGCCTTCCATTCATAAGAAATGAACGAAAAAATCGCGAAAGAACAAACATAAATGTGGTTCAATGATTTTAACTTCCGCCGCCGCGCCGCGCAGACCGCATTGTGTTGGACGCAATGCGTGAAGTATTCACGCGGTCTTGTAGGCGCTATGCGTTTCACGCTGACCGCACTGTGTTTGACACAATGCGTGAAGTATTCATGCATTATTGTAGGTGCTATACGTTTCACGCTGACCGCGATGACCGCACTGTGTTTGATGCAATGCGTGAAGTATTCGTGCAGTCTTGTAGGCGCTAATATGTGTTACATGCCGATCGCCGCGCCGAGGGCTTCTCCTGTTCATCTCAAGTCCTCGTCATCATTTCTCTCTAAGTCGCACCGTTCTAGGCCAAATTGCGTGTCGGGTTTCTCTCGTCTCTCCACTTATTGAGGGTGATGTCTCTTGTAACCCTAAGAGACGACAAAATTAGAAATTACTGTACTCTCAGGAAATGAGAGATTTTGTCGCCTTTTGTCGTTTGTAATTTTGTTTTTATAAATCCGATTTTTTTTTTTCTACCTACACTTTAAAAAATTGAAAAATTTGCCGCTCCCTAGATTTGCCGCGATAGGGCCCGCGGCCCATGTGGCCACCCCTTTAATCCGGCCCTGATAAAATTGCAACATCTTATTAAAGGTTTTCGATAAACTGTGCTACCTGGGTATACATTTCACGAAATTTCGCAGTGATAAAAAATTCCAGCCGTGGAAGCCGCATTTATGAGCTATAAAGACGTACAGGCCACCCTCCGGGCGTAGCACCTGGAGCAATAGAATCCACGGCTCCAGCACCTGAAACTTTCGGTCTTTGGGCCCGAAACGGACGTTATGTTTATATTTCCCGTAAGTTGTTTTTCAGTGCGGATATCTCAGTTTATAACACGGCGTTATGCAGAGGGAAAAGGGGGGGGGGAAATGATCGCTTGAATATTATACGAGAAATTTAATGTGAGTCCTTGCGTTACTGATTTTAGGTTTGTTATTCTGTTTCAGCTTAGTTTGATGTGTAACCGAATGTGTAAGAACCAGGACTTCAACTTCTACGTTACTGTGGTTTGCCGCCAAGACTACAATGTTAAGGAAGTACTTCTCTGCAAACCCCAGGGTGCGGCTGCTCCCCTGGCCGCACCCTTATTCTCTGGACTATGGGACCTCCAAGCTTCATGAACTTAGTAAGCTCCATCCACTTAATTCTTTATCCAAATTTGATGCTCCAATTTCTATCTCATTTACACGTACACTTACTTACTTGCTTACTTACTAACGGAGCTACAGCCCTGGGTGGGCTTTGGCCTCCACAACGACTCCCCTCCACATCCCTCTATCTTTGATTTTTTCACTTCATCCTTTTATTTGCATTTTCTTCAGGTCTTGCTCAACTCCGTCTAGCCACCAAAGCCCAGTTCGATTGCTCCGCTATATATCATGCTGAATTCGGGCTTGTCAAACTTGCCTTCACCTTGCCATCTGAAGTCCTGCAAGGCCATCACATCGATGTTATATTTTCCCATTTCACTTGCTATCTCCATCATTTTTCCCGCTTGCTTCATTGTTCTTACGTTCCAGGTTGCCATTGAAATGTCTTTGGCTTTACAATTTTTCTTTTTTTCCGATGATCCGTATTCGTTTGGTTGATCTCTCCGTTGATACCATGTGTACCGAGACATCGTCTTGTTTTCGTAGCAAGGGGTTTTTTTTTACGTGGTAGGATTGCTAGCCCTACGCACAACCCTCCTCTAGGGTGTGCCTTATTTTTGAGTTTTGCGAAAATCAAGTTGGTCAACCCCTAAAAAGTTTCTATGTAGCCTCTNGCCGTAACTTGCCATTTTCCTTCAGAATTGATGTGTCGCTTGCCAAAATTTTTGAATTTTGGGTTTAGGCCCTTTAGGCCCTTTGAGGCACGGGTTAAAATTTTTTTAAAATTTTTTCCTTTTAGGGGGTTCATTTAGAGACTACATAGAAACTTTTTAGGGGTTGACCAACTTGATTTTCGCAAAACTCAAAAATAAGGCACACCCTACCCTCCTCTTTTACCTGGGCTTTGGGACCAGCTAGAGGTGAACATCTCAACCCTAGGCAGAGTTATTTACACATACACTAATGCTGTAAAAATTATCGTTCTTTCATCAGATTCGTCGTCAAAGTCAACAATATAGTAGTGGACAAAACCGATCGGCGAATAAAATGATGCAATTTCCATCGGATTACATCAGGACATACTTGCCTGAAGCAATAGAATGTTTCACCCTTTTAACAACAAAAGGAATACCGAAATAATACCTCATATGTATGACCTACGTGAATTAGCAAGGACGAAAGATGGAATTCACAAACGAATGGAAGAGACGAATATTTTACACCCAAATCCAGAATAATGTGAAATTATGCAACAAATAATTGTTGAAAATTATGTAATATATATCTACGTAAAAAATTGGATATGCAAAGAAAAAAAAATGACATTATTATATCTTTACGTAACGATAAATTTGACTCTCTTTGATTTTTTTTACGTAATTCATGGGCAGCCCCTGAGTTCGAACAAAGGAATCCTTATCAAATGAACAAAAATCTAAAGCTTCAGACATGTAACTTCACTGAAAAAAAAAAATAATAATATTTTTAAACCAAGGCGACGTTGGTTTAACAATTGCAATTGGTAATTTTGAGTGAAAATTCAGTAGCAGGTGAATAAAAAGACGGTGAAAGAGCTTAAATTGGCTAATTTTAAAGTGTAGAGGAAACCATGTTAATTCTAGAGATGACTGCTGAGAATAGTAAGTGTCCGTTTATTCTTTATTCAGATGCTTCCCTCAACACATGAAAGTGCTTAGACTTGCTATTTAGAAGTTTTGATTTCACTATTTCTCACGAGTAAAATCAATCATTTGAAAATGTTAATTTAACGCATTAAAGGATAGACGTTTTGAGAAATGATTGAAAAAAAATCGATTAAATTGAAAAATAAAAAATGAGGCTTTCTACATTTTTTAAGCTGGTGCTATTTGTTTCTAAATACTACGAGTATTCATCAACTTTCAAATCAAGGGTTATTCAAGATCAGCGCTTTTTGCGGTTTTCGTCCAACGTTTCTTGAAATCATTTGAACTGAAAGTTATTATGTATTCATTTGAACTGTCATCCGAAAAATGGGTACGAGATCTCGATCGGTATGCAAAACTGACTAGCCTCTCGTACATTTTTCGACAATGCTCCGCATTCGACTGGTACGCACTCATAAGATAAATAGCTCACATGTCAAGTGAGTTTTCATCGGCAGCCAACCGCAACCGGTTTGAGCTACTCCACAGTCGGCGATTCTCTCACTCATCGAGAAGCAATCGTAATTTACCAATTACTGAATTGCCGGGCTATCTATCTGTTATCTCGCATGGCTCAACTGTCTGAGCACAATTATTTTTGCTTTCAATCGATGACCCGCCTCCAGTATTCCGCTCATCGAATTGAGTAATGCACATCCTCCTAAATTTAACATCTCTCGACGATTGCAAAATTTTCGCCGGGAAACGTAACTAGTAGCTTTTCACTAAAATTTGAGCGTGGCGTAGTGATATCTTATCAGAATCCCTCGTCGCGTGTGAATGGAGATCAGCATGTCATAATCCAATTGCTTATCCATCGTTCAACTTGTAAATCGTTTGCACGACGAGGTGACTGAGTGTTTTGAGCTCGAAGTGGTTTGAGGTTATTCGTTCAGGTTTGAACTAATTATCTGAAGAAAAATTATCGCAATTAGTAGGTACAGAACTCAGCATGTTCTCTCACCTGTTGTTATTCCACCTCGTAAAGTGTTCTCCTTTCTCGATGTAATGCATGTCCGCGAGTGTTTTCTTCTTCAAAAATCATTGAGGCACCATGGCAGCGACGACAGATCAACCATCAGCTAGTGAGTTTATTTAATGACTAAACTTAAATACCTCATTGAAATACCATCTTTTCCTCCATGCATTCAAAGATCCGAAAATGGTTTATAAATTCTGAAAGCCGAATACATATAGGCATTGGCAAAATATGTAGGTATACAATGCACATTCGTGGACCGAATCGTGTGTTTTATTCATAAACCTATCAAAAGTTGACGTATTTCTGTCAAACGAAACTATGTGCACGAAGACATGAGCCCTAAGACCCATAAGAATAAATGCATAGCAGGGCTCACGTCATAATGCACATAGCTCCGTTTGACAGAAATACGTCTAATTTACTTGTGACCCATTCTGACGGGTGGGATCACTAAGAGGGATTGGAGGATGAGATAAACATACTACAGATTAGAAGGGGTCAGTATGGCATAATTTGGCACCAGAAAACCAAAACTATTCCAAAAACTTGTAATAATTGTACCTGCGAGCTCAGGCAGTGAAATTAATAGTAATAAAAATAAAAAAAATACCGTAATTAAAACTGACCAAACAAAAATTCTTATACACTCAAAACTTAAATCAAAAAGTCGTATAAAAATAGTCACAATGTTTACTGAACCAAAGACTAAAGACACATCTGCGATATGTAAGGTAACCTTTGGCAGCGCTTCAAAATTTCAAGATGAAAAAGGGAAATTTCGAGAAAAGCGTTGATAAAGTCTGTAAGCAATGTTGCCAATCTTAGAGGAAATTCATTTTAAATGCTCACGGCATAATTGATGATTCCAATTATGTCCCGGGACTGTGAGCCACTGCTCCTGAGAATGTGAAACAGAGTTTATCATCGAAAATTAAAAATCAGCAACTTTTACCCCCAAACCAGTTTTTTCGCTGTGCTAAACAAAACAATAGAGACTGAGGAATTTATAGTCGAGGAAAAATATTTTGAACATGAAAAAAGTCGTTAAACTTTGTCTTTATGACACTAAGTCCTATGGAGGAATGAAACATCAAACCCCCTTTTCTCGGTACGAATTTAGTGTGACTAATTGTGTCTCGTAATTTCCCGGACAAAAGCACGTAACTCTATTCCAAGGTTGCAAAACTGACTCTATAAATCAATTTCTATACAAGAATGTACTTGTGCAATTTTTTTCCTGATTTTTCAGATTTTTGCATAAGATCTGAAGAAAAATCAGTCAAACGCTCAGTTCGAAATGCCCAAAATTCTCACAGTAAAAATGCAATTTGCTAGGGGAAATTTGGTAACATTGGAATGCAGTTACGTTCTTTCGCGGAGGAGACGACGATCACCAAATTCTCATTTGTTGTCATAATTCTTTTTAGAGATTGACAGGGCCGGTTCCTTAGATTTTTGGGGCTATTGACACGAAATGACCTTTTGATAAGCCCGGTTCCTTTAAATGTATAAAATGTCACCTAGGCTGTCGAAAATTACATGTAAAGCATGTAAATGTCAAATTTTAAAATATGGTAACTTTTACTATTTGTCTTAACTGCTTCTAAAAATCCGCTAGGTATACGAGTCATATTCTCCAGATAAGCCAGCTATCTCTGATTTTGCTGAACATAGCCCATGAAGCGGCGCTTGGAAGACGCGAATAAACCACATAATAAGGAGGTTGGACAGCTTAGTTAATTTGGACCACATTTTGTAAATAGGAGCTACAGTTTGTGGCTCATTCTAGAAACAACATGTGTGCCATTAGTTATCCTATGCAAATAAGTGTTCTTATGCATGGATCGGAAACTATAGTTCCTAATCGCAAGATGAGGTACCTACATTTTAGAGACGTGCCTCTCGGTAATTTTTTACTCTCCTACGCTGAGAGCATGTTATTGAAGGAGCTTTGTTCCAGGTGCTTCAAAAAGGGGGGACGCTCTCGACCTGGAAGTACTGTTTTCATTAGCTCACTCATAAATTATAGGACTTAGGGAGACAGCTGTGAAACCGGAGCGAAAGGAATCAACTACAGTCGTCGCGACAATGAAAACAAGAGGAAAACACGGCGTATTTCAAAAATCGGAATGAAAAATGGTGCGCCTCTGTTTAAATTAGTTCTCTATTGAGGGCCACAAAAATGAATTCGTAGCCGCAAGGGCCGGTGGGCCGGCCGTCCGTCTAGGGGAGGTCCGTCCGGTTCTTTTACATAGAGGTGCAACATCCATCGATTAGTCCAAGCCCCAATACCAGCCAATCAGAAGCGGCAATTCGCACTAAATGCAGTCGAGACTCGTTCTAATTATATTTAAGTACGACGGAAGGACCAACAAAATTTGGCCGAGAACTTTGCGACCCCTTTGTGACTCGATTAATGATTTGAGGGGCTTGGAGGACAATGCGCATAAGTGCAGTTTTTGAATAAATTGAGATATTAATTATTTCAGATAGAACTACTCATAAGGCGTATTAAGTCAATTTGAACTTTTCGTCCACCATAAGGATCCATTTAATTATTCGAAACTCCAAACACACATTTCTCGAAATAGCAAAAACTGCACCTATACACCTTGTCCTCCAAGCCCCTCATTTTTGCTCTTGCTGAAACAAAATTTAAGGTCTTATGGTGTTATCATAAAATATTATTTCGAATTATTAATGTGGATGTGATTGCTTGGTTTCAGGTGTCGATGGACTGGAAGATGGCAAATCAGTTGGGAACGCGCGAAACGACGGAGCGCACAATTGTGGACGATCCTCGCCCGAGTCCCTTGGCGGGCGTTCGTCTGAAGGAAGCCGGTCAGGTTCCTTACAATTTCTCTTTTATTGATTGGGTGCCAGAGGCCAGTGGGGCGCAAATGCGAATAAAGATAATGTCAAGTGCATCTTCCAGATGCTCATGGATCTTTGGGGCTGTAACCATAGTCGTTCCTTCAACAGCGCCTTCCCCTTGGAAAACTTCATATCGACATTGATTCTTCCGAACCACGTATCTCGCTTGCGGTGCCTAAAAATCTCCGCCCCTATTTTATTTTTTGAAGGAGGAATAAATGAGGGGCTTGGAGGACAAGGCGCACAAGTGCAGTTTTTGGAAAAATTGAGGTATCAATCGTTTCCAGATTCTACTTTTTAAGCACTTAAAAGTCTGTTAAAACTTTCTTTCCGCCATAAGGCTCCATGTAATTTCGAAACTTCAAACGCGTAGGTATTTCTAGAAATAGCAAAAACTGCGATTATGCGCTTTGTCCTCCGAATCCCTCAAATGGACATCATTCCTTGAAGTTTTTCCAAAATTTGATTACAACAAGAGAAAAATTCGTGGAAATTTTTAGGAATCGACGTTTGGCATTTCTATGTTTAAAAAATGAAGTATGACAGGAAGTCTGCAACGTCGCAAACCGAGATGGTGGTTTGGGAGTTTCACCGTAGACATGGTTTCCATTGTGGCCGAAGAAGTTTTATGGAAGTCATTGATGCAGCATCATAACAAGGACAATTTTTGTGAATCTTAAATAAAATTCAGCATAATTACTTTAGAAATGAATCCTTGCCAGGATTCGATTGCATACTATAAAAGAAAAAAGTATATGGTTTTGACAATCTTCAAGGTAGGCGCGAATATGCTTATCTTAAAAAAACGTATCCAATGTCAATTTCCGACGTATTTAAAATGGTGCCTGTAATGATCCTCATATCGACGATGAAACTATAACCGAAAAATTTTCGACGTCATTTCTTGAAAACTTCCCTGAAAAACATTCAGTGAAAATCTTGAAACAAACACGGCAAATTATTATGTAGTCTTGTTTTTCCCAGAGGTATGTAACAATCTTGATTGTCTTTGTTAATTTTCTTTATAATTCGGTGCAGGATTCGGTGTTGGAAGCAAATAGTGAAGGCTGACAGCAGGCTTGTCCAGATTTTTTCATCAATCATCTGCGGACTTCTTGGATGGGGAATCCTCTACACATTATTCCACAATGAAGTGGCCCCTGGAGGTCAACTCTTCAGTCTGATTTTTCTTTACCTACTGGCAAGTTATGCTGGATACCTAATAAGCTTTTTGCGTTTGCCAGCCCTGCTAGGAATGCTTCTCATGGGGATTTTGTTGCGTAACATAGGATTTTTTGATGTTTCTGGTGTTTACAAAGAAATCATTATTTCATCAAGGTATGTCACAGTTTATATTTCTAATTTTTTTTTTTTTTAGATTTTCCAAGTCTAAAGATTTTCCCATTAAAACAAAAAACAACCTATTGCTCTACAACCATATTTCCCCCTGGATATTTTGTGTATGTATTTTACTTTCATGAGATCAGCGTTACATTAAGATTTTTTTCACTTTACCTTTTCATTTAGAGAAATTGCATTGACGGTGATCCTCATCAAAGCTGGATTGGGACTGGATCCAGTTGCATTGATGAAATTGAAATTTGTCGTTCTAAGATTGGCACTAGTCCCTTGTATTGGAGAAGCTGCAGCAATTGCAGCTGCTGCTCATTTCTTGCTTGGGTTTCCTTGGTTATGGGGAATTCTTCTCGGGTAAGACAAAACTCTACTCATTTTTAATTGACTTACTAAAGTCAACGTTGAAAAACACACCCTTTTATTCATTATCTTGGAATTATGATTAAAAATACATTTTGTGGTTCGCAAAGTCTTTGCATCTAATTTGTATAAGGAATTAAATATTTAATCTCATATACCTACCTCTTCGTAAATCTTATGATCATATTTTGCATTACCGCGATTTCATTGTATCCTCTAGTTTTACGTCACTGCTATTTCTACTGAAAGTACATTTTCCATCATTGTTAGCAGTGTCTCCACTTTACCAGATAATAAATGTAAAAACATTTAATACATTGTAGTTATGTTCATCTGTAAAAGTTAAATAAAAAAAATCAATTTCAAAAATTTTTTAAGATGAGGATTAATGTCTGTGCTTTAAAATAAATCTTCAATTCAGTTTTTTGTTACGAGTATATAAAATAATTTAAAACATTACGATCAATCGTTTGATATTTTCAATGGTGTCTTTAAGCTTTCCTCTTCTATGCTTGTTCCTTTAAATTTTCTCGTTTGTATAATTTTCGGTAGTTGCACCCAAAGTGCAGTAAGTCCTGCTGTTGTCGTACCAACTTTACTTAATCTCGATTCAAAAGGATATGGCACCAACAAAGGAATTTCTACACTTATTATTGCTGCATCCAGTATAGACGACATATTCAGTATTTCAGCGTTTGGTGTTTGTTTAGGAGCTCTTTTCACACAAGGTTTGTTGTTTTTTATTATGTAATACTCCTCCCCCTAAAAAAAATCTAAAATATTTATTACGATATTACAAGGAAATAATATTATAACTCAATTTTAGGACTTTTCGGGCAGAACAAACGGTACTTTGTAAACAGGCAATCATTTACATCTTAACTTGAGTAAAAATTTTCCAAAAATTATTTTATTAGTGATATAGTTAAAAACTGGAAAAAGCGGTGGTGGAAAAATTGATCGACAACGTCAGGAATTAGGTGAGCTCAAAAACGCTACGCAGTAAGGGTGGTTAGTCGCTTGAGCTTTAGCTGTCGAGAGAGAAGAAGGGGCAAAATTAGCGAAACATGAACACCCGAAATCCGTTGGTTATTTGAAACTGAATGTGTTGGGCCAAACCCGCTCACAGCGCTGCTGTTTCCCTCATGTGAGCTTTTTGGATTTCCTAAGGCAAATATTATACCACGCTATTTTCAACATCAATTTAAATATTGACTATTGAAAAAGATAATCATGGCAATACGAGGGAGTAAACAAGCATGCAGTCTTTCTTTAGTCCACGAGGCTATCTCAATCGATCGGAAATAATTTTTCTGAAAAATACACACTTTTACAAGACCTTTAAGAACCTCCAAGTTTTGATGGAAAATGGGAAAAGGTTATTATAAAGGTGTATCTTGATAACCTGCAACGCAACGCTAGTAAACATTGCATTTTTAATTCAATAGATTTAAAAAAAAAAATCTCAAAAAAAAAATTGTTGAAACAAATCTCAAAACGGAAAGACTGAAACATGTTTACAATGCTGTTGCGATACAGGATGGCGCGGGTGCAGGGAGGACTCTAAACTCGTGAATGTAACTAGTGTAGAACCCTCCTGTACCCGAGAAACAGGACTCTCAAATTTGGATTCCTTGGACCTTGGGGTTAATTAGTCATAAAAATACCCTTTTCCCGAGCATCTGCGTCAATTAAGTGACATTGACGTTTTTTGAAGGGGGGCTCTATCCCCCTTCTTTAGGGCTCAGTATTTCCCTGGTAAAAATTGGCGATAGGAGCTGCGTTTCAAAATACCATAGGAGTTCTTATAGCCGACTAAAGAAGGCTATTGAAAATCATATAGCTGGCTGTAGAAAGCGGAGCGAATCATATAGCCGGGCTATACGAAGCTATAAAGAAGTATACAGTCGGGCTATAGTTCCTATCGCCGAGCTTTACCCTTTATCGCCACTGGCTATAAAATGCTATAAGCAATTGTGTAGAGATTCGTGTGCTTTGGAAATCATTAAGTTTCATACGGAACTACCTTAATATTTACAAAACACACATTATATTTTCCTTTAAAAAAATTTTTTTTTCATCAATTAAAATGAGATTGTGCATACAGAGTGTGCAAACATTTCAAAATCATGAGTTGAAAAACGCCGACTCAGCGAGAGCGAGATTAAATATTAGAGCCTAACACAAAGCGGAGCGGCGACGTATTGGTGCCTACAAACCTAACAGGGATACTTCACGCATTGCGCGGCGACGCACTGGCGCCTACAAACCTAACAGGGATACTTCATGCATTGCGCAATGCGTGAAGTATCCCTGTTAGGTTTGTAGGCGCCAATGCGCGTTTCGCGCTCTCTGCCCGCCCGCCGCGCCGCAACGTGCCACGGCGTCTGAAGCAACTAATTCACACCAGAGGTATTGCACAGTATCATAAGAAATTAAAGGCGCTCCAACATATGAAGAATGACAGTCATCCTTCAAAAGTACGGAGCTTTCCTCGCAAAATAAATCAAGATACTATGGCCCAAAAAGAGAGCGGTAGTCCAAAAACTAAGTAAGTCCTAGTATCCGTATTTAGTAACGTTTAGCATAAACTTCATCGTCTGCCTGTTGATTAATCGCCATCGGCTATAAAAGGCTATAAGAAATTGGACAGCCGGCTACAGAAGCTATTGGAAATCTTTAGGTCTATAGTATTTTGGAACACACATTCTACTGCCAATTTTTACCAGGGTTTAGACACGGATGGACCGATTTTGAATTATTGGTGTTAACTTGGATGAAAATTTGCCGTGCCTCCGATTCTGATGAAATCATTTCAAAAAGTTGACACGAATCCCGACTTTGGACGTGACGAGTCTTTCTTTTAAATAACTTGTCAGAGGTAAAGAGGAGGATCCTTCAAGTTACTTAGAGTTTAAAAGTATAAAATACACTTGTGCACGAACTTTACATCTACCTACTTGCATAGGCGGTTCCAGACCTTCATGCTTAGGGGTGCCCAAAGGTGGAAAATGTCGGAGACCGCTCCCGAAGAGGACGGTCGCTCAGGGGAGGCCTAAGTTTCGGCCCTCAAGTTTTATCCCTTTTCTACCCTCTTTGATGCCTCCTTTCTCTTTTTCTCTCCTTCCTTTCTACTTAAATACCTATAAATTCAATGTAGAAAATTTTTAGCAAAACTTTCCATCAAAACTACAATCTTACCATAAAAAACAGTGGAATCTTTGTAAAACACGGCTATCAATATTAATTCTGGACACCTGCAGATTTCAAAAATTAATGAAATAAAAATATTGCCAATTTTTGGCGCTTCATAAGACGATTTTTTTCTCGACGTTTTTACTTGCCCAAAAGCCTCTTTCACGGTTCCGGTAACCGTATATACTTAATTTTTGCTTGGGGGTGCCCGGCACCCACTGGCACCCCCGTAGAACCGCCTATGCCTACTTGGTGATGGCCAGGTTCCAAACCGGGGTTGTTCTGATCTAGAATGACTCCTCACTGAAATATTTATTTACATTTCTGATTTTAATTACAAGACGAGCTCACGTCTAGAGCAATATGTATTTAACTTTTCCGTGTATCTGTTTAAAACTACTCTCAACGTAATTGTTTCAGGAGACATAACTATGAGTGTTTTGAAAGGTCCCACTGAAGTGGGTCTCGGTTTGTTTGTCGGAATATTGTGGGGAGCAATGGCATATGTGGTCCCGCACCCTGATGATGTGAGTGCATTCAAATTTTTCCTAAGCTGAATCATTATTTATTGTTTTTGCTCATTTTTTAAAAATTATATTATTTTCACTATCCCATGCGTCGGAAATTAGCGGGAAATTCATCGTTCGATCTCTGGGTACATTCAATTAAAATGGTTTTCAAAAATTTGCATCTAAAATTTAGATGGGACCAATTTCCTTAGCATTATATTGGTTGTCTTACAATCTGCAATGAGCCTCTGCGCAAGAGAATAATTAATACATAGCCAACGGGATACAGGTTGGACAACAAAAAAATTAGTTCACTAACTTTGTAGGTAAAACGACTTCGTGTAGGGTTGGTTTGATACGACATTTGCTGGTTTATGTAAATTTTTGGGCTATACGAGTGTGAGTACCTACTCTGTGAAAGTTTTTGACATGTTTACAGGGAAGAGAAAAAAATGAAAATTAAATTGCGCGTGAACATTTTGTATGCAAATATGTTACTTGGTTAGTATCAAATATTATCAAAGTTATTTTCAAACGCTCTTGGCGTTAGAAAGTGTGATTATAGGTACTTATATTGATTCCATCTCCTAAAAACAGAAAATAGACATTATCACTTATCAGTAATCCGCGAACATGCGATTGCTGTTAGTCAGATTTAGGCTGCGAAAAATTGTCCACAAAAATGTATACACCCTTTGATTTCTCTCTGTATTTTCAACTTTTTTTAAAAGGTAAAATCTCTCAAGTTATTGAAATTTTTGAGGAATCAGGGTCATTCTTTCACAGTCTTCAAAATACTGAATCCTTTGTGGGGCAGCCATAAATAAAATTGTATTTTTTGTTTATCCTAGATTTGACCCTAAAAATTCCTCACCTATTGTTTTTCCAGAAATATGTCGTACTTAAAAGACTCATATTTGTTGGAGGTGGTGGACTATTCATGGTACTTGGAAGTCAAATGATTGGTTTCCCAGGAGCAGGTCCTCTATCATGTATTTCATCCGCATTTGTTGCAAATTTGTCCTGGAAGCATCGAGGGTGGGACGATGAAACGGTAATCTTTTCTCACTGAATTCTAAATATTTTACTTGATTTCATTTTATTTTATTTCATTTCTTTAGCATAAATCATAGCCATGCTCTTACTTTGGTTCTCGTCGATGTGTACTGAAACTGCATCTCTACCTTGCGTTTTAGGGGTTGCTGTCAATATCTTATATGCCGAAACGAAAGTCTGCGCTTACTGCCACAACAAGACAAAAGACGCGTTTCCTGTGACGGAATATGCCCAGAGGTAGATCCAGCAATTTGGCAACACCGGATTTTCTCCATTTAAAGATATGTTAAATAATCAATTCTTGTCGGAGCACCTGGCCCCTCTAAGAATCGATACATTTGCATATGTTTAAACTGAGAAAATGAACGTTGCCAATTTGCTGGATCCGCCTATAAATATGCCTAGCTCCATCAATGAGCGCATTTTCTCCCTGGCGCAGTAAATGGTTTCAAGGAGGCACCTCTATATTTATGGCCAAAGTGCAAAACCCCATATCTCTATTGCGGTGTTTCAAACTTTCCCTTTCTACTTAATTTTCTTGAGAAGAAACAAGCAAACGCTATACAAATCTATGCAATGTACTTTTTGAAATCTACAGAGAAATATTCCGCTGACCGAGAATAAGATAAATCAAGGAAGTTTTCAAGAAATTACGTTGACTTGTTTTCCAAAGAAAATATAAAGTATGACAGGAAGTCTGCAACGTCGCAAACGGAGGTACGTGGCTTCGTATTTTGTCACTGTAAACACTAAAACTTTGATCGACCCGTTGAACGATATTGGACGCCTTCAATTTTGCCGAGCGTTGATGACGGCGCAGACATACAACTATTCGTGCTTGATGGATGTCCGTGTTGCATCTGAAAAATTGAAGGCGCGTTGGCGTGAGTCGCGAACTCTCAACTACCCGTTTTATGCTGCTGATTAGGAGTCGCTCAGACTCTGGAGAGGAGTTTTAAAAAGAGACCCGAATATGACTCTCCTATCTTCGGCTGCGTTGAAACTCCATTTGATTCCCTGTGTCGGAATCTGCCTGGCTCCGCCAATGAGCGCGTTTCCTATCGCACGCGAAAAAACGTTCCCAGCGGACACTGCCATATTGTGAAGCCTTGTATTTTAGCAATCTATGTTGCGTAGGTCATAATCACTGCCAAAAAGGTGACACGTGGATTGAACTCTTAGTATGGATGTATATTTTTTTGTGTATGGCTCGCAACGATGAATCTTAGGAAAATTAATGATTTCAAAATTCTACCCACCATATTTAAATAATATCTAAACCTTTTTCACTATCTTTTTTCAGACTCCAGTCTCAACTATCATCTCTAAACTTTGGAAAATCGTAGAGCCTCTGCTTTTTGCATTGATTGGAACTGAAATCAACTTCCAAGTTATCAATCTATCCCTGGTTGGCACAGGTCTACTAGTACTTTTTTCTGGACTCGTTGTAAGTATTATTTTTTATTTATTATTATTATTATTATTATTTATTTTTTTTTTTTTTTTGGAAGGAAATAGCAATCAAATGAGTTAGTTCAACGAACCTTGTAAACGTCTATGTTGAACATATTTTTGTTTATTACGTACAAAATTTTCTCAAAACTATAAGTAAATACGCCTGGCTGTGTGTTTTAATGACGTTCACAGTGATGTAAGGAAGTAAAACCTCATTTTATGTCAGTATGAATCATCTACATGCAACATCCGCCATTTTTTGGTTCCTAAGAGCTTCATGAGGCTTGAGGGGGCTGAGCCAATCAGAAATGGATCCCTCCGGTAACCATACTAATATACGATCGGTGTGACGACACTCTACTCAGGAGGGGGGTGGGCCGGCTAAATGAGAAATCCTGTGGGCGTTTGTAGATCAAAACCGGGAAGCAAAGGCCGCAGGGGACGGTGTGACGGGGCCAAATTTGCGAGGGTCGCGGGGGCAATCTAAAAATTTTTAATATAGTCGTGTCGAACTATAAATGCCGAAAATAGCGCAAGGATCCTTTCGTTTTTCATATAAAAAAGGAAATTGCTGTAATATAGGAGGAAAGTTGCATTTAATATGTGGCATATTTTTTCTTTCCAGATAAGGGTCTTTTGCTGTAGTATTGCCATCTATGGTGCCAATCTAAACTCGAAAGAGACTCTATTCGTCAACATGGCTTGGTTGCCAAAAGCAACAGTTCAGGTAAGGATATGCTCAGATAATGTGTGTCCTTGACGCAGAATTACGTCAAATTTTACCACCGAAATTTCTTTTTAAGTCCTTATTTTCTAAATCATTTCTGTTTTATCACTTCTCTCAGTCTCATTTTCTTTATCCTTATTCATCCTAGACAAGTTTTCGGGTTCATGCCTTCCTAAAAATTTTGCGTTTAAAGAATCTTTTGCATCATGAACTATTTTATTTAACGCTCTCTGAAATTTTTATGAATATATTTTTTGAGCCGTTTTTAGTTGGGGGTAAAGGATCAAGGAGAAGTGTTATTATATTTAATTAATGATCTTTATTATATCCTGTGACAACACTGTCTCTGTCTCCTTGTGTGTGTACTCATTAAGGAGTAAAACTCCTTTGCGGGATGTTTGTCCTAGAGTGTCCTAAAACTCAAAAAGTAAAACTTTGAAGTGTCTCACAGTTAGTTCTTGAAAACCGTCCATCTTTTTTGAATAGTAGGCTGGTTGCCATATTTTTATCTCTAAGAGATTGTCTGTTCCACTCTTATCTTAGTTATATACATGATATCAAAATTTCAAATTTTTCCATTCTTGTTTCAGGCGGCTTTGGCACCAGTTGCAATGGATATGGTCCGCCAAGCACAATATGAAAAAGATTCACCCCTCTATGTGTACAGCTCACAAATTCTTACAATAGCAGTGATTTCAATCCTTGTTACTGCCCCCATTGGCTCTGTTGGCATTAATATTGGCGGTCCAAAATTACTCACTAAAACCGAAACTCACACTGTCTCTGAGCGAGATCCATAAGAAAAGTGTGAGCGTTTTAATCTTCCTGCATCGCTATGTGTTCGTAAATAGCATTTATTTTTCATCATAGGTAATTTAACCTGTAGACCAGCCTTAAACGATAATAAAAGTCAGAATTTTCGTGTTTTTATTATCTGTGATGTTATAAAAGGATCACGTCTAAAACAGGTCCAAAGCCAGCCGGGATCGTTGTTCTAGAGACTTGGCACATTCAATCGGTTGGTAATGCCCCAGAGCTTCCTGAATGTTGAGCCCCCAAAATTTTTGAGGAAACATGGAGGGCTGTTAAAGTTCCAAAACGGAGAAAGGTTTGCGAAGTTATCATTCAAAATACTCGAAAAAATCGCATATAACAATTACTATTCTGGTTTCCACACACGCTTTCACCGTGAAGGACCAGAACTTGCAGGCGATGTATCTTATAGTATAGGGCTTTGTCTAAACTCGAATAATAGCTCCCGATACTCTGATAGACTGACAAACGATCGACTGAATTTTTTTCTTCGCCTAGGCCTATTTCTAATAAAGCTAGATTTAGATTTTGATGAAATGAGGAATCGTAAATTGAAGGAAACAAAAAATTTTTGCGAAAAACCTCTACTCCCGTTCAGGACTTCCTCAACACCGGAATAATCGGTTCCAAAAACCCGAGTAATTTTCCAGGGTCTCGGTTGTTATAACTAAAGTTCTTTCAGAACATGAAATATTTCTGAGGAGTCTTACCTTGCTGAGAACGTGTGTGCTATAACTGCGTACTCCAGCGATTTTTCTCTCTCCGGTTAATATTTATTAACGAAAATGCTGCTAATTAGGCACTTGCTCTTCCATCCCCAAAGCTGGGGGGGGGGGAGAGGTTCGGAACTTCGAAAAAGACGGGGCATTACCTAATGTTCGCATGTACAAAGTCTCTAAAAAAAATCCGCCACGGGCGGGTTTGGACCTGTATTATGCACGTGCTCATTTTTTTTATTTTATGATCATGAAGAAGAATTAGTTCCTATTAATTTGTAAAATTTGTTTTGATTTTCTTTTGCAACCGGAGAATGTCTCCGGGTGCCAGCTCCATTATATCATAAGGAAATGTACCTAGGTCCTCTAGCTTTTTGCAGGCTCCGGTTTCGATCAAAGTTGACCAGAATGGTCTAAGGGCGTTCCTAGAGATTTTGCTGTTTAATCACTTTTTTTGGAGACGTTAAAGTTCTTCATTTGGTTTGAATTGGAAATCAACAACTTTGATATCCCACGCAGATCTTTTACGATAGTGTGATGCCCTATTACCTGCTATATACCTAAAGCAGCATTTCCTTCCTGATCAGGTCAAGTTCTGATGGGCTGGGCACATACCGAAGGATACGGAAAAATCAAAGTTAGAAAGTCATTGTACGAGTATAAATTATTTTGTACATTATACACTTGTAGTATTTCTATCATAAATACGTATTTATTCTTTGTTTCAATTCATGTCCAAAGACCCTCGAAAAAAGTATTATGACTTTCATAGTATTGATTTGTGGTTTCTGAAATTTTTTGCCCTAAAACCTTCTCATAAGTTTCAGTGCGGGAGGTACAAATTTTCCGTGTGCTGTCGCACAATTTACATTCTTTGCCTCCACTGACATGAATTGTAATGGCATTGACCTTAGTAAGAAAATAATTCCTAACATTTTACAAAAAAAAAAAAAGAAAAAAGAAAAAAGACTAATATTCTACGCACGCTTTATAACGCTGCCAATAAAAATCGTCGTTTCTATTTACAATTTTATTATTGTTAATACTTGGTCATATTCTCCTCAATTTCTAGTTTATCCTTTTTTAATTACTTTAACGTTTATTGTTACTTTTGTTAATGCCACTTTATCCTCACTATTTCAGCTGAAAAATGTCATGGACTGTACAGTCACTCGTCGTATACTTTCATAATTTATAATTTTTTGAAGTATATCGGTGGGGTAGTTTTGAGCTTCTATAATGGATGGAAAGCGGGTGGGCATACTAAGCTGCAGTTTTGAAAATACGTCGAATTAAGAAATTTTGCAACGTTGGCTGCCAGACACATATACAGATCAAGAAATTTTATCTAAGACAATTCCGAAGTAAAGGCGACCAACAAGCCAAGAGTCCACTGACAATGAGTCCAAAATGCGTCGAAATCTGACTTTAGAGAAATTTTGCAATACTATTCGTTTTTTTTTGAAACCACTGTACTTCGGAACAGAAATTTTTTTGATGAAAACATTTATGTATATCTCTGCATAAACTTTGATCGAACCGAAAACCGATGAACGATACGCATCATCAATTTAGGACACCGCATCAAGAACAGCCTATAACTGGAAACCGCGGTTTGAGAAAAACGCATTTAAAGTTTTGTTTCTGATGTACTGCGCAGACTATTCTATGCAGGTACCCTGTTTTGGTGTTTTTGGGTGACCTAACCCTTCTAATGAAGGATGCCGGGTAGATTTTGCGATACATTTTGGGTTTATACTCTCATATATTTATTTTAAAAATGCGGTTAATAGGCCATTATTACGCCCAACAGTCATTGGTGGCAATATGAAGTATAAATAATTTTAATCAAGCATGATTAACGCAAAATGAAAGAATATCCATAGTAAGAAAAAACAGGAGTAACTAGCACCTTATAGGCCCTTAAGTTTATAGGCCCGATTAGAGGTCGTTCTTGCACCCATCGATCCAGAAGCCTGACTTAACTCGGAAAAAAAAAGGTTTTTCGACCTCGAGCCGTTACCTATCTATATTCTATAGCTACCACAGCATAGTCCAGGGTACGTAGAATCCGAAAAACTTATGGGCGTAATAACGACCTATACGCCTATAGGCTGTTCTTGGTGCGGTGTCCTCAATTGTAATCTTCCGTCACATTCTTACGGCGCAATGATACAACTATTTGAACTCTCCGGAATGCGTGAGGTATCGCGACGCATTTGAAGGCGTTTTCAAAACAGCCAAGTTTCGATACCCGGATTATCGTTTTGCATAGTTCATATTCTTTTGTTACATTCCGTACCACTTGTTTATTTTTAATCCTCGTATAAAAACCACCCATTTCCAAAATACAATTCTACATATAGCTGGAGAGCACTTCAGCTATGCATTCACGACTACTAAAATGTCAAGGGAAATCGACAAGACTAGCGTTTATGAAGGCTATTTCAATTGTAATCTGCCGTCGCATTTCTAAGGCGCAATGATACAACTATTTAAACTCTCCGGAATGCGTAAGGTATCACGCCGCATTTGAAGGCGTTTTCAAAACAGCCAAGTTCCGATACCCGGATTATCGTTTTGCACAGTTCATATTATTTTTTTATATCCCGTACCACTTGTTTATTTTTAATCCTTGTATAAAAACCACCCATTTGCTGAATACAATTCTAGCTGGAGCGCACTTCAGCTATGAATTGCAAAAATGTCAAAGGAAATCGACAAGACTAGCGTGTATGAAGGCTATTTCAATTGTAATGTGCCTTCGCATTTCTAAGACGCAATGATACAACTATTTGAACTCTCCGGAATGCGTGAGGTATCACGCCGTATTTGAAGGCGTTTTCAAAACAGCCAAGTTTCGCTATCAGGTTTGTAGTTTCGCAAGAAATTGGAGCACAAAATCAATAGAATGACTGATTTTACGAGCTAATGCAACTCAATTAATTTGTGTTTTATTTGACGGAAGCGTTAGAAAACAGTTCAGTCAGAAATTTAAATTTGAGAAATGCGGGAATTTCTTACATCATGCATCCTTCTTGAAGTTCCATGCTAAATTCTTTAATTTCTAAAGTCATTCATCACGCATTAACAACATCGCAATCTTAGAAGTATCTTTTTACGTGACTAAATTATATATTTTTAAAGTTTGAGTTCGTAGTTTGTACTTGGTTTTTTTTTTTTTTTTTTTTTTTTTTTTTTTTTTTTTTTTTTTTGCCTCGGATCAACTTCTTTGAATGAATTAGTTGGCTCAATTATTGTGAATAAATAAGAGCATTCAAGTGAATATATATCTGAATATCTCTAGCAAGAGATATCCAGTCCTGAAGGAAAATGAACGGTGATATGCATTCTCCTGATTAATCGAAAAATGAAGTCATACACAGCGTTTTCTCTTCATGTCTTTTTCCCTTAAAAAAAAAAAAAAAAAAAAAAAAAAAAAAAAAAAAAAAATCTAAACTGTGATTAATTAAAAAAAGAAATCTCATGATTCCACGAGAAAAATTGCACTGTCTTCTGTAGGGTTATTCTTTCTTCTGAAAAATGCTTTCCAGGTTGATCGCGTTGCAATAGGCTGATATAATAAACTGCAGGAGGGAAAAATCACAAGGTTCTATTTATAACATGTATTTTATTCAAGCATTTTTACAGCCAAGGTATAAAAAGAACAATTACGGAATGATTTAGTCCATACATAATTTTTAAAATTTCATAAGTATACTGATGTAAAAATTCACAAAAATTACCATGTTTGCCAGGAAAAAAAGGTGAATACCTATTTTCATCTACCATCAAGATTTGCCCCATGTTAGAAATAACTGTCCCGAAAATAAAATCAATACTGAGCAATGAAGAGCTAACAAAAATATGGGGTGCACATAGCATGCTATCCATACAACAGGGAAGGCTGTTAGATTGGAAATAAAAATTTCCATTTTATTTTTGCTCTTCCATCACTTCAGTGCAGTTTAAGACCAGTTGATTTTGGTGGTACAATTTTAAGTACACTATCTTACAATTGTTTAAGATTGATTTTATGTATAAATACTTTCCAATATAAATTACTCCAAAAAATACCACATTAAGATTGAAACCAAGGTTTGAACAAAATTATTTCCTTAGTTGAATGGTCCATTCTTCAGTTTAGAAACCCTCATTGAATTAATACAAAGCCAAGTAGTGCAATACAGTCAGAGTTTACAAGAAAAGAGATATGATCTAATCAGTGGGGAGGACAGTCTTCAAAACCCTTGGCAAATTTTTGGAGATATAAAAAGAGAAAAAACACCTCTTTTGACGATTTCAAATGAGGCATCCTTATCCTTAAAACATGAATATTTACTGACTAAAAAACCATTTTGATTTGTAACAAATTATGGATCGATTCCAATATTTTTTCATCATGTTTTTCCCTTCGCAATTTTGTTAATCTTACAACAATAATGCACGAGTGATATTGCACATAGCAGACAGAGTCGCTAAAACTATTCATAAGTTATTCTTTATAAGACATTGTGAAGAAATAGAATGCTGGGATTCATACTTATAGTACTTACAGATACTTTATTCAGCCATTTTGACTTTCATTGAATCAGCTGAAAAATTCTTCATGGGACAAATTAGTTACAAAATGTCTTTACAAGTTCTCAGCAACAAGGTTATCTCAAATTTAAGTTAGAGTAATCAAAAATTCATGAATGGACTTCATGAGTATCATGAATGAGGAAACTTGGCATTTTTAAGATTACAAGGAATTTAATTTAAAATTGAAATAGTAAATGAAAGCTAATGATATACATGAACTATTAACTCAGATGATGAGTTTTAATATCAGTTCTACATAAAGTATACCTAAAGATGAGTTTTATTGGAAAGAATAATACCTCAATTTTCTTAAAAATGCCACTTAATTCCTTTTCTTGTGAGATCCTTGCCTCATGGTGCAGCAAAACCTTTAGGAGCCAGGATTTTTGCATCTTTTATACAACAATGCCCACCAAAGTCTGATCAGTTGACAATGATTTGGTTGAGAGCAAGCAGTCGAAGAAATTTTAAAATTTAAAATAACGATGGGATAATACTATAACTTCAAAAGTGAACAGTCAAAAAATAAGGTTGAGCGTTCAAACAAAGGAACTTATCAGACTTACGTATAATGAGTCAATTAAGTCATTTTCTTTTATTACTTCATTCAAAAGTTTTAAGTGAACTGAATTTTCAGTTGAGTTCCCATTTTTTTGGTGGTAGCAACCAAGAGTAAAAAAAATGCATTCTGAAGAGCAGATAGGAATTTGGGTCGACGTAAAGAGTTTGAGTTGCTTGTTTGTTGACTGCAAACATGCTGTCTTGGTGCATTAACCATTAGGGCGGCAAGTATTCTGTAATGGTAGAAGATTTGCTAGCAAGGCAGTATGTTGTTAATCATCATTCTTTACATGCTCATCATTCCTCTTAAACCAAAAATTTGGGGATAGAACTTTTGGCAGACCAAATCCATCAAGGCATAACTGACTCATTATTGCAATGAAAATTAGAACATTCTGTTACCTCTGACAAAAACCTGTGGAGCTATTTAGCTCCACAGAAAATTTTGAAACATCATACTAGATGATAAATAGATTTTACTAGATTTACTAGATGATAAATATACAGAGGGCATACATAAAAAGCTAGTGCTAATATCTACCTAAGAAAATATAATTTTTTTTGTTTTGTTTAGTTTTTTTTTAATAAAATAATAGGACACTGATGACATTTCCAGCAAATACTATGACATGATTGTTTTTTTATTATATTTTTTTTTACAGGGAAAATTTAATTAAAAGAGAATATACAGTGAAGAAAATATAATTCTCCTCGCAACAACATGTTTGGGCAATAAAATTTCTAATTGGTTTCAGTGAAACAACAACAGAGCTTTAAACATAATATGTGAACCCAAAAATTGACAACAAAAATCTATCACACGCAATTAAACTTAAAAAAACATAACTGAAAAAAAAAAACAACAATTGTCACTTGATTTGTGAAAAAATATATTAACATTTTTTCATGTAATATAATGCTCTCATGATAAATTCTTAACTGACTGATATGATGGTGCATTAATAAAAATTAGAAAACGAAGTGAATAATACGCACAAATTTAATTTCTAATACAGCCCAAAGAAAATAGGGAAAAAAGGAGAAATTACAGGTCAAATCCTGATTCAACTCCCCTGGCTCAATAATTTCGATCAATTTTGCCTTGCCCATGACCAATATAAGAGGCGCTGACAGTCTTAACTTAGCCCCTTATAACTCTTGAGACTATACATCACATTATTTTTTCCCCTATGTATTGTGTCACCATATTCGGGGCTTTTAGAGACTCAATTCGACAAATATTTTAAAAGCCAAAAGAGGGACGAAATAATAGGACCCTCTTCAATTTTGATTGTGATATCTAGGTATTTACGAGATGCTTTTTGCTTTAGTATAATGTAAAATAAAGTAATGAATAAAAAACAAAAAATCATACTGTAAAATACTGAATACCAGCAACATAAAAATACTTCATGTAACTTCACGTCTACATCATAGATTGTCCAATCAATTTCAGAAACTTTAAAAGAAAGAGAGAAAAAAAGAGGAAGAGAAAAGAGCTTCATAACATATCAACATATCATACAAAGTAAAATCATTGATGGATATATAAAAAAAAAAAGAAGAAAGGAGCTGAACCAACAGCAAGAGAGATTCATAGCTACTGAAAATTATTCGATAAAGGAATACATTCACTCTGGTAACAATGATTTTACACATGAAAATAGTTGTCATAGTTAAATTTCCACATGAATCCTTCGGAGAATCAGGGGAACAAATGGAGTTTTGAATTCCTTTTTGCAACTAGTTGAGGAAAATTGGCTAAATAAATTTGGACTGTGTATGTAGCGCAACAAAAGTACATGATGGAAACACTCAAAACTTACTTGAAAATTCTGAGCCTCGAGAAAAAATATGGACAAGCTTCAAAATTGGATAGAGTGTCATTGCCAGCTATCCGAGGGGAAGTTATTAACTTCTGTTTGATCTAAAATCGAGGTGCCACCTTGGTTATATGATAGCCTAATTCTCATTCTAAGAGGAGCCTGAAAAAGAACAAAAACAAATTAGAATAAAAAATGGCTCAATTTCACTGAAAATGACATTAAAAATGATTATTCAGGGTGTCTAGTTTTTTTTTTTTTTTTTCATTTCGGGAAATCCTGATTTTTCTTGATTTTTGACTGCTAAATTCTGGTTTCATAATTTTTCTAAATCCTGATCAAATCCTGATTTTTTTGTGGAAAAAAATTAAAATTTCTGCAGAGAGCATAAAAGAATCCGGTAGGACAGCCGACTTTTCTCAAATCCTGATTTTACAACCGATTTTTCTTCAAATCCTGATGAAATCGGGATTAAATCCTGATTGACCTCAAATCCTGATGCTAGACACCCTGTTATTATACAGCAAGTACATAATCGCCTAGATTCCTTTGCACGAAGTTTATTCAGCATTAACACAGCCAGGCGCAAGTGCATTTTCACTATAAAAAGAGGCTGTAAATGACTTCCTTTTGTAGGACGATAGCCCTTGAATTTTTCTGTAAGCTTCTCAGGAAATTCTTTTAGTACATAAAACTCAATTTTTCACGATTTACAGACACATATTGTACGGACTTTTTTAATCTGAAGGATACATTGGGACTAAGTATAATACTTTTTGATTTCTTGGGTAGAAATATTTAGTAATGTGAATGTGATAAACTGTAATAAGTTGTGATGGCATTAAATGACTAATGACCAATTTTTAATGATGAGCAGACAGAAAAAATTAACGAGTTATTAGAACTGAGAAAACATTTTTATTGGGTAACTTACGGAATTGTTCGTTAGCACAACTTTCATGACCTGCGTCACTGAGCCACCAACTGGTATAACTGTGCTTGATGGGGGTAACATTTGCAGCTGGAATGCCTGAAAAAAAAATTATGGAATATTATTTCTTTCCACAAACATGCAAAACTTTAATGTGGATTGTAAGCATAATGGTCACGCAACTGAGACTCTAATACTTTCAGCAGGCATTTATAGAATGATGCGATTTCTTGCCCTAACAAGGTTCGTGCAGTCAAATCAAAATATAACTCAAGGACTTTTAGCAAGTTTTGCTAGGATTGCCAACCAAAAATTCAAGGACTTTTCCCAGTTTTGAAAAATTTTTTTGATGACACTTGAGGTCATTTGTCAAGGAAAAATTTTGAAACTACCTTTCCTGTATATTTTCATCTTGCCTCACCGCTTCAGCAAAGGCATAGCTACTGTAATAAGAAGCTCCAAAAGTTTAATTACACAGCTGATAAATTTAATTAAAGCAAAAAGAAAAAAAAACAAAAACGATTACATGGAGAGGCAGTCAGATTTTTTCAACCTTTTCGTTTTACAGCTCTTATGTCGTTAAAAAGTGTAATTTCTGGGGACTTCAATCTCAACTTCCTTTTCATCCCCCCCTTCCCTTTTTAAGTTACTTGGAGATCCTAATCATGCATTCAAGTTAAAAATGGGGGAAGGCAATTCAATTATAGGAAAGATTTAGAGCTTTCCATACCCCTCCTTTTTTTAAGAAATTTTCTTAAAAACATTAATAACATGACATGCTGGGATCACAATTTATTTGGTAGTACTAGAGTACCTGTCTTTGATACATGGCCTACTTATTATTGGTTGTATCAATGTTCAGCGCTGGAAATAAATCTCAGGGTTTTCAATTTTAGTCTGCAAAATGAAAAAAAAGAAATTATCTACCTTTGGTACGGCTGCCTGAAACAAAAATTCCGAGAGAGGCACAGGGGTGTTATTGTTTGCTGTCATTGTAATGGTTGTTGTATTGGCTGATTCTCTGGATTTACTGACTGTGAAGTCTATTTGAAGACCATTTTTATCATATGCTTTGACAGTTGTTGTTTCTGAAACGAAAAATTGACAAAATTACAATTTTTGAATAGACCTCGAAACAAAATTTTGCAAATTTTTTAATAGACCTCAAAATAAAATTTCACAAATTTTGGAACAGACTTCTTTTAGAAGGAAGTGGATCAATTCGATCCTATTCCACCTCTTTTCACCTCACTTTTAAAGAAAGTTAGAAGCCCCTCCATTAAGAATTTTGCTAGCTTGGAAAATAGCAAAGGTAAAAACTTATCTTCCAGAGAAGATATTGCAGATTACATTTATTGGATGAAATAATTTTACTCTCCGTTTTATAGAAGATTAAAACATGGCACAGTGAAGAATTTACAAAATGAAATGACATGCCAAGAGGTGTTTCCACTTGAACTCTAGACAACCGAGAATTCAATGAAGTTTTAAAAAAAGAGACAGAAAACAAAAGCAATTTCTTTCACTTGATTATCAGATTTAGCATTGACTACATGATTCATTTAATCCTTTCAAGACATATGAACATACTTAGGTTATGTAAATTTAAAGCGATTGATAAGAGGGGCTGATCATTTTAGCATTGATTTTATAAAAATTACAGAAGTATTTACCTGGTGTAATAATATTATCCGTGCTAGAACTAAGTAACATGTTGTTGTTAAGTATATTGTTGTTCGAGATAAAATCATCAACTACAGTTGTTGGAGCTGAGGATTGAATGATAGGTGTACCCACATCTAATCCACCTGAAATTTGAGAAGATGCATAATGACGTGTAAAAATTCAAGATTTAAGTGCCTCATTTACGAGTACATGACATCATGGAAGGTTTGCCGGTCCTTTTTAATTCAAGAGTTTTACATCTCCTCCTCACAAAAAGGGCAAGAAAACCTTGCACGCAGGGATGAGAAAATTCAGAGTGGTTTCAGCAACATCATAACTGACCACTATTTAAATAGATTCTCATCAAGGTGTTATGACAAGTAAACAAATGAACGATCTTGTTAGATAATTATTTTAGTTTTACTGAATGTATTTCAGCTTATCAGCCATCACCAGAAATTCTCACATACAGGGTGACAGTAAAGTATGAATATTTGTTAATATCTTGGAAATAATGCCATATATTGATATGTACTTCGGACAGAGTAAAATTGAAAATCTTTTTTGAGGGCAGTGATGTCCCTTCTTCTTAGAAGACAAGGGGGCAACTTGAAACATTCAAATGGGAATTTACATGCCCCATTGTGTGATACCCATTGAAAAGAGTATGAAAAATATTGGTGAAAACAGCAGATTCCTATTTTTGATCATTTTAAAATGGCTGCCAGTTGTAGTTGACGGAATGACGAAAAATTGGTACCTCCGTTTTTTTTACCTACAACCAAGGATTTAAGTTGACTTTAGGATGTTTTTCAGCATGAAAGGCACTAATGACTGGGATTTAGCAAACTAGTTGTAACTACATTCTAGGATTTGGTATCATCTGTTGATGAAAGGAAACCTTGTTTTGACCGAGTCTGGACCGAACTTCATTTCTCCGTGACTGGCAGCATCCTCCTCGTCGCATTGACATTCACAATGTCATCTTAGCTAACCACACCTAAAGTTCTGTCTAATGGTTGATAAGTATAATACCTCTATTCATGGTTTTCATACAACGGATGCAAAAAGAGAGAACCTAAGTGAGCAATGAATATTTTTTCATCTATGTTCCCAAATGATATTTGCCCTAGGCGGTATAATTACTTTTAACTTGGGATGAGGAATATGAAATACATACCAAGTAGGTCTAATAAATCTTGATTGTCAACAGAAGATGGTTTGTTGTTTGGGAGAGATGGAGATATTATCTCATTATCTGTGTTGCCTTCTAATAGCAGGAGGAAAGCATTCTGAAACATTCATTTAACATGCTTGCTAAAAACGTTGATAAAAGAGCACATAGTTTAAGAAAAAGTCGAGAAGTGATATTGAGATAATACATTGTCAAATATTAAACATAGAAATACCATACAACTTTGTTCTGATAAAAACGAACCTTAAAAAATTTGGAAGCCATAAAACTGCAGAGAGAATATACAGGGACTACAAAATTGGACTTGAGCTTGAAATGGAGTCTCATGTTTAAACTAACTATCTACAGTGGTTTCTTTCATTGCTAACTCTTGATAACGACATACTTGAACGAAATTAGGAAATTCTGGAACTACGTGCCTGAATAAAATGGAAATCAACGCGGATCAAATGAACCACTGCATACAAAGTAATGTGTCTGGCAAATAAACAGGATTTCACCTGAAAAAATAGCCGTTATCTATTGATACATGAAAATTTAAAATGTTCAAGAGAACTTTGGCTCAATAAAAAGATTTAATTGCAAAGCACATTGGAATTAATTTTGTGATGACCAACTTGACTCCAGTAAACTTCAGTTTCTTGACCAGTGCGAAGTCTGAATTGATGATTGCAAAGATAGTTTGATTCTCTCTAACAAGTTATAATTACAAAATGTTGATGTGTCTACCAAATTTCACAAAAAAATTTTGACCATTCATTTAATGTGGTGCTCAATTTCTTAATTCTTACTCTTTCTACTTGTCCATTACAACTATCATAAATACATAAAAAGAAGCATGGAAAATAACTTACCGAATCCTGAATTTCTGAATCTTGGCCTATTTCGTTTGTGGGCGACGGAGTTTGATCATCAACCTCTACATTTGTGATACCGTCCTCATTGTTGGCAGTCCTGGTTACTTCCATCGGAGGCATTTTCTCTAACAAGGCTGACCTCAAATGGGAATATTTACCAAACAATTGACTATATTCAACGCCTCTTTGTTGCAATTCCATATGCAAGCTTGTATTGAAAGACTCAATGACATCCCTGATTTTCCTATTAAAAAAAAATAAAAAAATGCATCAAATACAGCACCTATTAAAAAAATTTCTCTGAAAGACAAAATAATTTACTCATTAATGAACAATGTGCAAATCTATCTCTAGAAAAATCATTTAGAGATGATTGCCAGGGATGGGAAGATACGCAACCATCCAGTTCTACTTCAGAGCAGGATTAGTACCTGCTCCCTACTATGCTTTTACCGAGGAACTGCAAGGAGAACTACCGCTGCTTGCACGTTTTGACCTTGATTCTTGCCTTCCTTTCTTGTCAGCAAACTCAGCGTATGCTTCTCTTTCCATAAAAGAAAATCCAGCAGAAGAAGTGTACCCTGCAGTACCCTTTCATATTTAACTATAAAAGTTTTTATTTTCAACAAGTCATTGACATAGATCACTCAGTTTTTACAAAAAATGAGCTCTTGTCAATACATGACTTGCAGATTCAAGAGCAAGCGATACTGTTCAAATAAAGTTTGGACCTCCCCACATCGATAATCATCATTCCTTCACAGAGACGATTTTCAGAGAGACTGTAACATGTTCATTATTTTTCCTTATCCCAATTTCATAAAAATTTACCATTAGCAAGCCTGTGCTTGATGGACTCACCATCAATAATGTAAGACTGTAAAACCGACTCGCAGTTGTGAAAAGTGCAACGAAAAGTACTAAGCGCAAAATGAAACAAAGTCATGGCAGCAGTGAAAGGAAAAAAAATTAAAAATGAACAAAATTTGTCTACTTACTCTACATGTGAATGGAATCTAGTGCTGAGTTTCATCAATGAAGTTAAAGCATACTGTTTCGTTATCATAGAATTTTGTAAAGAAGTTAGTAATCTTTGATAAACAGCTATCACATCTGGTTCTGAAATCTAAGACCAAGAGACAATATGTTAAAAGTTAAGTTCTTAATAACTTGGGAAGACTTGAGAACAGTTCTAGAGTAGACAAAAAAGCTTCCCACTTTTACTTGAGAGACTTGTCCTGATTGCAAGACAACATCTATAGCAGTTCTCTGGAGAATTAAATGAGTGCAAAAAATGCCATATCTCATACATTCCTGCATCTGTTCAGATAGGGACTGAAGAAAACGATTTTTAGGGTCAGAAGTTTAGCATATTCGCATCTCAATCTACACCGGGATCTCTGATAGTAATGCATTGCTGTAGACAATCTGAACAATTCAATTCCTAAACAATTTCGACTTATTCCAGAAAAAGACATCAGTCGACAAATTCTGATGGATTAAGTCTTGTTCTTTGTTTCCACCCCTGATGATCTGATGATTTCGAAATTGGGAAAAGGCTACACAAATTTCTTGCTTTCCAAGTGAAGGTAAGAAGGAGTTTTCTACATTTTCAGAGCTTTTCAGCAGTTCCCTTCGGTCAATGGAAAATATCTAAAATTTGAGGAGATATGCTATAAATGCTGAAGGACCATGAAATTCTGATATTTTTGACATCCTTCTACAACTTGCGCTACTTTCATGTTCCATCTCTTCTTTCTTTTACTGATTTTCACGTCAAAATGAGGAAGTATTCCCGTACTTTTAAGACTTTACCCTTAATTCTTTTAGAACCTCTCCCTACTTTTGGGATCTTTCAACATTCATGCTTCCATTTCATCCTTTCACACCTTCCCAATTTTTCATTACCTTCCTTGAGTTCCTTCAAAACGAGAGACCTCATCATCAGAGAACGAGCTTATACTGCCTGCAAATCCTCTTCTGATAATTTTTCTCCAAAGTGAAAGGGTCACTTTCAGGGAGCCAGTCACACATTGATTACAGAGAACTGACAGAATTTAATTGGGAGCAAATTTTGACTTTTAGTGATATTTGCTGTAAATAGCAACAATTTTTATGCATAATTTGTCACCTATCTATGAGCTCTAATATTCATGCACTATGCAGCTAAGATTCTCAGCAGATTCTTTGAATACAAATGGAAAAAGATTACAAAACTTACTTGCATAACATTATCTGAGGAGCTCAAGAGTGATTCACCGTACTCTCCAATAGCCCAAGTTGCAACTTGAGCAAGTGGTTGTCTGTCTCCAGTGTCTTTCTCAAGCGCTAACCACAATTCTCGAGCCATGTATCCTTGCTGGTCAGTTGATTCGGACAGCAATTGAATGGTACAGGAAATCACATCATCCCGAACGTAATTACCCGCCTGGATAGAACAAGGAGATTATTACATATTAAAGGAAATGGCTCTATTTGAAAATCAGCTCTTCACTTTTTACTTCCTGGTTACACTGCCAACCTGAAGACTTAGTCCTGAACCACGAAATTTGCGCATTTTACAAAGCAGGGCAGTTTTGAAGATAAAATGTATCAAAATGTTGCATTGTTACTTTGGATGATGGCAGGAAGATACAACCTCGATAACTAGAGGGGCTTAATAGGGAGAGGCATCAATAATTATCGGTTTTATCGTCAGCTTTACTCACAGTAGTGCTTAATTATGCCCCTGATACATTCTTACTGGCCCAGATTGCCCATTCTGGATCTGACTGGAGGAAAAAAAGGTGCAAAAAAGGAGGAAAATACATGCTCTGAAGTTCTACATGATATTGATACTGAATAAAAATATCATAACACTATGACATTAATATAAATATTTAAGGCAAAATATTTCAGCTACCTACCGCAACAAGAACTTTGAGAAGAGTGTCAAGATGCCATCTATTGTTTGGAGAGTAACGTTCGGCAGCTAAAACGATACACGAGGAACAATATGCTTTGAACTCAGGATCTGCTTTCTCGAGAAATATTAACAATTCTTTCATCATCGTACGAATATTGTTAGAGTTGACAAGAGCAAAACTCAGTTCTAGTGCTCGTCTTCTTATTGACACATCTGGATCCTGGAATTTAAAACCATTCTTGTTAAAAGACAGTGATGGCATAAAATATACACGCTATGAACCTTAAAAAATGTAAGAGATCTTTACAATGCAACAATCAAACATGAAGTGGCTAGAGCAGCAGTGATGGATTTCTGGAGGAGGTCAGCAAGAATTTCTGGCGGAGATGAGGTCCACAATGAAAGAGTGCCCTAGATCATAGCAGTTGAAAATGATGTTATCATATTTAGCATCATCATAACAAAACAGCTAGTATGGTATGGTCATGTGAGCAGGATCGCAAAATGAAGCCTCCAAATAAGAATACTGATTAACATTGATAGAGATTGATTGAGTTCCTTTCAGAAAAAGATAAATGAAATGCCCAATGAAAGGATGGCCACACAGGACTTGACAAAAAATGAGGGAGTGAAGGCTCTCAAAAGGGCTTCGGAGGGCTAGGGACTCACAACAGTTACAGGGTTTCCATTATCTGATTCCCTAACTTTCTCTGACTATTTCCTTGCTCCAAAATGTTCGGATTTTTTGACTTTTCCTAACCTTTGAAAACAACTTCCTTTTAGATTTGTTTCCTTTTGATTAAGCTGACTACAGGTAAACGTTGGTTGCAAAATTCCCTGATTTTTCCGGATGTATTCCCTGACATTCAAGGTTTTTTAGACTGCCAAAAACCCTGTAGATAGGCTTTGCAAAGCACCAGAGAGTGCTGTAAAGGCGACTCTGCTTGAGTGAACAAGATGAATAAGCATTGGTAAAATGCAAAAAAACTTACTTTTAAACATTCTAAAATGGTTGTGCGATGACGCTGGACAGCACTGGTGTCAATGTAAACAGTCTTCAATAAAGTATTAAGAGCTATGTACCGGATGTTCTTATCATTATTTAATAAAAATCGACCTAAGATGTTGACAGCTAAAACCTGAAACGAGAGAATGAACATGAGTAATAAATGAAAAGATTAGAAATTTTGAGTAAAAAATAATTAAAGCTACATATTTTGACTTTTCCAACTCTTCAAACTGCAATGTCATGGAAAAAACGTTGAAGAAGAACAAAAAAAATAGAATGCAAAATTAACCCATTCGCCTCATTTGACGGGTATACTCATCAGTGGACACCTGGGACATATCTCAGTTGACCAGTCAATTCGCGTCATCTGTCGGTGTTGCTATGCTTGAGATGCCATCTATCGGAAAAGCGAAAAAACACGACCAAAAAAATCGCGTAGGAACGCCAACAGATGCTGCGAATCAACTCGTCAACTGGGGCTTACCTGTACATTGCTATGGTAAAAAATTAGTGTAAAAACCATCTACTTCCTTGTCTAAAGAGTCCCTGATAGAGGTCATCCTTAAAAGGCTGGACCTCCTTGTAAGAATTCCTTTCTACTTTCTTGATGAAATGATACTCTCAGCCCTTGGGCACCTTTTTCGCACCCTGATTAAGATCCACTCTCAGATAACAGACAAGAAGATAAGCTACTGACAATTTTATGGGGAAAAGAATCTGCTCTAGATCAAGATAAAAAACGTGATACCTCGTGTGCAGTATGGTGAGACGGAGGGGGAGCGCAATTTTTAAATTCTTCCAAAAATGGGGTCATATATTTTAAAATTGTATACATTGATGTATTTCTTATGCAATTTTATTGAGCAGTTGGGTGAGCCATATGGCTTCCTTTCAACTAAAAGAGCAATACAGAGTACGATACAGAACTATGCACCAGGGCAGAGAGGTTTATGTAACAGAATGATTGGCACTGAGAATGAAAGAGATTTTCTGACTCATTTTTATGAAGTAGGTTGTAAAAAAAACAATGAGACCGCAGAAAGCCCAGCATGTAAGATTGCAGTAGATGGTGGACGAAAAGAAAAAATTAGAACTGGCAGTGCAAAAAAGGCGCCACTTTCATACTACACACGTTAGCACTATAAGTTATTCTCCTAATGTTCCATCCTACAATGAATTGAATGTTGCAACTAATGTCGAAGAAAACAAAGTTTTTCTGAAGAGAATTGAAAAAGTAACCTTAAATTATTTAATTTTAAGATTAGTCGATCACTGGATGGATCAAAGGAAGATAAAATGAACAGCAGAATGAAATCTCTTCAATACTTACTCTAAGACCAGATTCAGATTTTATATCCATAATGGAAAGGACGGTTTCATATAAGATTGTGTTCCCAACATTTTTGGTGGTTTCTGTATTTGTGGCCACTTGTGCTAATATGTCATTCATTGCCTCAGATGCCTCTGCATCATTTTTACCTAAAATACGAAGCAACCGCAGAATCTTCACCTGGAACATGAAAGTTTGCCTTATAAAGTTTGAAGAACAAATAAATTAAGTTAAGAAATATGTGCCTTTAATAGTTATTTTATTACTTATAATTGTGATCTGGATACTACAATTACAGCAGAAACAAATCACGCACCTTTTGATTTTTCAAAAAGAGAATCAGAGTTCATTTCAGGATTTAATATTGGATACAGAAGAGAAAACTTTGAAATATTATTTTAGTAATTTAAATTTCACTCGGTCTCAGTTCCAGCAAATTTGAAGACCTTGAGTATGGACGTTTAGTTCCACCAACTTACAACTTAACAGGGCTCTGCCCAGTTTGCTGAGCTGTAAAAAGCAGAAACAAAATACAAAAACTGATGTGATAGATGAGCTCATTTTAGCTCAGTTTTTATAACAGTTTTTGTCAATTGTTTTTGCTCTTTTACTTCTCTTTCAGAGAAATTTGTATCTTATATTTTTCTTGGCAGCTCATTTTTACATGTAAATTGTGAATGTTTTGATTGGATATTCCAACGAGACAATAAGTGTGTAACCTTTACATTTTTCCAAACTAATGACAAGTTTAATTTCTCCAGATTGATCATACCCTCAACAAATAGCGCAAAAGTAAATTAATTGACTTACTTGTAAAAATGGATCACTGACACCAGATACATCATGTTCTGGAGAGTAACCAGCTAAAATTAGATTTTTTAAGATCCTCACAAGATTTGGTACAATCTGAAACAATTACACATAAAGTTACATGATAAAAGCAGTTACTCATGACGTTTAGACTTCTTAACTGTGCTCATTCTCTAATACATCCTATGTTTTTAAGAGGTCATTCTCTAATGAGAAACTTAGGTTTCTTTTCTACTTGCTTTAGATTTTTTTGAAAAAAAAAACTATGTCTTTCTTTAGAGTTCAAGATAAAAACATCCATTTTTGTTAGGTAAATTTCATTTCTTAAGACAAATTTTTTTCGATGGATTAATCATTTCCAAGATAATTGCAATTGCAAAAGCTGTATCTGGAGGTACACAAAATGTGAAAAGGATGCGCCAAAGAGCTGAGAAAGTTAACGGGAAATTACCTTTGTTTTTTCTCCATATGGTTTCATAGTATAAAATCGAATGGGTTCAGTTGTCCATTTAGGACAATAGTGGCATGCCAAAAAGCACTTGATTAATTGATGAGTTTTGAAATATAAGACATTCCTTCAGAATTTTTGTGCATCACATCACGCTGTAGTGCATCAGGTTTTTGCTTACAAAATTTGAGTAGAAAGCACTTTGAAATAACTCTCAAAGTATGGTACGAATGAATTATGCAAATTGTACTGCCTTTTGATTTGCAATATTCACTAGGACCGTACTTTTAAATTGGGTTCAAAATGTTTCTGAGTCTAACTTGGTGCACTTATATGTGAAGTAATACAGAGTGATGTGATGCTTGGACATTTTTAAGAAATGTCCTAAAATTCAGAAACTATCAATAAATCGATTGATTATCAAATCTCTCTCCAATAAAATGCCACCTTAATGAACACAGGGAGAAAGAAGAAAACATCATACAGCATATTCCTTACTTAGGGAGGTTCAGTTACTTACCTTCTTGAAATGTTGTAATGTATCAATACTATTTTCACACATTTCAGTTATCAATGTTACACCAGTGACTAGAACCCCTGGAAAAATACAAAATAAAAGTTACTGCACAGCTTGTCTGAATAAAGGAGGAACAAAAATATGAGCAAGAATTGTTTGACTCTATAATGAAACTTAATTTACTCTTTAATCGATTTCTTTCTTAAATTAACCGACTAAAAAAAATCTAGTTTGGCACAGGGGAAGCAAATCCTTAAGAGACAGAGAAAGTGGGTCAACCTCATTACTTTACTGTAGGCTCAACATTTTTGACTTGAGGACTACAAACACCTCCTATAACTAGCAAAAATAATACACCAAATTTTATAAATCATAACTTTCCATACCTAACTTAGTGAATGATGATGTGTAATTGGTTAAATCTTCTGAAGAAAGTTTATCCAAAAGTTATAGCGGTCTGAATGTTTGACCTTGGCCTCAAGGCCATCCCTCTCTAAAGGAGGGCCTTTCTGACTCCTGAAGGTATGGATCAAAAATTTCAGACAGCCAATTCTTGTGGAAAGTGGGTTACCTTTTTATCTAGGTATTTAAAGGAAAAAAATGTATGTCCAGAATGATAAAGGAACCTAGAACCTGTCCTTAACAGATATTTTGGCAGAGATAAATTGTACTGCAAGAAATTACCATGATTTTTTTCCGTTAGTAAAGACCTTGTTGCAGGTAAAAATATTTCCATTAATTCTGGAACTTTTAAAATTATCCTAAATGCACATAGTGCTGCTTTTTTACGAATGTAAGCATTAGGCGATTTCATCAATCTCTCTACTTCTGATGCTAGATCCCTCGACATTTCAGGTGAAGCAATCGCACCAAGTGTACAGAGAGCCAAACCGACAACAAATTGAGTAGAACTGTTCAAATCACTGAAACAAAAAAGAAAAAACACTTTCATGTCAAGAAATCATTCTTATCAATGATAATGGCTTTGAATTCTAGGGACAAGACTTATGTTACATGGAAGGGAGAGGAGGGCATGACCTTGAAAGATAGGGTTCCTCACCAAATCATGCACTAATTCCATCAAGATTAAGTGATCAGAAAAAATTTAAAAAAATAACATTAGCTCATGTGACTCCAGAATAGGTACCATTACTTTAGAAAGGAGACATGCCACCTTCAACAAGATGCCTTCTGTAGCAAAATGGAAGAGGTATCAAAAAATATAATGGTAAGTATCCATGGTATCAACCGGAAAGAATCTAGTCCTAAAGTCTCCCACGCCCCACATGACCCAGCATAGGATCCATTGCCTTGAAATATTGATTTCCATCGCACTTTTGAGAGCATTTTATCAAAATGTGGAGCACAGAACATTTTGAGGAATACTTATAATACCCTTCAAAGAAATTGAATTAAACGAATGGTTGAGCTAGTGATCTCATTATTAATATTTTGGGGCAACTTATGGTAACACAGACACTGTTTTACTAATAAATGTTTAAACGATTATTTTCAAAAATGGCTTACTTATTGAATCAGTTTTATTTCACAGGGAATTTTTTTCTAGCATCTTTCTTCAAAAATTTCCACTATTGAACATTGAGATATTTGGAATTTCTCATCTGGACATATTAAAGCCCACTAAGTGTGCACAATTATCCTACTAGAAATCCAATGATACAGAGAGGAAAAATGAGAATGTTAGGACAATTATAGAAATGGAATTGCAACTTACTTTTTCAGACAATTGGTGATAAGAAGATGGACATCTTGTCTTTCATCTAACAATAGCATGGCACCCAGATAACCAATTCTCTTGTCCGTGAAGCGAGGTGACGCAATCAATTTTAAGCATTCCAACTGTCCAAAATGAGCAGGATATCTTAAAAAAAACAAAAAAATCAGTACATAAGCATGGACTGAACATGCAGTAAGGAACAGCTTCCCTGTGCCCCTTTGAAAAAATTTTCAACTCTAACTCAGTACACCAAGGACAACTATCATCCAAAATTGAAACTTCTTTGGGAGCGAATTCTGAGATTATGGGACCCTCAGTTGAAACACGTAAAACTGAAGCAGAGGCCCTGACAAATGCTTTTTCATTTTACATGATAAAATATTTTGTATATTTTGGTAAACTGAATGTTTTTCTGCAGAATCCTTTCATAGGACATTTAAATGCCATCTTGAGCACATCGTTGTGTCTACCTTGGTCAAAATTAAGTTATCTTCCATGAAAGATGGACCTTTAAACAAGTACATTCATCTATGGCAGCTAGCCTTGTAAAATGGTTTGCATATTTTGCTGTGCTAATTGCTTTCCTTTTTGGGTTTATAGTAAGTGCAGTTGTTGAAACAACAGTAATTTGCTTGCCTAAAAAGAGATAAAATCAACAGTTCTCTGATCATTTTAAAACTTACCCTAGCATATGAATGTAGAGAAGTTTTGCTATATTTCTACACCTCCAAACACTATCTTCTTCCCGAAATGTTGATCGAATATAGGCACATTCTTTATTAATCACAGATCTTTCTTCAGCAGCAGTGCGAGATGCACGGATTTGGCGTATCAGATCACGGAGCCTTGTTGGAGTGGGCATCCTCACTGCAAGTAAAACAAACAAAACATGCATGGTTTACATTCTCGTCTTTATAAAAGAAGAACTATTTTATATACATAAAATCAGGAGCAGATCTAACTAGGGGGGAGGGGGGCAAAGAGAGCATTACACCCGTTCATTTTTATGTGTTAAAAGATACAGACAACCTGCTTCACATTACGAGGGGGGCGGGGTCTAAAACTCCAAAATGCATAATTACATACTTGTTTTATGAACATCCCCCTGGAATAGTTTCAATTCAATTATTGCAATATTGTACCGCATTCCTACAATCAAATAACTTTGAAACACTGTATTTAATTAAATTGAAAAACACAAACTAATTGCAGTAAACGCACGGGTCGTAAGACGGGATGTTGGAGTTCCTTGGCCAACGTGCTTAAAAAGTTCAGCTTAAAGCTGATAACTCATTACAGAGGGGAAAAGCTCACACACAAGCACAATTTTCCCTCAAAGAGATACGCTGTTGTAAGGCAACTGCACTGAGGATTGGCCCAACAAGACCGAAACGTGTCTGCAAATGCCTTCCTAAATGGATGTAACTAGTGTTGCTCCGAACAGCGTATCTCTTTGAGGGAAAATTGTGCTTGTGTAGGAGCTTATCCCCTCTGTAATAAGATATCAGCTTTAAGCTGAACTTTTTACGCTCGTTGGCTAAAAGACTCCAACATCCCGTAAATTGAAAAAGGCGAGGAAAATTCACCTTAAAATCATAGTCTGTGTAATTTTCTTCTCAGAGCTTTCACGAAAGTTCTTTCAGGATCCAAACACTACAAGTGATAGTGAAAGAATTTTTGGGAGACATGGGCTAAACACAATACTACATACCTCTTTCAACAGCTTCATTAATCACCTGTTTGATGGCAGCCATGTTGAAGGCTGGATTGAACCTGTCAGGCAGAGAGAATAACAAAACTAATTTATGGAATTACAAATCAAAAAGCTTCAAACATGAAGTAAAAAAATAAGCGGCAAAGCAAGGAAAATTCATACATACCAGTAAAGTGGATGCATCTCACCATAGGTCAAGGTGAAACTGCAAAAAGCATGGATACCTTGTTCGCAGCCTTTAAAAAGTGTTTGATGTTAATTGTTTTTTATTTTATTTAAGAGTAACAAATCAACCGTCTTTCTGGAAATATTCACAGATTATTCTTCCAAGATAAAAGTGAGGGAAGTTTCCAAGAAATGACAAGTATTCTTTCATTTCAAAAATAAATCATGACGCGACGGTTGCAACTTCACAAGTTACGTTATGCATTCGTGTAGTTTCACCATCGATATGAGAGCAAATTCATTTATTCCTAAAGGAACAAATCAACATGAAGGTCCTAGAAAAGGTATAGATTTCACTTCGGATAAGTCCATCAGGATTGGATGCTTTTAGATTTGAAATTTATGAAAGCAAGAATATGCTTGCAGAAATTATATTGTTTGCAAGAAACAAAAATAAGGAATAAAGGACAGAAAAAAACCCTGACGGTATCAACAATTTAAAACTATTAACACCCCTGATGTCTTATCCTATCCTGGCAATTGATATTAAATTAGAGCCACACATGATAGTTTTTCAGCGATATTTTCTTGGGAGGGTCAAAGTAGCAACATAACCTCCGAGATTCTTTCCCAGGTACTGGTGTTATACTTATGGGTGTGGGAGGTATATGTTCATTCTTTTTGGTGCATTTTTCACTACTTGCTGCTAACTTTACACGATGTTGATGAAATCATCGACTACTGTGTGTCATGATAATGAAGGCTCTGTCCTCTGTTAACGCCTATTTATTATAATCGCCTACAAAATGAATATCAACATACTGGTGAATTTCAGCGCAAGGACTGAAGTGACGCAAATTAAACTGATTGATTGTTTTATTTGGGATGGTCTGTGGCAGAAGGGCATGCTCTTTGTGTACTTCTCTTGTAATCAACAACACAGTATCAAACCGAGGGCAGTTCCGTCTCTTGACTGGTTTGGGTTTATACGAGGAATGCTGAACATGAAGCTTAAAAATTCGATTGCTGGGCTCAGAATATTCGGAAAGAGTGATGATTTACTCATAAGTAGGAATGAACAAACCAAAAGAAATACAGAACGTAGGGAGGGTTTGAACTGATGTGCTTTAAAATAGGGTCAAAAATTGAAGGTAAATAATGTAATCTGAAGGAGGAACACCTGCCAGTACCTGCGAGTTGCTGCCTTCTTCGGTGACCGCACGTGTCAGCCGTAGACCGTAGAACCAAACGCACAAACGCTCACTAATTACTTTGAGAAATTGTCACAATTAACAACATTTAATTGAAAGGGAATAATGGGAAAGCTGAGGACTTGCAAGAGGAAAATTGTTAGATCAGCAGAGCCAAGTCACCTTGACAGGCAGGAATATGTGTCATTTCTGAGACCACTAACCAGAAATGTCGCTTAGTAATATTCTGGACAAGAAGTCATTAAAACCACAATAAAACGCACCGAAATTAAGCACTTTTCCATATTACATATGCATACATGCTTCACATTTCACATCCACATCCACTCCTTGAAGTCTTGGACAGACCCACAGGTGCACTAGACTCAACTGTGCACTTGATGTGTACATGTGGCGAAAAATCCAAAGAGCAAATTAGAGTCGCACTCGCAATAGGATTGGCATAGCCAATAGAGTGACTGTAAGTACCCAATCAGCTGAGGACTTGTCACGCGTGGCGGGAATTCAATTCACATTCTCGTTGGTCATTCTCCAAACCTCATTCCTGAATGGATTTGGATGAGGAAATAAATATGTTACTTACTTTGAGAACTGTCAGAGGGGGGGGGGGGGTGTGCTTAAGTTATATTCATTCACCTATCCTGTTCATACCTACTACATACACCTATCAAATACCGCCAATACCTATCGACAGCTGTGTTTTGGGATAGTGGTGCGTCAAATTTGAGGGTCTTTTGAAGAAGACCTTCTTAGACTAATTTACTCTTTCAACCGGCCATTTTCTAATCGCAAGTGAAAACACAATTCTTCAATAAAATCAATTTGTTAAAATTAATTTCTCCAAAATTAATTCGCATGCTGTAGAGAGGGTGAAGCATTCTGTTATTTGGTTCCTCTTCAAAATTTCACATATAGAATTAATTTAAAATACGATTTTCGCACGAAAATGGCTAATGTAGACTCCAAAAGAGCTTCAAAATAAATAGTGAAATCTTTATTCAGCATTGGCTACGAAAAATATCAATTTCCCGCTCTCAAAAAACAAAAGTATGATAGTTATCAAATCGCACACTACAACAAACTATATTGCCAAATTTCGCGATCAAGTGATGTTTCTTCCCCACCCCGTGTTGTTCGAAATGGTAGACAACATGCAATAGCTGAGCCGAAACGTCGAGATTGAGGTTGCCGTATATTTTCATGATGCAAAGACTCACAAAACAATTATTGTTTGGAAGGCGATTTGACTCAAGCAGGTAATTATGGTTTCAATGAGCGGGAAAATTGAATTTACGCGTCGAAAAACGTTAATATCTTGGGTAAGAGTTCCTTTCAAGTTGCATTGCAAACCAAAGCATTGTTAGCACGCAATGTTCCACTTCTTTTCACCATTTAATCACATTGAACAACCAAAGAATGACGGGGAAAACTTCGTCGACATTCAACTGATCAAAAAGAATGTTACAGCTAGAGTACCTGTATATGGAAGAGTATTGCCATCTCTGTGCCGCTCTCTGATTGGTCCATCAGTTTTAGGTTATCATGGAGCTCCAAAGTTGGCCTAATGTAAAAAAACCCGACCCAGAGGAATACGTATTATCCGCTGAGAAATGAATATAATCCCACTCAAAGCTTAATTTTCGGCAAAAATATCCATAATGGGTCGATCCGAACTCAATTCGATCAGAAGTTGATCATAAAAAATTTCTATCACATCCAAAATCACATCTAAAACTTTGGAGAACTTTGTCTCCATCTTGTTTGTTTACATTGAGCAAAACTAGGGGTGGGGGGGGGCTGCGTTTTTTTTTACATCGGTCCAACTTTGGGGCTCCATGATAGCCGACCAATCAGAGAGCGGCACACTATTATTGTAGTAAAACCCGCCTGGTAAAAATTGGCAGTAGAATCTGTGTTCCAAAATACCATAGACCTACAGCCGGCTGTAAGATTTCCAATAGTTTCTATAGCCGGCAACACAATTTCGTATAGCCTTTTATAGCCGATGGCGATTGAGCAACAGCCTGGCGATAAAGTGTATGCTGAACGTTACTAATTAGGTACGGATGCTAGGACTTGGTGAGTTTTTGGACTACCACTCTCGTTTTGGGCCGCAGTATCTTGATTTAATTTGCGAGGAAAGCTACGTACTTTTGAAGGATGCCTGCCATTCCTAATATGTTGGAGCACCTTCAATTGTGTATGATACTGTGCAATACCGCTGGTGTGAAATAGTTGCTTCAAGCGCCGCGGTACGCTGCGGCGCGGCGGCGGGCGGGCAGCCAGCGCTGATCGCGCATTGGCTCCTACAAACCTAACAGGGATACTTCACGCATTGCGCAATGCGTGAAGCATCCCAGTTAGGTTTGTAGGCGCCAGTGAGCCGCCGCTCCGCTTTGTGTTAGGCTCTAATATTTAATCTCGCGGAGACAGCGTTTTTCAACTCATGACTTTGAAATGTTTGCACACTCTGTATGGATTATTCTCATTCTAATTGATGAAAAAAATTATGTAGTAAAGGAAAATATAATAAGCGTTTTGTAAATATTAAGGTGATTCCGTACAAACTTAAGGGTTTTCAAAGCATAAGAATTTCTACACAATTTCTTATAGCCTTTAATAGCCGGCGATGGCGAAAAAGCAACAGCCAGGTGATAAAGTGTAAAGCCCGGCTATAGGAACTATAGCCCGGCTGCATAATTTTCTATCGCTTCGTATAGCCCGGCCGTATGATTTTCTCCGCATTCTACAGCCAGCTATATGATTTTCTATCGCCCTCTTCAGTCGGCTAGAAGAACTCCTGTGGTATTTTGAAACGCAGCTCCTATCGCCAATTTTTACCAGGGAATGATTGAGATGGCAATACTCTCCCGAATAATGGTACTCTAGTTACAACCGCTGAGGCAATCTCCAGTAGTAATACCGCACCTGGACCTGAGGTCTGGAGCTTCAATACGGACATCATAGCTCAGTGCTCCTATCATAAGCCGAAGGAGCTGAGAAGCTCTGAATTCAACTTCAGTCTGTATGTATGTGTGAGTCGCTTTTACGGCGCACAAGGGCGCTCTGCGACGCCCACCCGCCACAGAAATCTGTCATGGTAGAGATCCCCCGGAAGCTGGCATCTCTCCATCTCTTGACGGATGCCCTCTACCCACCATTTGGCTGGACGCCCTCTCCGACGCCTACCTGGAGGAACCCACTCCGACACCTTCTTCAGCAACGTGGAATCCGCTATCCTCTGCACATGCCCATACCATACCAACCGCTTGGTCATGATATATATCGTGCAAATGTTTCCCCTTAACGCAACGCCCATTAATCTCTCGGACCCGTTCATTCCTGATACGTTCTCTCCTCGAGATTCTAGCCGAGCTTCGCCAGAAATCCACCTCGGTCGACTTGAGCATTTCTTGAGTCCGCTTCATTAACTGCCACACTTCACTGTCATAGGTCATTACAGGTTTGACAACAGACTTATAAATCCTCTTTTTGTTGTCCCTGGAGATTCTCTGGTCCCAGAGAATCCCATTCATTCCTCTATTGAACCTTTACTTCCATTAAAAGTCTGCATTCTCAATCTCGGTAATAAAAGTGACGCGTTGAAAAAGGGAACTCCTCCATAAGGATACACGAGGATCTAAATCTCGCTGTGCGTGACCTCACTATGGATGTACTTTTCAAGAGTGTTCTGCCGTTCATCCACTACGATTGCATCTTTTACCTACGGTATCGTATAGGGACTGAAAGGGAGGGGGAGGGAGGGCTTGTCACATTTGCAGTAAAATTTTGCACATAGTAAATTTAGTACAGGCTTAAGAAGCGAATTTTAGAATTAAGTATATTGAGAAGAGAACAAAAAAGACTCAAGGAGCTGGAGCGAGAGAGTGAGAAAGTTAGGTAGGTACTTACCTTTTTCTGGAACCGATGCGTCACTGTGATAGAACATGATGCTGGAATGACGTGGCCACTAAATTAATCCATTAAATTCAACAAAGCCAGTGCTGACGTAATTAATTTTCCCTGCCTGTTTTGATGAAACTCTAATGGGCGGCGCAGTTTTTGAGAAATTGCCGCCCAGTCGAAATCATGTCTAAAGACGAAATAGGTATCCACGTGCCTAGGATGCCTTAGTGAATATCTGAGTTACGGCAACGAACAATTTCTGAATAATGAAAAAATAGTCTCATCTGCCTGTCGCAAAAAAGGTGGCAGAGCACTAAGGGTCATTTGTCGCTGATCGTTAGAGAATCGAAGGCTCTTCGGAATAAATACGCTTTGGTAAAAAAAAAAAAAAAAAAAAAAAANAAAAAAAAAAAAAAAAAAAAAAAAAAAAAAAAAAAAAAAAAAAAAAAAAAAAAAAACCTGTCGTATTTCAACTCTTTGCGCTAGCAAACTTATAGGTACCTACCGCCCTGGTAAAAATTGGCAGTAGAATCTTTGTTCCAAAATACCATAGATCTACAGCCGGCTGTAAGATTTCCAATAGCTCCTATAGCCGGCAACACAATTTCTTATAGCCTTTTATAGCCGATGGCGACTAAGAAACAGCCTGGCAATAAAGTGTATGCTAAACGTTACCAATTACGGAGGCTAGGACTTAGTGAGTTTTTGGACTACCGCTCTCTTGTTGGGCCGTAGTATCTTGATTTATTTTGCGAGGAAAGCTCCGTACTTTTGAAGGATGCCTGCCATTCCTAACATGTTGGAGCGCCTGCAATTTTGTATGATACTGTGCAATACCTCTGGTGTAAAATAGTTGCTTCAAGCGCCGTGGTACGCTGCGGCGGCGCGGCGCGGCGGGCGGGCAGCCAGCGCGAAACGCGCATTGGCGCCTTCAAACCTAACAGGGATACTTCACGCATTGCGCAATGCGTGAAGTATCCCTGTTAGGTTTGAAGGCGCCAGTGCACCGCCGCTCCGCTTTGTGTTAGGCTCTAATATTTAATCTCGTAGAGTCACCGTTTTTCAACTCATGACTTTGAAATGTTTGCACACTCTGTACCTATGGATTATTCTCATTCTAATTGATGAAAATAAATGTAGTAAAGGAAAATAGTAATGTGCGTTTTGTAAATACTAAGGTGATTCCAAACTTAAGGATACAAACTTAAGGATTTACAAAGCACAAGAATTTCTACACAATTTCTAATAGCCTTTTATAGCCGATGGCGAAAAAGCAACAGCCAGGCGATAAAGTGTAAAACCCGGCGATACAAACTATAGCCCGGCTGTATAATTTTTTATCGCTTCGTGTAGCCCGGCCGTATGATTTTTTCCACTTTCTACAGCCAGCTACATGATTTTCTATTGCCTTCTTCAGTCGGCTATAAGAAATCCTATGGTAATTTGAAACGCAGCTCCTATCGCCAATTTTTACCAGGGCGAAGTTGCAAAAAAGACATGAAGGAAAGAGAACTAAAGTAAGTGCTTTAAAGAACGAAGATAAGGACATACCTTCGATTTTGGTCAAAAGGTAGGATGTTGTTTACATCTTCCATATCAAAACTATACGTAAAATTAGATTGAGGCCACATGTTATAAACCTCCGTCGTAATAATTATGATCCCCGCAAAACGAGAAACCAGATAGCACTTCCGCGGCTTCAGTCTTTTGATTTGCAAAAGAAGAGAAGAGAAAGCTTATTGTTTTTTGGGGACTGCATGAAGCGGGCACTTCAAGTAACCGGCGAACAAAGGTTGCCAGTACATCTTCTCGAACACTTTTTTGGAACCTTAATTATGAGCACTGAAAGGTGATTTTACCATAATGAAAATCTGCATAAATGCGGTGACTCGATATGAATTTACGCGAAATATAGTAACGTATTTTAAGCATTGAAAGACAGTCAAAAGCAAATGCTTATAGTAACGCACACCATTTAGTGAGTTCAGGTGATTCTACGATTTAAATCCAGAGATCCGAGTGTTTAAATATAAACCGACTGCACAAGACAAACCGGACACATTTAACCGTCACAGAGAAAAAAAACGTAAGGGAAAAATACGAGGACCGCGATTTGACTGATTAAATACTTGTTGCAGGTACTGCAAATTAGATGCTACGATAAAGAAATTAAGGAGAGTGGATAGAGCACTCATGCTGGCTTCCTTCTTCGTCACAGTAGAGACACGCTCAAATAAGAAAAGGTAAGGCTGTCTTCAATAAAATACTGCAATACGTTGAGCACCACTACTCAGGCTGGTTTTAAACGCCTTCTGAAAGTAAGAAGAGCAGGCGGTACCTCGAGTTTGAAGAATGTTTATTTTGCTTATCAGAGGTGGAGCTCTGACAGTGCACGTTAATAGAGGCTCAAGCACCTGCACATACACTGAACATCGAGTTCATTGGCAACGTACTCATTCGTTCGTTCTATTGCTCCCCCATTCCACCTCATTCCCTCATCCTCTGACACACTCATTCATTTTTTAACTAACAAAAAGTAAGTGTGTGAACCACAAAATACCTGCAGATTATATATCCGTCATATCAAAAGTAGGTGACTATCATTACTGTATAACTTTTCTCCCATCTAAGGTACTAATAGCTCTAATTTGAACTTTTGTTAAATGTAAAAAGACGGGGAATTTTTATTGGAGGGATCATGGCTCGCCCCCTCATATAGGAGGATATTGGGATGGGAAAAACTCATTATTTTCAATGACAAATCCGATTTTGTGTCACGTTTTTCAGAGGCTCGTAAAAATAAATCTGCACAAACCAACCATTTGAAGCTACCTATGTCCATTTCCAAATGACGAGTGAAAACACTGGCAATATTAACTTTATCATGTTATGATCTTGCATTGGCAGTGAATGAGTGCATCTGATTTTGGTTCAAAAGTTTCAATCTATATTATTTGTAGACGATTTATCACTTGTGAAGGAGTATCGGAATCAAAACTTAAATTTGTAGGAGTTGATCAAAGGGTTAATAATTATGGACGAAGAGAGGCACATCATTTGAAAATAAGAGAAAAATGAATATTTCTGATGGAAATCGGAAGTTCTTATCACCGAATCAAAATGGTGGCCCGATTAAGTTGAAATAGTCAAAAATTCGAGCCGGCCGTTATTTTGGAACAGTGCTAACCACACACTTTTCGTTTCAGTCAAAAATGTTCTACGTTAATGGCTAATCGAGCGATCAGTCACAAAAACGGGGAGGGGCAGGCATGGTTTGAGCATTGCGAGTTACCCTCGAAGAAAAGGCTGGAGGATGGAAATATTCCCGAAAACTGTTATCCTAGGATACATGTAATAAAAGTTCAAACCAGAACTCTTGTACCTGAACAGACACAAAGTTACAGGATGATAATAGTTACTTTTGAGAAACTTGGTATACCTAATATTTTTAGTCAGTCAACATTTTTACACTAACACGCGCTCACGCATACACACTTTCGCTTGATATCGTGGACAGTTACATGGAACAGCTCCTTGGAAACAGAGAAAAATACCTACTGACGGTTTAAAAAAAAAAAAATTAAATAAAGATGAAAGGAAAACCCCACGGCGAGAAAAGTGTACCTAATAGGGATGAAGGGCATTGTACGTCTAAAAAGATTAAGGAATTGAAAGTAGGTACTCACAAATAATCAGGACTCAAATCGCCCATAATTTTACCTCTCAATAAGTAAATTAACTGTTCGACTAGGGCTTTGGAGATTCATCATCTCCAGCCAGGTATACTTTACCTACTCTTATCAAGAATTGCGAGCGTCGAATCATTGATGGCAGATTAAAGTGAATACGACAACGTTGGTGGACAATTATCTCAAGAGGCTCTATGCATTATTTACCTACATCTTCTTATTGTCGTTATTGGCCACGAGTTTTTCCCTAAATGTGAGTACAAGATTTTTCTCCGATGAAAAATTTACGACGAAGAAGAGCTGTAAGGCATTTTACGCTGAAAATCTACCCTTCCCCCTTCCCTTAACACAAATACAGTATACGATCCAAACTTATCCGCCACAGATGCAATGAACAACGCGACAGAATCATCAGACTGCAAGGACAATATTCTTACTTCCTTGCTTCCTTTGCAGGAAGAGGAGGCATTTTTTTTCTTCTTGCCGTAAGTTGGTCGCTGACTGAAAAGAAAAAGGACCAACTCAATACCTTACAAAAGTTGGCACACATATTGGAGGAGCACAGGGATTTGAAAACCATTAATTGGCAAATGAATCTCCTACATGTTGGCCCGCAACACACCCGGTGATCTTCTCACCGATGTTGGCCTTATTCAGAACAACTAAAGGAAATGGAACAGCTCGCTCCCCAGCTAGGCACGAAGGGGATAACGTTGAGGAGAGGAGCACCATGATAGAAAGGTGGAAAAGACAACGATGGCGTGAGAGTACTGGCTGTATAGAGTTGGCAGTAACAGTGTGAATTATGTTTTAAGAAGGGAGGCTACAACAGAAATACACGCTACACTATTCAGGTAGTGTCTGGAAGCATGGTTTTAGTGGCGTACTCTCTTTGTACAAAAAAGGTTTTGAAGAATTACCCTGGTAAAAATTGGCGATTAGAGCTGCGTTTCAAAATACCATGGGAATTCTTATGACCGGCTAAAGAAGGCTACAGGCTGTAGAATGCGGAGAAAATCATACGGCCGGGCTATACGAAGCGATAGAAAATTATGCAGCCGGGCTATAGTTCCTATAGCCGGGCTTTACACTTTATCACCTGGCTGTTGCTTTTTCGCCATCGATTATAAAAGGCTAAAAGAAATTGTGTAGAAATTCGTGTGCTTTGAAAATCATTAAGTTTGATACGTAACCACCTCAATATTTACAAAACACACGTTAAATTTTCCCTTAATACATATTTTTTTCATCAATTAAAACGAGAATAATCCACCAGGATGTGCAAAAATTTCAAAATCATGAGTTGGATAACGCTGACTCCGCCCTAGATTAAATATTAGAGCCTAACACAAAGCGGAGCGGCGACAAACTGGCGCCTACAAACCCAACAGGAATACTCCACGCATTGCGCAACGCGTGAAGTAGCCAGGCCCGCCACAAGGGGGAGGGATACTGGGTCCCTGGTACCGGGGCCCGGGCCCCGGAGGGGGCACGTGTTACCCGTGAAAAACCACTACGAATTCACATGCAACCCTTGTTTCGTAAGAAAAAGTGACAAATTTACCCTAAAAATTTCGCAAAAGGTGAATAGATTTTCAGAAACACGCTGGGCACTGTAGAATTCTTCTTAAATTTTCAAGATTTTCAGTACAGAGGGATATTTTTAGTAACTGCGTTTCATTTTCTTCTGTCGTCAGATGCTAAGAGTCTCCAGTCTGGGCATCCTCGACTTCAATGGCTCATGGCTCAACTCCCTTGCCATAGACAAACGAAGGGGGAGTCCAGGGGGCCTGGCCCTCATAGAACTGAAAATAGTATCATATGCCCCCCCCCAAAATAAAAATTTTCCAGATGTTTTGAATGCAACAATTAGCAAGTATTTTGTGCTGAAAGTATAAAAAAAAAAAAACATTATTATTCCGCAGAAATTGATGGAAAAATTCTTTATGGAAGCTTCAAAATGCGTCAGATTAATCCTATAAATTCTAAAATTTCTCGGGGGATGCCCCTCAGACCCCCCCCCCTCCGTGCTTGGGGCCCGGACCTTAAAACTGGTACCAGGGCCCGAGATGGGATGTGGCGAGCCTGCATGAAGGCAATTTCCATTTCAATCTTCCGTCACATTCTTACGGCGGAATGAAACAACTATTTGAACTCTCCGGAATGCGTGAGGTATCACGCCGCATTTGAAGGCGTTTTCAAAACAGCCAAGTTCCGTTATCGAAATAATCGTTTTGCATAGTTCATATTATTTTGTTTTTATTTCTAACCACCTGATTAATTATAATCGTCCTATAAAAACCACCCATTTGCTTAATACAATTCTAGCTGGAGCGCAATACAGCTATGCATTCATCACTGCAAAAATGTCAAAGGAAATCGACACGCCCAGCGTGCATGGAGGCTATTTCCATTTCAATCTTCCGTCATATTCTTACGGCGCAATGATACAACTATTTGAACTCTCCGGAATGCGTGAGGTATCACGCCGCATTTGAAGGCGTTTTCAAAATAGCCAAGTTCCGTTATCGGAATAATCGTTTTGCATAGTTCATATTATTTTGTTTTCATTTCTAACCACGTGTTTAATTATAATCGTCCTATAAAAACCATCCATTTGCTAAATACAAGTCTAGCTGGAGCGCACTTCAGCTATGCATTCATCACTGCAAAAATTTCAAAGGAAATCGACACGCCCAGCGTGCATGGAGGCTATCTCCATTTAAATCTTCCGTCAGAGTCCAGGCGCCTGGTAGCTAAAAATGAGGCTACCTGGAATTTCGGGTACACAGCGATTTTTTTGGCCTACTTCATGTTTTTTGGGTCGCTGAATCCGAATCTGAAGTTTCCTATCGCGTAACTGGTGAGCATTTACCGACATTTTGAAAAAATGGCCTAAAAAGGCCTTTTTTTTTTTTTTTTTTTTTTTTTTTTTTNTTTTTTTTTTTTTTTTTTTTTTTTTTTTTTTTTTTCAGCGGCTACGCATGAGAAAAAGTCCCGGATTTAGTTAATGTTTTGAATAGCTGACATAATTTGGAAGAAAATGGTGTATACATATGCTAGGTTTGCTTAGAAATTGAGGAAGATACAGCATCGTGAACATCTCGCCCATTCATGTTTTCGCGGCTCACCCGTCAACGCGCGATCCGGCTCGCCGCGGTCAGGCAAGTTCCGAAGCGTTCCAAAGTTCCGAGATCCGAGGTTCCTCACTTTTTGAGCAAACCTAGCATATTCATACACCATTTTCTTCAAAATTACCTATGTCAGCTATTCAAAACATTAACTAAATCCGGGACTTTTTCTTATGCGTAGCCGCTATATAAAAAACCGCAAAAAAAGGCCTTTTTAGGAAATTTTTTCAATATGGCAGAAAATGCTCACCAGATACGCGGTAGGAAACTTCAGATTCGAATTCAGCGACCCAAAAAACATGAAGTAGGCCAAAAAAATCGCTGTGTACCCAAAATTCCAGGTAGACTTTCCAGGCGCCTGGACTATCACATTCTTACGGCGCAATGATACAACTATATGAACTCTCCGGAATGCGTGAGGTATCACTCCGTTTTTGAAGGCGTTTTCAAATCAACCAAGTTCCGATACCCGGATTATCGTTTTGCATAGTTCATATTCTTTTGTTTTATTCCGTGCCGCTTGTTTATTTTTAATCCTCGTAATAATCGCGCTAAAATAATCGAGAAAAAAGCCTGGCACGAAAGGCCGGGACCTACCCATTTGAGGTGTGATCTCCCACCAGGAGCAGAAGCTGCTACCCTCTAACATGCAATGCCCTCAAGAGCTCTGAATGACCGAACCTAAGGTGATGGTGAGAGAGGGCAGCAGGGCACCCCTGTTTATAGCTACCGATCGTTACAAGCTAGAGTGTCAACTACTCTCGCAGGACTTTCCCATTTTTCGGTAAATTCAATCTTCCATCTTAATCTCAACTAAGAGGCGGATATCGCTGATGGCATTTAATTTGTACTTATTTATGACAAAGAAAAAGTATTTTTTTCCCAGAAAAAAGAGACCCATAATTAGCTCTGATGTTTCACTTTATTAATCAATTAGATTTTCTATTCCTGTCTTTCATTATCACCGCTGTTTTCATATGTAGAATAAATGGAGACCTTCCTAACAGATGAACTTGTCAATGAGCAGATATTATACTTCCCTTACAATGGCAATGTAAATAATGACCCATTTAAAAGTACTTTCTACAAAAAATCATATTAAAAATTATGTGTATCAATACTGACACTTCACAATAATTTCATCAAGTCCCCTCCCAAAAGCACTCAATACGTTGTGTGACTTCCATCTTGTCAATTTGCTGCCCTGTGGAAGCTTTCCATGAAGACATAGATTAATATAATTAATCGAGGCATACAACAATATTATTGTAATATTGCCTCAATAATCTCAACAGCCACCAATATTGAGAGGGAAAATTCAAATATAGCATTGACATTGTAAATCATTCCTTATGAGGTAGAAAGCGATTAATATTCTTGACAGAAGTTGCACCAATGTTACAGGCTAGAACTTGCAAAAATAGTGGTGTTGGTGGGATTTGCTTTGTCTCTATCTTTATTTCCACTATGTCCTAGGTACCTCTACAGCTTTTGTTTCGGATAAATGTTCCACGACACTGATTTTGATGATTGTGGCAATATTGTGGTAACATTTCATGAAATATCACCCAGTGAATTGATGTGAATACTTTCGGAGGGTTTTGTTCCATTAACATGAATCGATCAATAAATTAAAACGTGAATCAATCAATAGATTTAAAAACCCGGTGTCAATTCAATCAGCATTTATCAATCGAAAAACAAAAATGTGACCCGATCAACACAATTCAATCGACGACGATTCGATCGACAAACCCGTGAATCGATCGACGAACCCGCGAATCGATCGACGAACCCGTGAATCGATCGGCAAATCCGCAAATCGATCGAAAAATTGTGAACAGATTAACAAGTCTGGGAATCGATAAAAAAATCGCGGATCATCGACAAAGCCGTGAATCGATTGAATTGCGTCGACCAGTTCACGTTTTTATTTTTGATCGCTTCACATCCTTTGAATGGACACTGATTTTTTAAAATCAACTGTCCATCGAATCGGTGTTGATCGGTTGACTTATTTATTTTTCAAAAGATTCACATCGATTGAGTTAGGTTGAATTGACAGCAGTTTTTTAAATCATTTGTCAGTCAAAACAGTGTTAAGTAATTGGTTCAAGTACATAGATTCAAGTTTTTATTTTTTGGTCGAATCCATACCCTCCCAATATTTCTTCACAATGTTGAAGCAAGATTTCTACCTTCAAAGTACATAGGCTGTCCAAAAAGTACCAAGACTGGTTCTATAACTCCAAAACTAAGATAGCTAGAGGCTTGATCTTGGTTTTATTTGAAAGATTAACTCAATATCTATCGATTGAGACCAAAATCAAAACTTTCGGTCAAATATTTCAAAAGTTACAACACTGTTTGTAAAAAAAATATCTGGACCCCCTACCGTTTTTTAATGACTATTTTCTCTTGCCGGGAACACTTTCCAAATTATTAATGATCAGTACACGGTTGTTTTGCAACTAATCATGGCAAAACCTAATTGATTTGGAAACACTGTCAAGCCATCGTCGTCCGACTACGGGTATAAGGGTTCAAAATCCACGGGGAAAGAATGAACCGTCGGTTAGCCACCCCCAAAAAACCCGGGAAATTTTCGGCAGTTGATGACAGTTCACAGTGCGTGCGTGGTCTACGCTGCAGATTGTGAGTGATTTTGTTTCTGCGTTCGAAATTGTTGATATCATCATGGAAAGAGATAAAGCAGTGATATCAAAATTTCGAACACAGAAATAAAATCACTCACTATCTGCAGCGTAAACTACGCACGCACTGTGAACTGTCATCAACTGCCGAAAATTTCTCGGGTTTTTTGGGGGTGGCTAACCGACGGTTCATTCTTTCCCTGTGGATTTTGAACCCTTATACCCGTAGTCGGACGACGACGGCTTCACAGTGTTTCCAGATCAAATAGGTTTTGCCATGATTAGTTGCAAAACAACCGTGTACTGATCATTAATAATTTGGAGAGTGTTTAGGGCAAGAGAAAATAGTCATTAAAAACGGTAGGGGGTCCAGATATTTTTTCTTACAAACAGTGTTGTAACTTTTGAAATATTTGACCGAAAGTTTTGATTTTGGTTTCAATCGATAGATATTGAGTTAATCTTTCAAATGAGACCAAGATCAAGCCTCTAGCTATCTTGGTTTTGGAGTTATAGAACCAGTCTTGGTACTTTTTGGACAGCCTATGTAATATTGTTTGAATGTAGTTGGACCAATATTGTTTCTCCCCTCTTGCCGAGAGGGTGGGTAATTCAGTGAAAGTTCCTTTTTTGGTATAAATAAAAGGTTGAGTGATTTCAATCAGTATAAAAAGGCATGTAAAAGTGAGAAAGTTGAATTTAATGGTATGATGAGTTAGGCCCAGACTTCAACTTCAATAGATTTTTTACATTATTTACAAACATATACATTATTCTACATTTGAGAGAAACTTATTCAGTTGCTACTGTCTATTTATCATGTTATCATAACATAAAAAAGAAGGTAGAGTTGTAATCTTTTACTTGAGCTACCATATTTAAGGTGACACAAATATGTTCTCATTCAAATGAAGCTCATGACAGATTGCTAGTTTGTATTTGGTTAAAAAGTCTGTCCTTGATCATTTGTGCCATGAGGCCATGTATAATTTCAACTGAAGTTTTACAACTATCTTTAGTTGCTTTCATTAATCGGTCTTCAGCCTTTTTTTCAGTAGAATCGGAGATACCAAACATGAAACTACATCTGTAAGATGACTCAGATCGCTCTAGTTTTTCGGAAAGATCCATTATTTGACCTGTTAGGTAGCTTGCATTGGTTAATAAACTAGATGAACTTAAGGTATTTACCCAATACTTATTCCATAAAGAGTCTAAAAGCCTACGGTCTAGTGATGACTTGAAGTATGATACTTCTAAGGAGTAATACTGTTTACAGTGCACTCCGAAATCCTCTATTTTGTTCAACGGGATGGTTTGATATTCTGAGGGCTCTTCATTAGCAGGCCTGTAACCTTTAGGATAAGTTCTGAAGGCACCAAGACATACCTTGCCTGCTGAAATAGTTCTTACTGGATCTACCACAATAGCTACAAAAGGTTCTTGAAAATTTTGATTCATCATCTGAGTTGACACATCAATACCTGACAACCAGCATCCATAACCTGGATGGCTATGGTACCATCCAATCGCATTCTCCATTCGACCCACCTGCAGAATCAGGCATTTAAGGGATAATATTAATTACAGACGGATAGTAAAACAGTTTTATGGTCACATATCTATATTTTCTCAATAATAGGCTGATTTATCTTTTTTGAATTCTAGCATTTTTGCCAAGTGTAATGTTAGCTAATCACTCGATTAGTTTTTTATATATTTAAGAGATATTTAAGGTGCTTAAGTTACATAATAAAGTGCTTTCACAATACTTTTAAGAAAATGAAGATAACAAAAATTCTAAAATCAGAAAAAAATCAACATTCACTGCACTTCTTTTAATGGGTTTGCAAAACAGTAACAAATTGATGCAGTTACCTTTTAAGGCCGAATAGACAGAGCTAAAAGAACTTACTTGTTTTGCAGCTTCTATGTAGGCAGTCATGTATTCATAGGCTTGAGCTTGAGCATTAACGCGGGTTTCCGTTCCCTCGACTGGTAGAGCAAATGAATCCATCACAATCATCGTGTTAGCATCAACTTTTCCCAACAAAAGGCCCATTACCTCCAGAGTACCTCCGGAGCGGGCATGCATGACCATCTTTAACAATGCTAGTGCAGATATTTTAATGTCTTTGAAAAAATGAGGGCTGTTAACACACAGACAAAAAAGATCATTTGTTAAATTATCACTTCATCATTTTGGAAATAAAAAAGAGTACCTAAGTAAGGAAAAGATCCTAGAGAAGTGAACAAAATGAGATATATTGATGAGCATGACACTAAAGAAAAAATGCGGGTAAATGTGCACTGATCTTCAAAAGTCATTTCAAAATAATGCATCTAATTCCAGGTCAATAGGTTGTGGGTTCAAATCCCAGTAATGGCAACAAATTTCCAGTGAGCTCAGTCAACTGAATCTGCAGGAACAGATTCCACTCGTCCTTGATCCCTGAAAATTTGAGAGCCTAGAGCATGGATAGGTGGTTTCACCAGTTTAACTGCGCTTATCTTGGTTTGCAAGGCTATGAAATGCAAAATAAAATAAATAATTACAGCTGCGTCCTCAGTTGAAAATTAGCTGTTCGACAGCTACCCCGTGCAGTGCAGAAATCACCAAGAAAGCAGGTGTTCAGTTCAGAGTGATCCTCATGTTTTGCTCCAACCTCCCTCCCTAAATTGAACTCTAATTCGTTACTACTTACAATGTGATTGCCGGTTTTACAATTGAAACGGCTGACCAACGGCTGACCAATCATACCACCCCTTTGGTTAGTCCAATCTTGTCCATCCGACTTACACACATTTCGAATGATCAATCCGGTGTGGGGATTGACCTGTTATGAAAGAGACCCATCATCTGAATTCCAATCAGTTACCTAATGAAAGTGCCGTAACAAGGACTAGCAGACCTAACCTGTGGCTCAAGCCTTGTGCATAAGTAAGTAAAGGAATAAAATTGGAAGATCCTGGAGCCACAAACCATCCTCTTTGATCAATAGGCTAAATTGTCATTCAAATTAAATGGTCCCGTTTTTAATTTGACTTATGATGAACTCAGTGCTTACGAAGAGAAAACGCTGTGGGAAATTCTCTCCTCATTTTCGGACTTCACCTCCCTCATGGCAGCGCTACAAGTTGTCGGCATCAGACAGGAGAAAATTCAAATAGCTATTTGTTATGAAAACATGTGCAACACTTACTCTTTGTCCCATGGTTTTGCTGAGAGGATATCTTGCTGTTGCTTTCGGTCATATCTGTAGATTTCATCGACAGAGCTTACTGTTTTGATGTTGTTCGACAGCTCCCATGTTTTCTGGGCGATGGACTGTTGCGATTCCTCTGAGTTGCTTGCCATCACAATATAGTTCCTATAAAATTTAAATGAAGAATTACTAAGTAAAGCTAGCTTGAAAAGCCGCAAAGCGTTTGATTAACTCAAAGCAGATAGTTTAAACAAAGCAGAGCATGAGCTTTGAGCTTGCACTATCACAATTCACAATCACACACACATTTAAAACAACAACACGACTTACACATCAATGGGAAGGAAAGAAGGTGGAGGCATTGCATTAGCCAATTAGCATTGGAGAGGGCTTGATGACGTCAGAGGATACATTGATTGATTTTCTGGGAAATAAGGAAATAATTTGATTTATGATTAATCTTACTTCCTAAGTATTGGATTAGAATAAAACTACATAATTGCATTAAGTCACGCTGAAAATACGGACGTTTTGGTTCATTTACCATTCTTCGGGTTCCTGATCTTATTGGGATGTTGACGATGTATTGTAATTACCTACGTCATAATGTAAACAAAGAAGAAACTGCCTCTACCTTCTTTTCCTTCCCAAATTTTGTTTTTCTTCATTGACGAAAGTTTGGTCACTTTGTGATAGTGAATGTCTTTTATCAGTTTTCATGTATCATGAGCGTCAGCGTCTCTGCTTCAATGAAAATGAATGATGTCAGATCGCTGGAGCATCCTACATTAAAGGTGAGGTATCAGCTCCTCTGGAGGAAACATTCACATTGATTCATTAGAGTTGAATGTCGTTCAGCAGTATGGAACCATCTACTGCAGATCTCCTGTTGTTGTCCTGTTTTCTTGTCCTATGACAGGGACCTACAGTCCTCTTTAATCAAGTTTGAACACCCCCAGAGTACACCCGAAAAACTTAAATAATTTCCAACCCTAATTTATGTACTACAATCCCTAATTGGTCTGCCCTTTCTTGCTGCACGACCCCTCATTGAAAGGGGCGGTAGATGTAGGATGGTGCCTCATTCCATAGAGAGCTTTTCCACAGCAAAACTGACTTAGTCACTGAGATTAGACGGAGTCTTTGGCAATCTGCACCAAGGAATCCATACTTTTCAGTCTTGAAGCCTGCAGATCCACAGGGGTCATATAGGTAGGCTTGACGGAGAGGGGGGTGCTCATTTTCTCGAGAGCTGAAGCACCCAACCGAATTTTGAATTCATCTGAATTAAATGTGTACTCACTTAAATGGAAATGAAGAGTCATGGGATGGCGTGAGTGCCGGACTGAAAATCTCATAAATTTTTTCATCCATTGTCAGTTCACTTTATCTTCTATTGAACCCTTTTGGTTTTTTAAAGGAGTAGGCATTATAATCCATTCTAAATTTCTATCTAAATTTTATGCCTTATCTACCATTTCCTCTTGAAGAATTGACAGAAGTAGGTGTATATCTCTTGAACTCATTCACAGATGCCATTGAGTATTGCCAGGTCTCAGGAAAGCAATATATATTTAGTGTTCTCTTTTATTGAATGGCGGTACCACTGAGCTCTAAATTGATGGCTGGTGCCACTGATGATGGATTTGGTACCACCAATCGGCGTTAGGAATGATTCTTCAGCACGAGATAATGGTCTACCAGTGGATCAACCTAACCTCAACATCATCAACAATGATGTTAGACAACCAATCAGAAGCAACCATGTCCACAAATGGTGTAAATTTTATGTACCACCGGTGTATTTACGGCAGTAAATATCAAGAAGCCCGCCCAACACGAAATATTGCAGCAATATTGCAGCAATATTGTCAATATTGAAACAATATTGTCATGTAAATATTTCCTTAAATACACTGCAGAAATATGTTGACAATATTGCTAAAATATTTCATGACAATATTGTAACAATATATTTATAAAAATGTTTTAAATATATTTACAAAATATATTTATGTAATTACTTTTAAAACAGTTTGTAAAATATATTTACAAAATATTTTAAAATTATTTTAGAAATATTAGTTTAAAAATATTTGTTTAATATTATGTTAAAAATATTTTATAAATATTTTTGTAATATTTAAAAATTAATTGCTAAAATGGCAAAAAATGGTTTGCGATTTCTGCAATTTGCTTTTTTTGCTAAAATGCCCACCCTCGTGGCGAGAACGACAAAACAATTTGCAAAAGTGGTAATTTTATTGTGCGAAAATGGCAATATACTTTTGCGAAATTAACATTACTAGTTTATGCTATTATGGCTAAAATTTTTGCTAGATTTTCAAAATGTTTGCCAAATTAGCGTATGGTTTTGCTCTGTTTACCAATTATTTTGCGGAACTTACTAAAATCAATCGCTAGAAAAAAGAAAGGGGGGGGGGAAAAGACAAAAAGAAGGGAAAAAAATAAATAACATAACATAAATACATCGACATAAATTCAAACTAGGAAAAAGCTCAAATAATTAAAACTGGAAAAAGACGCAATTATAAAAAACAGTAATTTGGTAAAGAAAAAAATGAGAGAGAGTTAAAAAAAACGAAAATTTGTAATACATGAATAGGAATATGTTGAGTACAATTAATAAAGAATTTGAAACACAAATTACAGGATGAAATAAAAAATAATAAATAAATAATAAATAATAAATTCTGGTAAAATATTATAAGAATCCGTCAATAAACAAACATATTACGGACTCAGAGGCCTGCGATAGTTAAGAGATTGAATTTACGGGCCCATCTACATCAAGCCTGGCTGGTCTGGTGGTAAAGTACTGGACTTCGGATATCAACTCCACCCCGAGGCGTGGGTTCTAATCCCGACTAGGACGGCGCGGATTTTAAGGTCAGTAACAACTCTACGATCCACAACCTGGACGCATGTGTACATTAGAAAGAAAATTAGTACCAAAGACGTCTCCTAGAGTGCGCGCACACGGATATGGAATATGATAACCTCATCGCAAGTAAATATTTTTAAAATATATTATCAATATTACCTTGACAATATTGCTGCAATATTGTCAGGGGGGCGGACAACAAACTATTGCAGCAATATTATTTCGATATTGTTAAAATATTGTTAAAATGTTTTTGACAATATTTCAGCAATATTTTTAAAATATTTCCGTGTTGGGCGGGAGCAGCCAAGTCTTTTCTAAATACTCCTCATTTTTAATCTACAGGTTCCGTATGAATTGTTGAACAAGAAGTTTCGTGCAGCTCAAAAACAATTGGACCGCGAAGTCTCACATGTTCAAGCAGCGGCTCTGGAGTTGGAGAAAGGACTGAATGTTGATGCTGTTGGAGCTGGAGAAATTACACGATTGTTAGGCGGTATGGTGGAAAAACTTCAAGTCCTCAAGCGAAAGGTGAGTCTGTATTTCTCCTTAAATTTGAAGCAATAAGAAAACTGTCTCTAATCAGGGGTGAAAAATCTGCACCATCATGTGGGTTGCATGCTCAGTTAGGAAATTTTTGCCCAGGAGGACATAGAAGGATATCTCCAGAAAAATTCTGATGATTTATTGATCTTTTTTAGACTTTTTAGGAAACATTCTGAGCATTCCTTACAGGAACATGAGAAAATTTCCAATGGTGGAGAACAGGAAAAAAAAAGGTCACTTCGTAAAATTTGGGAAAGGGAGGAAACTTCAGAAGTGAGCAGGGAAAAATACTGGATCAAGTGGCTCTAGGCCAACTGACACTCTCTATACTCCTGAATACAATGTCAACCTCCTATTTTCATGAGAGAGGTTGATGCTCTTTTCACAAGAATAAGGCTAGGATCCTATTTGCTCCAAATTTTTTGGGAGCAAGCCGTGCTGAAAAAGGTTTGAAGGCCCTACCCAACATAGGGGGCCTAGGATCCTTGCAGCAAATTTTGAAAATTACTCCGGTGTGTATTTCAGCAGCATATTTTCAGGGTGAGCATGTTTATGTGTGCACCTGAAGTAATGCCTGCATTTATTTTAGAGGACACCTCTGCAGACAAGTTTGTGGAAGGTTCAGAAACGGTGGTCTCAATTCTTAACTTGTGTGGGACATCATATTTATCATATTGCACTTACAATTTATAACAATGTTTAGTCTGGATCATCAAATTAGATTATTTGTAAGAGCCCCCCCATGGGAGCACTTTTTTTGCCTCAGCAGTATTTCAGAGCAATGAATTTTCCCCCATCAAAATGTGTTAAAATTTATAAATATATTTCAGGGTTCAGATGGAATTATGTATTATTGCACATCAAACCTCACACAATTATGTTCATATTCTAGGCTGAGGAAAGCATTTCTGAAGAGTTACATGTTGGAATGGTTTGTAAACGTAGAATTGAACACTTGAAGCAACATTGCGATCCTGCTGTTGCTGCGCAATGGAGAAGGCGGCGACTGGATAGAATGCTTGTTGAATACTTTCTCCGGCGCGGTTATTACCAAGCTGCCACACGTCTGGCACACACCAGTGATCTCCATGACCTCACAAATATTGGTCAGTATACTACTTACGATAGAGGCAACTTTTGTACAAACATTTAAATGAAATTTAATCAGGTATTTTTAAGAATTAAGTAATTATTGAAATGTTTGTTGGATTCCTGCGGTTTAATGGTTGTAGTGATAGCACTATGACTAGGAGGTCCCGAGTTCAATTCCCTGGCCAGGCCATCTGAGTTTGATGATCTGGCGCAGTGGTAATCTGGGGCTGGGTGTAAGGAGACAGAAAATTTGAGTGCAGGATTAGCCCTGAAGCTGTTTGAAAATTGTTAAAAAAAAAGGGATTTGGATTTTAATTCAAAATTTTTCTTGTCAAAACATTTCTTGTACCTACCTTTATAATATGTAGATTTAAATAGGCCTAAACTGGTCAAAGAAAGAGCTTCAAAACTGAACCTATTTGCCCCTTACAAATTCTTAAAGGAGGGTTTTGCAGGGCTGGAAGTATGTTTATCGTAGGTATGTATTCAAAATTGGCCAAAATCTCCCAGTCCTTAGACAAATTACTAGTACCATGTTCCTCAGCACACTCAAAATTTCAAGGTATATATTAATCCTTGTCCATTGCCCTAGAATTTGCCAAAACATTGCCAAGTTTAATCACACGAAACGTGTTTTATTATGTGAAACTTGAGTGCAAATTATTGCCTCTCAGTGAAAAAATTCAATCCTCATCTTTTTTTACATTTTAGCCGTATCGCCAAAAAGCCCATTTCTTATTTTTATGAAAAATTGATTTGTTATTCTTGACCCTTGTGGGTTCCTCCACCAACTTCTTTCATGCATACAATTTTCAAGAACAGGGTTTATGAGAGCTGTAGTCATCAGAAATACACACTTTCACAGATTCAATTCCTAGCCATTTTGGGGCACCCCATGTCTGTCTTACTCCTGGTGGTGTTTTCAGTGGCCTAATGCCAAAGATCAAGTGTTGTGGAAGTTAAGTGGCTATGAGTAAAATGTCCTTACATCCTAATATCCTAACAAAAGTGTAAATGATTCGTTTTTTGGTTTTGTTTGGTTCTTGCAGAAATATTCATGGTAAGCCGTGAAGTTGAAAAGTCCTTATCTGAGCATGAAACAGCTAAATGCCTTGCTTGGTGTCATGATAATAAATCAAAATTAAGGAAACTAAAATCAACAATGGAGTTCAACTTACGAGTCCAGGAGTTCATCGAACTAGTACGAGCAGATCGCCGTGTAGACGCTGTGAAGTGAGTTTAAGAAAATTTATTTTCTTTCTTTTATTGTTCTCTGGTGATACTTCATTATGTATTTTTCTCTGATCGGTTCACTTCTTCTCTTTCTCTCTCTTTTATGAGGCACCTCTGAAAGAGTTGAATAATTGGAGACATCGAAATAGAAAAACAGCCTTTGAAAAGGGAAAAAAAATCACTCACATCAGAAATTATAACTCTTTTTGCTCATCTTGAAAGTTTGCTGTCAAGTCAAAATTTCACCGTGGAATCACAAGAATAATAGGGCATAAAGAACAGCAAATATTTTTCATGTCTCAGTACGCTTTGACTAAAGCATGTCTTTGTTGTCAGTTTTGACTTAATAATGATTTGAGATAAAACAGAAGTATGATTGGTTGCTTGAATAGATTTCAGCTTCATTCACACGAAGGTGGAAAAAAATCACTTCAAGTAGTTTTTTCTTTTTACTGTCAAATTATCTATCAGGATGGTAGCTTTCCATAGATAACTAGCTGTTCTGAGCCTGCAACTCATGCCACTCATGGCAAGCAGTTTTTGAAAAGAACTGCAAATCAAATATTTAAGGATTTATTATTATTAATTATATTGCAGATTTTAACCTGGCATAGACTATTGTTTGAGAAAGTCTGCGATGATGGTTGTTTTTTTTAGTGGGAGGTGTATTGGAATACCTCTATTCGTATTAATTGTATTTGCCGTTTGCTTTCTCAAACAATGAGCTTACTCAAGAAATGAAGTCGCTTTCATATAATTGTATCAATTGAACTTTGTCAGGGTTTGTCTAAAATTTATTTTGAAATATTTCCAGACATGCTCGCAAACATTTTTCCAACTATGAAGAAGATCAACTGAAAGACATTCAACACTGTATGGCTTTGCTTGCTTTCCCTACAAATACTGGTAATAATGCGATTTTTTGGTCTATTTCTCTCATAATTTTGAACATTGAAGGCTTCCGTAATCTTAACCTTCCTACAAAGCACTACTTAATTTCTCTAGGCAGTGTTGAGTATAGCAGGCATAGATGAAATTTTTGGTAAGAAAAGTTGACATTTTTGAAGAAAAATAACACCCTGGTATCTTGTAAATACTGTCCATTTTCAAGTTTGATTCCCTCTCCCTCTTGGCAGAAAATTAGACTTTCCGCACAATTTTCAAGGGGCTTCGATACTTTGTAAAAAGAAATACTTTCTGAAAAAGTACTTTGTAAATGAATGTGCCAGGTGTCAAAAGCATCTACCACAAGTGAGTTTGGACCTGTTTCGCCCTCACTTTTTTCAAGATAACTTGTTAGCAAGTCTATTTACTACTAACATGTCTCTCTTACAGCGCTTTTGTGCGCTCTGCGACATCCAACCGCTACTGATAGTGATCTTGCCAAAGCTCCTCGGGAAAGTTGCATTTCCTCTTTCCTGCCTTATTTCATCAATCCACAATTTGGCAGGGCGTCCTCTATGTTTTCTGCCAAGGTCGTTCCAATCCAGAACCTTCTTATGCAACCCATCGTCTGGCATCCTTTGCACATTCCCATACCATACAAGCTGGGTGTTTTCTTCATTTACTATTTTACCCTTTGAAAAAATCCAGTCCCATGATGTTTTTATTAATACTGTCGATGATCACATTAATGACCTTAAAATGATTTAAAATCATGTAGGAGTCAATAGTTGTTGATCAATCATTTCTAACAGGAATTATTTTTACTCTACCTAAGATTCTTTTTACTTTTTTCCAGAAATAGCTCCGTACAAAGAAATGCTGAATGAATCCAGGTGGGACCAATTAGTGGAGCAATTTAGACGAGAAAATTATCGATTGTTTCAATTAGCATCACAGTCTGTTTTCACCGTTGCACTCCAGGCTGGTTTATCTGCTCTCAAAACTCCATATCCTTTTAAACAAATTTTGCTTTTAATTCTCATGCTTCTTTCATTAAGAAAGTTTTATTTTATGAATTTTTATCTTGTAGGTACTATGAATATTTTTCACCACAAATTTATCCATCCACCAGAATTAATGATAATTTTGCGAATCAACTGTCCAATTCTAGCAAGACAGGAAAAACCAACGTAAAGCTACCGCATAATGTGTAAGTCTCAGGTCATAGGAAGGCAGCCAAAAAGGACCTCCATAGCCAAACTAGTCGGACACTTGTAAAAAGCATCCTCATTTGATTTGATTATCAATTTTGCAGTCCAGGGCTCCCCTTAAGTTTGAAAGTGGTTTTTTTTCTTCATGTGTATTTTTTTGTTTTTTTGTGATTTTACTTCTTGGCATAACAAGGTTAATAAGCAACGAAAAATAGCCACCACTCTCGAAATATGCTGCCTTGTTTCATGTCAAGTATTTTTATACATAGTAACCTAGGTGTTTAAGAGGAATTCCAAAAGAGGGGGGTGTCTGAGGGTTTTAGAGCAGAAATTAAGCTCCAATGGGTTTTGAGGCTCCAAAAAAAAAAAAAAAAATATTCTAATATTGCCCTCAATAAAACAAAAAATGTTTTCTCTTGAAAAAGTCACTTGGAAAATGGGGTTCTCCACTGCTCGTGACAGTGATCTTTGAGTGTTGCTGACCATAGGGTACTAACCAACTCATACATTTGATCGAAATGATCTGATTATTCATTTCATATTTTGAACTGTTAAGTATAGAATTCCATTTCATTGGTTTTTCTTAAGGTAGGTTTGTTCTTTTTGTTAATCCCCTCGCCTCACATGGTGATTGGGATAGACATTGAATTTTGGCAAAGCTAGTAACCACAAATGAACCCACACTTAATATCTCATGATAATAATGAAAAATGATTTGTTCTTTCAGCATTTTGATTCAGTTTGTCTTTTATATCCTTCTGTTGAGATAAATATTTCTGAAATCAGCATTATTTTCTTCAGATTGATTTTTGGTCTCATCCTTAACAGTTATGTTTACTCAGTGCTATTCTGCAAGTAAAGAAAACCGCAACTCAAGTTGTCCTGTGTGCCAAGAGTGGTTGAACATTTTAGCAATGCCTCTGCCATATGCTCACTGCAGTCAGTCACGCCTCATTTGTGCAATATCAGGACTCCCCCTCAATGAAGACAATCAACCGATGGTTTTACCCAATGGATATGTTTATGGCGAGCAGGTAAGAATGGAATATGCTCTCATTCAACTAGCTTAGGTGTTACTTTCTTATAATTTAATATTGGCTTATCAGGAAAAAATCAGGAAAATACCAGGAAAATAGGAAAAATTGGACGTTTTATCAGGAATTTTTCGTATGCAAATCTCCTCAGCGGAGAAAGTCTTAATGCCTTTTGCCTACCGTGCCAGGAGTCGAGAAAAATCAGGAAAATATCAAGATTTTTCAAAATTAAAAAATACTAGACACCCTGAAAAAGTAGCGAAAAGAAGAGTAAACTTTGATTCGTGGTTGGTCCGCTCACCAGGAAAAATATTGATAGAATTTTAACAATAATGACCCGACCAAAATTGACCACTGAACAAGATATGAAATTGAGGGCCAGAATAAATGTCTCCCTCTTGAAATAATACTTGGAATAAGGAGGACTAATTAAAAAATTTCAAATTCTACTCTAAGTATAAAATAGTGATTTCTGAAGAAAACACACTTAGGTAGTCTATTGTGCAGCCTGTCAATTGCAACCAAAGCACAAGTGTCAACGTTTATGGCAAGTAGCTTAAAGAACCTGGCAAACATTGTGGATGTCCCATGAAAATTGTGTCTTTTCGCCTTTTTGTAGACTTGTTGGAGGCACCAAAACATCCTCTAGCAAAATAATTTTTCATATCCTACTCATATAATATGATATGAAAAATTTCATAAAGTCAAATGCCTCATTTCTTTCATCATTCCCAAGACAGTCAGAAAAATTTGTGAACATTTGATAATTATTGCCTTTTTTGACTCACCTGTTTTCTTTTTATGTGTACAAAAACAGCCTCCAGTTAATAAATTAAACTCTTCCATGATCTATCTTTAAAAGTATCTCTGTAAAAACTGTAATTCCAATTTCGTCTGTGCTTGCGTGCTGCAAACCTAACGTGTCTTATTCCTTTCTTTTTTTGTTTGTCATAGGCCTTGAAGCAAATGGCTCTAGAAAACAATGGTCAAGTTATCTGCCCGAAAACCAAAGAAATTTTTCCCTACAAGAAAGTTGAAAAGGTGTATGTCATGTAAAGTCTCCGGCTCTCCTTGGTTCCAGAAGTTAGTATTTTATGAAGAGTTACCAGATGCATTTCTCCAAGTAGTAGAAGCAAAGACTTCGCATGGAATACCTGGGGATTTTGCACCAGCAAAATTTTGTTAGTTTTTGACGTGCTATCATTTATGACCTCCTAAACTATCAAACTTTCTCTGTGCGGATCCTAAGAAAATCTGGGCTGAAACGATAACTTTTTTATGCTTTTGCATGGATTTTACTTGCACAACTGTGTACGATTTTGGAACAAGCCTTTGTTGAAAATTGACGCGATGCTGAAATGCTTACTGCTGCCATCTGTAAGAATTTTGATTCCTTTCGGCCAAGAAACACAACTATGTTCAAGTATGGGTTTGTCTCATCTCCTCAGCCGGTGAGGAATGAAGAGCTATCCTTAATCACCAATCAGCTGTCGCAACATTTATTGCAATTCAGAAAATATATTTCAAAGTGCTGAAAAAGTATCTTCTCAGCTCAGCTTTTCTCAAAATTTGCAGTTTTAAAAGTTTGAATTTATAGCTTATCATGCTCAGAAGGTTTTAAAGAACATCATTTAAAAAAATTATGAAATTTATCTGGTGGCGAATTTCTTTGTACTCCAGCCAGGTCTAAATGCACATGTAAGTAACAGAACTCCTTTTCCACCAGAGTCTGTGTTGCTTAGGCAATAACATGCGCCTTGCTTTAATTCCAAATATGCACACCTGTACATGGCCAGTTTTGCCGCATCAAGACAGGTCCTGCTGGTTTGAATCAAGTGAAATTAGCCCAGGCAGAACTATTTTGCCAGAAATGTGGTTTTGCCACTAACTTACCAAGTGTCATTGCACTCAGTTGAATCTGAACAGTGTAATCTTTTTCAGTAAGGTATCAGCTTTTGACTCATTTTGAAATCATGCCATTTTTCAAAATTATCAGTGACCATTTATGACCATGTCAGGGAAACAGAAACCAAGAGAAAAATTTAGAGTAAGTGAGATTACTATACTCGTGCTGAAAGTGAAGCGTCTCCATAGTTTAACATAAAATATTGTGAATTATTGAGAGAATATATAAAAAATGGATATTGCCAGGAAATGCAGTTGATATCAATTTCAGCAAAATGATTTCTCTAGTATTAATAGTATTGATGAACGAAGATGTTCATTCTCATGTCCTCAGAGTTTTATGTTCAACTTAGATTTATCTTCAAATTCTATCATGATTATTGCAAAAAGAGTATCAAAATTCATAACATTCCCTGATGCAAATGCTAACAGCCGGCACCGCTTACCTGAGTTTAGATAGAGCTGGTGCTATGGCTGTTTTTAAACTCAGTTCATTCACAACTTTTATTTAACTCCTTCAATTGCTAAATCCAACTTTACCTGATCGTTCAGAGTGTGTTAGAAAGTGTTCAGCAGAAAAAATAGAATATCAATAATTTTCACTCGATTTGTCTGAGTTGAGTTTTACCCTTTTGTTGTACTAAAAAATTAGGCTTCCTTTTATTGTCTTCTTTTCACTGACTCCATTGCTGCTATTTGTATCATTTCTGCTTGAGGGATTTCTTTAATTTTGACATGTTTGAGTTTGCACTCATTTTGTTTTGCCAATTAAATTTTGCTTATCATTATATTTTCCAATGCAATGCTCTTAATCCTGAAGAATTTCAAGAGGATCATTCAGATATCCATCTTATTGCGTGTTGAGCATTCCCACAACATTAGTGTAAATAAACATTTAATGGAATGCCACTAGTTTTTATGCGCTGAGTTTGGATGAAATTCACAGATTCTCTGCAGTCTAAAACAAAAATCAATTTTACCAGAGGCAATTTTTTTGCAATAGAATAAATGATCATATAAATCTTTAAGTCCGAGAACTTGGACCTCGGAAGTAATTAACTTTACAATTATTTGGTTTGCTGTTTACTCAAGGATTTCAAAAATTGAATATTAATTAAAATAATGTCTTCACATGAGAATTGATCTTCGATCATTCAGTTAATAGATAAATTAAGTTCTAATGTTAAACAGTAACCTCTCTTTAACCTCAAATAATGTTCATAATTTAAACTAAGTGGTAGTAATGGTATGAGGTACAATGCATTTTATGTGCTCAACATTGTCACAAGACATAAAGTAGGAGAGTGAAGTAGCAACTCTAAATTCAAAATTGTAAAAATATAAATATGATGATTCTAATAATGTGAATATAGAAAACGGCTTGAAAAAGAATATGAGAGGCTGCCGCCTTTAATTGAGCTGATCCCCCTCCCTTCCAAGAATTTGTAGACAAGTTCATTCTACACAAGTTTTTCTCTTTTCCGGAACTCACCGTCAGGAAACTTTCGAGGCGCGATTCCGCTGGGCGTTCGCTAGCCGAATTTCGGCGGCGAATTGGACGCAGCTCTGCTCCAAGAGCGGTGTTGTGTGCTAATGTTATAGGGCGGTCTGCTGGTCTACTCATCCGCACGCCGAAATTCGCCAATGAACGCCCAGCGGAATCGTGCCTTATCAATTACTAAAAATTGTGTTTTTTGCACCTGATCTTGTCCTCAAAGATGTTTCTGCTAAGACAGCCCTTCCCAATGTTGCTTAAAAATTATGCTTCTCTACTACTCTTTGTACTTAGTGTACTGCATCAATGTTGGTATCGTCTGAAAAGAAAAATATGCCCAATGACTTTGTCCAAAGAGTCAGCGAAAAAAATCAGCTTGGTCAGAGGCGGCAGCTTCATGAGTTCCCCCATCATCTTAAAACATTTCAGTTGTAGAAAAATTATCACTGAGCGAATTGGACATGTTCTATCAAACGGAACTAAGCGCCATAGGGAGAGGAAGGGAGAGGAGGATTGGCAGGTGTTGCGGAACGTGATGCTCGTTCCGTCCTCTACTCGCAATGCTTTTCCATGGCAATTAGCTCCGTTTCACAGAACGGGCTATCCGAGATTCTAAAGTCCTCAAAAGGAACTCAAATTGGCGCTTAGTTCCGTTTAACAGAAATACGTCCAATTGTAGAAGAAAAATGTCTCTGTCCGTTGCACTAAGAATTTGTTACATTTTCAAAGCAGGGAAATAACCATTTATTTGACCAAGTAATTATTTCTAATTGAAACTATCCTTATTGATTTATCTATATCAATGATCAAAAATCTTTTTTGATCTTACTGTTCAAGCCTTGTAATAAAGAACTCCTGCTTTTTAGTCTTGTCTTAAGTCAGCTGCTTGAAATATCTTTTTATTTTTTATCTCAACTCTTGCTATTTGTAAATCTTTCAGTTATATTCTTCTTATTTGTTTTGTAGTGTAAATAATAAATATGCATAAAGTAATTTATTTTTTTGGAGAAAGAAATTTTCTATTTTATTACTTTACCAATGGGAGAGCTTTACTTTTACCTAATCTCTAACCTGGGTTCTCAGTTTCTCAACTTTGTACCTAATAGGTATGCAGAATTTTGCTTCATTCGGTGTTCAGGAGCTGAATAGTTCCATTTGGCTTGGTGCACAGTTGCCAAGATTTTCTGCTAATTCCTGTTCATTCTCTGAAAAAAAAAAAAAAAAAAAAAAAAAAAAAAAAAAAAATGAACGAGAAGTTTATGTTTTTTGAAAAATTTCTACAAATATGTTCTTCTTGTTGATTTCAGAGACAGTAGAAGTTGTTTTTGTTTCTTCTAAAACTGCAGTCAACAAGTTCAAATAATTCAGGTCACTTTCTGAATGCATCTTCATCTTCCTCATCGGAATTGCAATTTGTGGCCTTTAGGAAACTTTTGGAAAGCAAAAAAAAAAAAAACCCACCAAAATTGAAAGAATAAAACTAAAGCTACAAGCTGTAACCAGTAGATGAATGCCTGTGGCAACTATTAAAATCTTGAATTTAAAACTAAAAAAATTCAAAAAAATAAATCAGTGGAAACTATCACAATTCCAGAGTGGTGCCTTGATGAAGTAAGTAAGAGTCTTCTAAACTTTGACCTTCTGCCATCGTAAAACAGTGATAAGTGGAGACTTGCAGTGTAGGTACGCCAATACTTTTATTTTTTCGTACTTTCAATCTAACAATCACCATCACTAACAATCTATCACAAGGTAAGGGTAGCCCTCCTGCCTCCCCCCTTCCGAAAAGAGGCTTAAAAATGTGCAATGCAAAAACAACTTATTGCAATTTTATTGCATCAAAAAGCGGGGCCCCTTCAATTAGGAGATAGGCAACATTTACAACACTTCAAAGCATTCCTTCTGAGAAATTCCCAAACCGCGTATCTAGTTTAAAGTATTTTGATGTCTTCGTTTTTATTTGATTTTTCTAAAAGAGAGAAATTAATTCACATTATTCCCTTGAAGTTTTCACAGAATTTACTCTGCAAGGAAAAATCACGGAAGTTTTTGTGAAGTGACATCAAGAAATTCTCCATTTACAAAATTATATGTAAGTAGTTATAAGAGTAGTTGAAAATTATTTTCTTTTTCGAGCTGCTAAATTTGAGCTTTAGATTTATGTCCTCATCCGTTTTCGAGTCAATCTACCTAGAAATAAAAAAAAACGAGTAAATCACGCTATTTTCTCTAGGTAATGGCTAAACAAATTTGGCACCAAGCCGAATCTGGAAATTGGCAGGAACCACTAGCCAGTAGGCAGAGGCGACTTTTGCCCGACCGCTGAGCAAGTAGGTTGCACCGCGTCGTTAAAATTACGGCTCTTGTTATGGAAGAGCTTTTAACACGTCTGACAATAAGTCCGTTACGCGACGTGACGTGCGCCGGCCGCTTCTTCACTCCGTCACGTCGCGTAGCGTCGCGTCGCAGGTCGCGCTGCCATGCTGACGCGATCTATAATCATATTCGACCTCTTCATCTCTCCTGTCAGTTCGGGACGTCTGGGAAAGAGAGCGCCACCTAATGAACACAGTGGTCCCGTCGGGCAGGGCAGAGAGGCGAGACGGTACGGTGAATCGCGCGCAGTTCCCGCCCCTGTCCCCGTGCGCGCCTCATCAGACTTCTCACATGTTTGTCGACCATGAAATGCTGGAGACAATCTTGTGCAGTGTTGTTGTTTAAGTCGTGCGGTTTTAGCGTAGAGTTGGGGACGGTGTTATTATTTTTTTTAAAAGTCCCCAATGTTTACTCGTAGCTTGTGAGTTGGTTCGTGTTTACTCCCTTTTTTTATTTTTTTTTTATTTTTTTTTCATTGTTATTGATAGTCTGTTAGTTGTTAATCGTTATCACAGTTATGGAATCACAGAATCAGGATGGGACAGTCGTAGTGCCTACTGAAGTTCCCAATGACCCTGGGTAAGTGCCCCTTTTCATAAGGTTTATTTTGTCAGTCTGTATGCTCATAGGTTGAACAGCACGGTCTAACTGTGACCAAGGGCTAGTTCTGCCATCTCTGGTCAAATTTAACCTCTTGTCAAAGTTGAAGCTGAAACGCTCTTTTTGAGGATTTTAAGGCGTATATGAAAAATTCAATGGGTCGCAAGACAATTTCGACTTTGATGAGACATTATGAAATCATGAAAGTCTCAAACTGCGGTTAAAATTAATTCGGAAAGAGCTTTGAGTACCTGTCAAAAGCCAGAGGTCGAACCCGAATCGAGAGGTGGCAGAATCAGACCTGGAATCATTGACAGTGTCTTGTTTGTAATGAGAAACGTAGATTATTATGAGTGCCATGAAAATCATTTTAAATTCATACTGGAATGTCATCGTCCTTGCACACTTTCCTTTCTTGCATTCTTTGTACTTGAGTACCTACTTCGGAAGACCTGATTTTTTCTGTCCTCTCCATCTTAAAATGAACCATGGAAACCAGAGAAGATGGTATATTGCGAAGATTGTTTATTGGTTCCTAGGTGTACCTACCAGAAGGTGGATCAAATGTGATCCAGCCCTTCCTATTGTGCTTTTGATCCGTGCAAACCTAACAAGACTTCAGTTATTGTTGCACGCAATAGACAAGGATCTGGACTGTTTATTTTTGTGCCTTGGAAGTAGATTATAAGGCTGAGTTAAGCCTTAGGACCTCTGACAGCACTGGTTCCTGTTGTAGTCATTATCAACCTACTGTTGCAGTTTTACATCACCAACCAATGTAGCCTCTGCTCACATTCGGTTAGGTACCACTAACTGTGGTTTCTAGGCAATAAAGAAACGGATACAAACAATATGAGCAGAAAACTAGTCTATGCAATCAGCATCTCGGAACAAATTGGCCGGCAACCCTTGCAATCTCCAACTCTGTACTTAAATATAAGGAGTAAAACTGGAATACTAAAGCTAAAAATTCCATTATTTAAAACATTAAGCTTCAACCCAAGAAATGCATTAAGAAGGACTGATAGGGTGACCATTGCAATTGTAAACCTGCTCAGGTGACAGCCTAAGGCAAACACCAATTGCTTCCGAACAGAACTGAAAGCACCTCCTAGCAGCACCAGACTAGCACTCAAGTGATACTAGATCTTCAAATTAAAAACTTCCATCCATGTAGGTAATCTCTCAGTGCCTTTTTGTGTGAGTAAGTAAAACCCCACCTCTTGCAGCCCAGAATTTTGACCCCATCAAAATTTGAACCGTAGCCAGTCTCCCACTGTTGTCTGTAGAGGGCGGTGACCTCCTATTTATCGTATTCATGCCTCTACCCCTGCTCCTATGTAATTTGTTTTGATGGACCGACATACACAATCATTACAAGGGATGTGGTAAACTCCCTTTGACTTGTCCAACTTAAGAGGGTCAGCCTGAAGCCTGGACATCAAACATTGAAAAAAGTCATACCTAACTTGAGTGAATTGTTCATTATCTGCAAGTAACCCGGCCTGGATTCTTTAAGGAAGGCACTTACAGTATGCTTACCACTCAATCTAGAACGTTTTATCAAGGCAGGGCTTGGAGTGTTACCTGTAGGTTGCCACTGACTTTCTGACATACGTTGTTACCAAATTCGTGAGAGTAATAGTTTTCAGTGAGTGAGTCATTTTGTACTAACTCTGATCATTTCCTAACTAATTAAGGCTGTTAATCGTGAGGTTAAACTAGTAGGAGTGGTTTACCACATCCTTTTCAATGATCCTGCTCTTGCATACGTTGGCCTATCGAGAAAACCGTGAAGGAAGCGATTTTATACACATGAAAATCTGATCGATAGGAGACCACCACCCTGTACAAATACGAGCAGGAGGGTAGCTGCAGTTCCAATTTTGGTGTGGTCAAAATCGTTTGACGTGAGAAGAGTGATTGCCCTCGTAGTCCGAGAGCCCGATAGCATTTTGCGACAAACTCGTGACACAAGTTTTGACCACTTAAATCAATAGCTTTACTCAAATTGACTCTGAAAATGATCATTGGTCACGTTGTGGGGTGTGCCAACACGTGGCAGACAACCATTTTCCGTGTCAGTTCAGATTCAAGTAGTCAAGACTTGTGTCCCGAGTTTGTCCCAAAATGTCGTTGGGCTCTCGGACTATTGTGCAGTGTGGGAATCGGCAGAGAGTGACAAACATAAGCGATGGTGTGCAGCACTCAGGGCCTGACGTAGGCAAGCTCAACGTAATTAATGTCGTGACTCTCTGATCCGGTCTTTGCAGAGACAGAAAGACCTTCCATCGGCCTCTTGGTGACAGGTGGAAACTTTTGCTTTCGGGGATAAGGGAGCAGTAGGTAGTCATCACCTTTTTTCGGCAGTTGACCAACCCACTAGGTGGATGATGAGCTTCGGGCGACGTCATCAACCAAACAAGTCTTACAAACTTTGGTTTGTTTGTAAAACTAATTATGTAGTCACTAAACACGTTGTTGAGCGGTCACCTAGTAGTTAGGTAGGTCAGCAGTTGATCAGTCATCAAAGCTACGGAACCTTAGGCGCGTCTGGACGCGGCGTCCTGGACGCCGGCGGAAAATGCACTACCGAGTCGAGGGCGAGAAGACGCTCACATTTTAGAGCACGGCACCTTAGGAGCGGAATCCGTGGATTTTTTCGGCTCTGTCCGCCGTCAATTTCTCGAATTTTCGTTGATCGGACAGTTTGCTCTGGGCCGCGAAAATGGCTGTACGCGCTTTTTTTTAGGAGGGTGTGGATTCGATCGACAAAAATCGACCGAAAAATAAAAACGTGAATCGATCGACACCAATCGATGGACAAATTACTAAAAAACGGGTGTCGATTCGATCGACAAAAAATGTGGATCGATACCTAGACGAGAAATGATTGACAATTAAAAGGAAAACCGGTATCTAGTCAATCGACATGAATCGATCGAAAAACCAAAACGTGAATCAACCGACGTAATTCGATCGATTCACAACTTGGTCGATCGATTCACGGGTTTGTCGATCAACTCACAGGTTTGTCGATCGACTCATAGGTTTGTCGATCGATTCACAGGTTTGTCGATAGACTCATAGGTTTGTCGATCGATTCAAAGGTTTGTCGATAGACTCACAGGTTTGTCGATCTATCCACGGCTTTTGTCGATTGATTCACGGGTGGGTCGGTCGATCCACGGCTCTTGTCGATCGATTCACGGAATTTTCGATCGATTCGCGGCTTTTGTCGATCAATTCACGGCCTTTGTGATCGATTCGTGGGTTTGTCGAACTAAACACATTCAAAAATCGGTAGGAAAGGCAGCGGACTGAGCGGAATTTCTCGGCGTCTTCGCTCCGATCTGTCGCGAACAGATCGGAGCGTCCTCGATCGGCGTTTTCCGCAGCGTCTCTTCGCCGCTAAGGTGCCGTCCCCGCGCAAAAATCATTTTAGACAGATTTATCGGCGTCTGGACGCCGCGTCCAGACGCGCCTAAGGTTCCGTACCGTCAGGAGTCGCGGAAGTCAAAGCTTCCACCATTATTGCCAAGATACCGATGGAGTCTCTTCGTCTCTGGTTCCCTGCCGTATGGTGCTGTCATCGGCGGCAATTTCCAATGGTGGTGGGTGTTCCAGATAGAGCGGAAAAAATTTAATTTGACGAAATATAATGGAAAAAGTTCTCTCGAAATTTCCATAAGAATCCACTGCAAGGACACTGTCAGAAATCAGAGGAAAACCCGTAGTTCATTTACCGTTTACTTCGCCCCTCTTTTGCCCGCAGAAAACTCGAGTGAGATGCGGAGTAGTCCATTCTACGGGATGCTCTGCGTTTTGTATCTGGAGTACCTTCTACTCCGAGTACAAGGGTATTAAGACCCCACCAGGAGCGAAGGTGGGACAGGGGGTGAGGCGCCTCTGCTGGATCTCTCGAGTGGAAGGGGGAGGAGATGCGCTTCCGCTCAGACCCTGGTGACGGATGGGGGAGAGCCGCGCCACTTGCCGCGCAGGCGGCGCAGGGTTGCAAAATCACATAATGCCTGAAAATTAAAATGTATGAAGTTTTACGTGGATCCTCTATCACGGGGAACTCTTCGTGTTTTTCAGCAGTCTCCAATGGAGCTCCTGCATGTGTCAGGAATTTGCGGTTTAAGCACTAATTTCCATAGAAAATTTCGCAAGAAACACGATGGTGCCACAAGTTTGCTCTGATTAACTCCGAAGCTCAAAAAAAAAGCTCTGGAATTGGAGGTCGTACGGGAGGGGTTATCCCACGATACCCTGAGAGTCCACCTCTATATCAAGACAAACTCGCTACGCAAAGATGGGAAGCAAATGATGAAGGTTCAGTTACACGATCAAATTGAACCATCAAACTGAAGCTCTGATTGGTGGAAAAAGACCTGCAGTGAGGATGCGACCAATGAGAGGCCCAATTCGATGGCTCAATTTGATCGTGTAACTGAACCATCAGCCGGGTTGCCGTGTTTTCAGTTTTGGTGTCCCGCGACAAAATTGCAACCCTGTGAATTTACTTGCTCCCTATCTTTGAATAGAGCTTGTCTTGATATAGAAGTGGACTCTCAGGGTAGCGTGGGATATCCCCTGCTCCATTGCGGCCTCTTACGTTAAGAGCTTTTTTTTTGGGCTTTGAGTTGATTTCAGAGAAAAACCAGTGGCACCATCGTGTTTCTTGCGAAATTTTACACCAGTATCAGTACTTAAATCGCAAATTCCCGATGTATGGAAGAGTTCCATTCAGACTATTCACAGTTAAGATGCTCCGAGGCGAAACTCCCTCAAGTCGACACGCATCGCAGTAAATTGCACCAAGCGACGCAGCGCCTTAAAAAAAACAAATCAACCCGCATTAGCCGGCATTTAATGAGTTACATAAACGCATGGGAATGCTCAGAGCGTCGCCGAGCCCAGAGCCTATACTGCCGTGCTGAGGATAAACGCCGTATGAGCCTTCAGGCGTTGCCATATTTCCTTCAATAAAAAACGATTTCCCTGAGACAATTATGGTCATTTTCCGTCAAATTTTCCAGAAAGTATTGTTCCCAATTTAATCTAAAATATCTGAAAATTTTAAGAAATAATATGAATCACTTTCCTCAAAACCACATGTTTTACTCGAGGAAATTTGGCAACTCTCGAACGTTTATACGGCGTTTTTCCTTAGCACCGCAGTATACTGCTGTGACGCGAAGTGCATGCCGGCGCGACCGCGAGGAGATCGGGAGATTAGATCGCAAAATCAACCCTCTCTAGTCTCTACTCACCTCCTTCCAAAACTATTGTGCAGGATGTCCTGTGCCCTGAAAAGCGCGTATATAGCACCACCATAGGATTTCACATCACTCTTCCTCGCGCTCCACTATCTTACGAGTCATATGCACCCCGCGATTTACTCTTACTCGTGCTCCGCATTTCACCTCTAATCAGATACTAAGAGAGATCCTGCACTAACCTCTTGGCGGCTGGTGGAAACTTTCCTATACGGGGATGCAGAACTTCCTAACGGACAATAAATTATCAGGCAGCGATGGTCATCACCCTTTTTTCGGCTGTCGACCCACCTACTAGGTGGATAATGAGCTTCGGAAGACGCAATGAATCAAACATGTTTTGAGTCCACACAGTCCACCGTTTACGCACTTTTTTTTGGGAGGGGACAGGGCCGGACTTACCTACTTTCCGCCCATGGGCCGCCTGTATTTTGCCGCCCCCTTCTCATTCGTTTTGAAATACCAATAAAAACCATCAAGTAAACGTGCCAGCGGAGGAGGGGTGCATAAGACTCGTTTACTCGTGTTGGACATATTTTTTGGGAAAGCCCTGTTAACACTACTAGCAAAAGTTCACGGAACTTCGCGCGAAAGTTCAGTTCCGTAAACCTATCTCTGTGTGGGCAAGGCCTTCCATTCACAAGAAATGAACAAACAAATTATGAAAGAACAAACATAGATGTAGTTTAATGATTTTAACTTCCGCCGCCGCGCCGCCGCGCAGACTGCACTGAGTTTGACGCAATGCGTGAAGTATTCATGAATTCTTGTAGGCGCTATCCGTTTTACGCTGACCGCAGTGACCGCACTGTATTTGATGCAATGCGAGAAGTTTTCGTGCAGTCTTGTAGGCGCTAATATGTGTTACATGCCGACCGCCGCGCCGAGGGCTTCTCCTTTTCATCTTAAGTCCTGGTCATCATTTCTCTCTATGTCGCGCCGTTCCAGGCCAAATTGAGTGTTTGGTTTCTCTCTTAACTCGATTAATGAAAGGCGCTGTCTCTTGTATCAATAAAAGACGACAAAATTAGAAATTACTAGACCCTGATCATGTTGCCCAAGGAAAAAGACGCGAGGTGAAGAGGAAGTAAGGCTAACCTCACTTCCAGGAACGGCACTCTCCGTAGTCTCTGACTTCTAGAGATTAAATACTTGGAGAGCAGTTCGGAGACTGACGTAGCATGTCTCCGGATGATTCTTCTGGGGTCTAGCAACGGATGTTGTTGACTGCGGGCAATGCCGAAGAGCTCTCCAGAGACTTGAGCAACGCACCTTTTACATGTAAAAGTGACGTCGGATGAGCTGCTATCGCAGTCCAGAAGTGCTCAAGCTTATTTTGCGTGGACTGTCGCAAACTTAGGTTTGTTTGCCAATCGGAATACTCAAGACGTTGCTCATCATCCATCTAGTAGGTAGTAGTAGGTGATAGGTGCTCCCGAAAGTATAAGCTTCCACCATTGCACAAAGATACTTGGATCTTGAGCCGAAAGTTGATCAACTGCACTGAAGACTAGTAAACGAGAACTGAAAAATGATTGTGAAATTATTGAAAGGTCCCCCCGTTATTATCGTGAGGGTGACGAGTATCATCCGGGAGGAAATGATGTGACTCGAGCCAGGTAATGGCGCGGCGCCGCATTACGTCGTCGTTTCCAACTCACTGAAGACAAAATAAGAAAAAAAATCAGTGGCGTCAAACCGTGGGACTGGGGATGACCCTCTTTTTATCGTTTGTTTGTTTTGCTCGTCTAAGTAATTCGATACCAAACTGCTCCGAAAAAATTCAGTTTATTTTTTTCTCGTTTGCGTGGCAACTGTAGCTTCCTTCGCGCTAAAATTGATAACATGTGTGATTTAGAATAAAATTAAAAAAAAAAAACAAGTTTTCGGCAAGTTTGCTTTTTCTTGGAGCAGTTTTTCAACACATCATTTTTCAATGTTTTGCTTTTCATCGTCACTAGGAACTATTTTCTCACTTGCATATAAAATGCGGCTCGCGCTATAGAGTCTTGTGCTGGTTGGGTCAATCCTAATGGCATCCAGTCTTAATGACAGTCATGCTAGTTCCATGAAATGGGACGAGTTTCTCGCCTTGTTGTGAAAACGAACGGAAATCTACGAGTTTCATAATTGAATAAGAAGTAGGCTTAAACACCTTAACTGAAGCCGGCCAAATTGACAAAAACGAAAGTAATAGCCTGACTATGGGTGAAATGGGTTATTTCGTAGGCTTCGAAACATACTAGTTTTGAGGTGGCACATGAGCCAAAAATAAGTCATCTTATCGCATATCGATGGTAAAATTTGAAAATTACCACATTTTTTGCCGTGTCTCCATGCAAACTCTCTCATTTGCCTTTTTTTTTCCAAGAGAATACAATTTCAGACATGATTGTGTGAAACTTTTAAAAAATGTTCTCAAGAAAACGTTAAACCTACAAGAAGCTGAATGCTAATGTTTCTTCGTAACTCAACAAAGTTGAATACGGCAGGAAAATTTGCTTACGGCAAGTGCGATGTGTTTTAGTTCCTTTATGGATATATCAGTAGTAATATAGTGATTCTTGAGAACGAACTTTTGGACACATAAACATTCCAAAATCCACGGATCAAAGGCGTTTGTCTTAAAATCGCGTTATGATGATTTCCGACCACAGATCATGCAGGAAAGCGTGATAAGATCCGTCCCATCACTTAGAAAGTTTCCATGTCCATTGTTGACGGATATATCGCCGTTTAAAAAGCTGGCATCTACGACGTTATCCGCACCAGCGGCGAGGCGTGACTGATCGATTATCGATTTTTCCCCATTTGAAACTATGGTAAATGATTGTTAAGCTGTCTGTCGCAGGCACCCTATCAATCAATCCTTTTTCATAGGTTTAAATGACAATGGTAATATGTGAAGGTATTATGGTAATAGGTGAAGGTATTATGGTAATAGGTGAAGTGCGCTCCAGCTAGAATTGTATTTAGCAAATGGGTAATCTTTATAGGAGGATCATAAATAAACAAGTGATTCGGAATATAACGAAAGAATATGAACTATTCAAAACGATAATCCGGTACCGGAACTTGGCTGTTTTGAAAACGCCTTCAAATGCGGCGTGATACCTCACGCATCCCGGGGAGTTCAAATAGTTGTATCATTGCGCCTTAGAAATGCGACGAAAGATTACAATTGAAATAGCCTTCATACACGCTGGCTTTGTCGATTACCTTTGACATTTTAGCAGTCGTGAATGCATAGTTGAAGTGCGCTCCAGCTAGAATTTTATTTAGCAAATGGTTGGTTTTTATACGAGGATTAAAAATGAATAAGTGATTCGGAATATAACAAAAGAATACGAACTATGCAAAACGATAATCCGGGTATCGGAACTTGGCTGTTTTGAAAACGCCTTCAAATGCGGCGTGATACCTCACGCATTCCGGAGAGTTCAAATAGTTGTATCACTGCGCCGGAAGAATGCGACGGAAGATTAATATTAAAGGTTAATGTAAGTCGGCCAAAATGCCTCATGTAATATTTGAACGGTTCGTAGGTAATTAATATACAATAAGAGGTGGCACCAGGAGTGGCGTGCGATGTGTTTCCTGATCGGGCGATCTGCAGCGACCATCATCCCATTGAGGATCTGAGGGATATTCCATATTCCTCTCTGGGGTAAAGGGGGCTCCAGGGGAAGTATTCCGTATTTATATACTATCTTAGACCCTTATCTCTTTATTAAAAGTTTCAAGGATCGTCTGAAGAAGAAAAGAAAAAAAATTCATCTCATTCCGTAGTTTTTTATCTATTTCTTTCTCCCAACTTGATTTTTGTAATATTTTGAGCACTAGGAGGACTGGTTCTCTGCTGTTTGCCACTTGAGTATTCTAGGTTTCTCTAGTTCCAGTCGGAGGTTCGGCGGAAAGAGTTGCATGAAGAAACCGTGCACTGCATGCTGTGACGCGACTCTCCTTCGGCAGCGGATAGAAGCTAGCTTCTGACCGCCATGATTCTCTCGTTAAAACGCACCTCTTCGCTCAGCCCGCAGCCAGCTGAGCCAGCAATATTCTCTAGCGCTTGCGTTGGCCCGTGTCCTGGCTTCGCAGCGCAGCTTCATTACTTCCATTCGTTTGGCTGTATGTCACTTCTACTATGGTCCTATGCGTACCTCTGTCTCTCCCCTTCTCCTTTAATTACACACTAAAAACTTTCCTCCAAGTACGTAGAGCAAAACTTCAACCAATTGCATGGGTAAAATATTCTTCCTCCCTTTGAACTATCAGGGCAAGCAGAACTAGCTAATGCTTGTCCGGACCGCACGACACTGGGTGACACCTCTTTTATCGGCTACTCAGACCCTCAGACTGTCAGAGATACCTAGCTATCATTCATGAAATACAGACATGTTTTTAAAATTTTAAGAGGTGTTTTTTGGTGTTTTCGGCGTTTTTGGTGCGTTTGTTGCGTTTGGTGGATTTGATAAGTTTGTCATATCTGGTGTGTTGGTTGTGTTTGGTGTGTTGGGTGTTTTTGATGTGTTAGTCGTTGTTGGTTGGTTCATTTGGTGCGTTTGTCGCACTTAGTTCGTTTGTTTTATTCTTTTGTTATTCTTGTTTAATGTGTTTCGTGTAATTTTCATGGGGGAGGGCGTGTGCGTGTTTGCGACATAGGGTGATGGTGCGTGTGCTGCGTTTGTTGCGTTTGTTGATTCAGTTGTGTTTGATATCCAAGGGTTTGTTTTCTATTGCTCAAAGATTTAAAGTATGTAGGCATTAGATTTGTTTTATTTGTATATTTTTTCCTTTTTTCTCTTTGTATTTTTAGATACATCATTTTCTTAGAGGTTTTACGGAAGAAAGCTATTGCCGATTCATTCAGTATAATTAATGTTTTACACCTATATTCGTTCTTGCCAAAGTTTATTAGGTTTTTTCTCCCCACACTGTTTTACCTCTATTTAAAGCTCAAAATACTATCTCTTTGAATTTTAAAATGAAGATATGATTCCAAAATTTGTAAGGTTTAAAATTAAAGGAGTCAATGGTGCAATCCGTTGGCCAATATTATCAAGTTTTGCTACTAGAATTCCAAAATTGCAACAAGTGAAGTCCTTACGTTGGAACTATCATTTAAACCATCGAACTTGCCCACAGTTTTCTTCTCTCTTTTCTTTATGATTAAAAAGATCGTTACTTTACTTTTCATAGTTCGTAATACTCAGGTTCGTAAGCCCTCTCAAGTAACTTTCAAATTGATCGTATGTAAATCATTTTATAAAAACAAAGATGTCGGGTGTCGGGAGTTACGGAGAAGTAAAATTGGAGCATATCGCAAAAATCGGGCGAAAATTCCTGGCATCCAAATGCTGTAGATAGATCTTAAAATCAGTAGACTTTACCATCATCCTTACATACCTCCTTACCTACCTAAGTCGAAAATCACCTTACTTTTTCCCCATTTGATACCTACCAGGTCTCTGGAAAATTACTTTTCTTCAAAAAATGAGCTTTTGTGTAGCTGAACGCAACTTACTCGATGAAATGACATGGATTTAACTGCCAGGAGCGACAAAAAAAACAAACACACTTCACATAAGTGGGCCAACTCTATTGTGAAATGGACCACAATGCATCCAGTAAGCAGCGCTAAGTTAAGTTATCAGAGGAAATTGAAATCTATAACTCTCTTGGAGCACAATGAGGAATCGCCATCAATTCTCCATCAAAAGGTCGTAAGATAGGTCCGAAGATTGCCATTTTTAAAAACATGAAATAACCATTTATAAACAAATCCCAAACATTTTTTTTCAATTAGCGAAGAAAATACTGTTTTTACAGACTCAGTTATTTTGTATATCAGATACGTTTATTTTCTTCATATGGCAACGCGGAGATTAGTTACACTATCCACGCAACCAGATGAAGAGGGTAAACTTATTTGAAACAGAGTCTGAAAGAAATATTGCTGACTGGAAACGACAACAGGCAGACTGTAGAATATTAAAAGAAAAAGGCATCAAAATTGAGCATATTTGCAGAAAGAAATAGGGAAAATCATTCACTGGTAAAGTATCATGTTTGATCATAAGAAGGTAGACTGAGAAATCGTTCACATTTTTCATTCGTATGTGGAAAAATGAACTTGATTTATGTGCAAGTTGAAGTAATTTAAGGCAGAGAAGTTGAAAATAATGAAATTGTCGTTCAAACTCATGGATGAAAGAATTTGCGGTGACAATTTTAAGAATGTTTTCTATCTTCAATAGGCACCTCAGTGGACCAGTGGGCACGTTCAGAAACAAAGGTTAAAAAATTGACCTTATCGCTCGGATTTTTTTTTTTTTTTTTTTTTTTTTTTTTTTTTTTTTTTTTTACCTTGCCATTGGCTAATAGTTATAGGATTACGATACAGTATAATGGCTCCGGTACCCTAAAAGAAGCTCCCACGCTGTCTTACCACAATCTACACTTTTCCTCAAACGTAGTCATATTATCTCATGATTTGTGACTAAAATATTTGCTGCAATTGGGTATAGTGCTCCTTAAGTATCTTTACCCCTAAAAATAGCATCTCAAATCGCGTTCTAATGTAATTTTTTCTTTTCGGAAGTTGTGTCATTTTAAAGTTGTAAATTTGTAAATGGTGCCTTTTGGACGAAAATTCAATTGAAGACCTTAAAATTGTCAGCACAAGACAAACATATAATACAAAAATCGAATGACGTAGACAAATTTGGTCAACATCCGGGGGAAGGACGAACCTTTCCGATCTTGTATAGGCCCCTCACTCCCAGATTTTGTAACACCCTATCAATATATTGCACAGAAAGTCTTTAAAAACCGAAGGCTCGTTTTCTAATAGCAACCATGCTTGCCCTCTTCTTCGGAACTCGTCGCCTGCAATGAATACAGAATGCAATCTACATCTCATTCGTGCAATCAAAGACCGCAAGGATGGTTGGTTGGTAGATACGTTTATTTGGTGCTCTTAACATATGAGCCATTAACACCTCAGAGGAGAGATCAAAATAGTTCAGTGCAGAATTTAAAAAAAATTGATGCCACGACACGCTTACGATGGGACTTGTTCCTCGATAAAATTATGCTCATCACTTGGATAAAACCTACGACCTAAAAAAACCGAATGACCGATACTATCCTCGGTACTGGTTCTGCTATTGATCGAGGGGAGGTCTGACTCTCTCGTCCCTATTCAGGAGTTTTGTCCTCTTTAGATTTTAGGCGTCTCTCTAGGCCGACTGTTGCTAGTAGGTGGACCCCAATGTTAGCCGTCGTCTTAAGTTTCTGATCTTTGACATATATTTTAGATTGTGAAAGTAATCATTTTCTCTATACTCATCAATGTGAAGACAGATTTAGCCTCTGCCCACTCTTTCGCACAAATTGGCACACGGGCTTACTAGCCCCCCCCCCCCCCCCCCCAACTCTCTTTGTTTTGTACTCTCTCCCCCAAATTATAATACGACAAGCCCCCCTTGTATGAATATGCGATGCCATCTAAAATCAGCACGAGGAAGAAGGGGTACACTGGTTCTCGTTCCGACTTGTAATATTGAACAATTTTAAACTTTCCCTGCAAATTATAGACTAGGATAATTGCATAATCGGGAAAAGCGCTTAGGTGTTTAGACCGAACTTGATTGATGGCACTGAAGCCGTTCCACTTTTCGGCAATCGTTTTTTAGGCATAATAGTTGACTCTAGCCACAGAAATGGGAGAACATAATGGTGACGTCATCTCTCATGATCTAGAAATAACTGATCCAAAAAAATATTGAGGAGCCGTGTTTCTGTGGAACGTTTAGTCAAATATCTCACCCGAAACAAATGACGTTTAGGGTGTTGTCAATTTCCGCTCCTCCTAGGGTCAACTCAGACTTTCTATCATAGGTCCAGGCAGATAGTCAAAGTTCCGAGATTCGGAAGCCTTTTGCAAGTTTTTGCAATGTGTCAGTATGTGAAAGTAAGAATTGATCAAACCAAGATTGATTGTCTATTCAGTATTTTCTTCGTGCATTCAAACTGTCAAAATCGCAAAACCTCCGTTAGTTATAAAATGCTGCAAATTTTGAAATGAAAATTATCTCAGCATTAATCCCAGTATGATAAAAAAAAAAAAAAAAAATTACGCTGTATTGAGCCCTACAGAAACAAAATACTATTTCCTGAAAAATGGGTGAAATTTAGATTTTCAATTCCAGAGGAAGTAGTTGAGAATTAGCCTGGGCATTTGAACTGCTTTGACTATTTGCCTGCAATATGTCCATGTTTCTTTCTGCATTCATTAGCTATGATTGATTCTGATGCCCTTCTCTCCTGTTTATATTTTTCCAGACTCCGCCTGTCGACGGTTCCAGCAACATTACTCGTCGTGCCTTTGTTAGTCTGTGAAAGCCGTTTGCTCTCTGTCTGTGGCGGTCTTTGTAACCTGTTTAAGAAGCCTTTGATAGAGGACTAATGGCGACCTATTTTCATCGCTGATGCTTGAAATAAGATGTGAAGTTCAATTTTTAAATAAAGTTTAAGTTTGTGCCGTTTACTGGACTCCCCATGTCCTGTATTTTTTCTTTAAAGAAGTAAAAAGAAATTGGTGCTGCGAAAGTTCTGTTTTAAGTCCGTATTGTTACCATTTTTTCAAATTCGGTGTTAAAGCTCCGTGTAAGTGGTGGCTTCGCGGTATCAAATTCATTGAGTAGTCATCAAATATTTCCTCTGAATATAACTGACTCTCAAGAAGATTCGCAACTGGTTTCATCATTTCCGAGAGGGTTTAGGACTCATCCATAGACAGGTTTGAATATTTCGGTGAGTTTTTTTTTTTACTTTTTGTCCTGGCTGTGAAAGCATAGTTGTGGTTCTGCCCTTAAAATGAACTCACAAAATTAGTTGCACGGCTGGAAACTCTTTTAGTGTCTCCGTCACGGCTAGCATTGCATGCATTGACGAAGTGCTTCGACTCAAAACAACTGCTTACTCACTCACACTTGCAATTCATTTATAAGAGTTACAAGGCATCTTCCTTCCTTTTTTTTTTTTTTTCCGGCATTGCGAATGGCTTAAAAATTATTGAACTTGCCAAGTCTTCAACCACAAGATCAGTCCAAAAAAGTTCCAACCCTAATCATCTCACAATTCATTTTTTCTTACTAATTCCACGGTGACACTTATCATCCAACTCTTTTCCGTCACTCTTATGGTCATGCATTGGACGGACAGTTTTTCGCAGTTCCCGCTTTTACCTAACTTTTCAAGGGGAGAGGGGGCCGAAAAATTCGGCTCACTTAAAATTTGCTCAATACTTGATTAGGCCACATAACTGCGTCTTCTCTTCTCTTCTTTTCGTGCCGGCTCTCTGACATTACGGTGAATGCCTACTTTGAGATCTATTTTCTTGCTATCGCTTCATAACTTCCGAGAATTTCCATCCTGATAACATTCTAAGGAAATGTTTTACTGCTGTCAATCCTCCTGAAATATTAGCAAATCCTGTAACGGTGGTTGCATATGTACAAGAAACTATGTAGGAAGCTTAATTTTTTTTTTTTTTATCTCTCTGTTACCCTAATTGCTATGAAATATATGCTCAAAGCTTTGGGCTTACTGTAAGTGTATAGTAAACTTAGGTCTGCTCAAAATGATAAATACATATAAATAATATAAAAAACTAGGGAGCAACATTTGACACTTGAAAACACTTTGAAGGTCCAGTTACACGATCAAATTGAGCCATCTAACTGAAGCTCTGATTGGTGGAAAAATACCTGAGGTGAGGATGCGACCAATGAGAGGCCCCATTTGATGGCTCAATTTGATCGTGTAACTGGACTTTATGCGTCACGCGTTACTCCTATGATATACATTATAAAGTATGATTATTATCAACCCAGAAGCTCCGCGGGTTTTTATTATCACGATGTATGGTTCATACGCCTCTAAGTATTAGTAGAAGAGAGTATCATGGGTTTTATTGAGAATTTCGTAAATCTTAAACATAGGATGTGTCGAATTACTGCATTAAAATCTGAGGAAGATTGCTCCCTTAAACGCCAAAATACACCATGGAACACAAATCATGATGAAGGAAAAATACTGGAGTATCCAGGGCCGGATTTACCCACTTGCCGCCCATGGGCCACCTGTATTTTTCCGCCCCCTTCTCATTCGTTTTGAAACACCAATAGATCGTATTCGACAGTGGTCCGATGTATCGTTTGGTTCAAAACAATAGAACATAACTTCAAACACAAATTTTAGGATTCAATTTGGAAAAGCTGAAAATGAGAAAATTCCTAACAATTTCACTTTTCATTGCCATTTGGTACTCGAGAGAATAATAATTCGATCACACAAGAGCCATTACCTCAGATTTCTAAATGGACTTTTGAGGCTGTAGTTACATATTGAATCGATCGATATCAATATAATATCACCTGTGTGATCTGTCGAATACGATCTATAAAAACCATCAAGTGAACGTGCCGTAGGGGGAGGGGGAGGGGTGTACTTGTGTTGGGCACATTTTTTGTGAAAGCCCTGTCAACACTGACAAAAGTTCAGTTCCGTAAAACCATTCCTGTTTGGGCAAGGCCTTCCATTTAAAAAAAAAAAAAAACGAACGAACAAATTATGAAAGAACAAACATAAATGTGGTCAATAATTTTACCTCCCGCCGCCGCCGCGCCGACTACACTGTGTTGGCGCAATGCGTGAAGTATTCATGCAGTCTTGTAGGCGCTATGCGTTTCACGCCGACCGCTACTGATCACACTGTTTGGCGCAATGCGTGAAGTATTCATGCAGTCTTGTAGGCGCTATGCGTTTCAAGCCGACCGCAGTGTGTTTAACGCAAAGCGTGAAGTATTTATGCAGTCTTGTAGGCGCTATGCGTTTCATGCCGACCGCCGCGCCGCTCCGTTCCAGGTCAAATTGCGTGTTTGGTTTCTCTCTTAACTCGACTAATTAAAGGTGTTGTCTCTTGTGTCACCGAAAGACGACAAAATTAGAAATTACTATACTTTTACTCTCAGGAAATGAGAGATTTTGTCGTCTCTTCTCGTTTGTAATTTATTTTCTGAATCCGATTTTTCCTCCCTTTTTTTAATACCTACATTCAAAAAGATTGCAAAATTTGCCGCCATGGGCCGCGGCCCATGTGGCCACCCCCTTAATCCGGCCCTGGGAGTATCCCGATAATAGTTAAAATATGAATCATGATCTTCTCAATGCGTATGAACAATACAGTATACATATACATGCCGTCTTTACTTGGTTCCTTTCTTTTTTTTTTACTAATCTAATCACACAAAATCCAAATATAGGCACGTGAATGATACGTATTTTCACATATCTCAAATTTTCAATGAAATAAAATTTACAACTGCCTCGTGGCCTCTAAGCCTTTATTTATATCTGAAGAGTTATCTAAGAGCATGATACGACTTTTATCTTCAACACGTCTGCATTGTGCTCAGACTCACAGTAAGGAGCAGGGATGCAGGTCCGTCCACACTTTCTAAGTTTGACAGCCTTGCAATTGACCACCATCTCTCAAAATAAGGTGAGGAACACTACTGGGTGGATCAATATTTTACATCAGCACTTTCCTTTTATCATCGATTCAGTGCTTTTTATAAGACGTCGACCCTTCATAACCCCCCTGCCACTTTTCATGATGCCAGGTTCCCGAATTAAAGTGAAGGTCCCTGAACCTGACTTTATCATGATAATGGCCATGTTTCATTTTAAATATGTTCTACATGAAGTTGCAGTTTCTCTCTTTCATCCGGATTTTGGAAACGCTTTGAAAAATCGCCTAAGAGGGAGAACAAATGATTAACTTCTTTTTAATGTATGACCTGACCTATGTCATTCAATTACTTTCGTTTTTGTCGATAGAGCTTGTGCTATTGGTTTTATTTTTGGCACGGCACTCAATATTTAATAGGTATACCGAAGCGCGTGAATCTCCGTCCAATTTCACATGAAGGCGAGCGACTGACATTCCTTTTAATGCAATGTAGCATCTACCTGACTGCTGTAAAGGTCGAATTCATCCCTACTAGTAACGACATTTTTTATTTTTTTTTTTAATATTCTGAGCATATTCTTCAAAGCCGTGGAACGTTCCGAAATCATTCTACGACTCGTGCGTCAAACTGTAATCTATTATTCATAAAATACATCTTGTACATTTGTATATTCAATCAAAGTCTACAATTTTTAATATTCTTTTTGCTCTGATGATCCAAAAGTAATTACTGCAATTTTAAGGTTCTGTAAGCAAGTAAATTTCAAAAATTAAGGTAAATTTCGGGTCTCCGCCGTAAACAGCCTAGTTGCTGTTCGTCGTAATAAATTAACTGACTAACTAACTAACTATGTAATGTGTATCAGTATGTACAAACTAAGGGGGGAGCTTAGGCAGATCTACAATGGAATAAAAAACACTCAAAACGTTACCTATAAAGATCTCTCAGCGCGACCCCAGTTTAGTATTCCATTACTTGAGGTGACTATACTCTTTCCCTTCAGTTTTGTACTGATATTCACTAGAGCTCAACATTTTTGGCTCCAATCGTAAATTTTGGGAATTTTTCGGCCTCGCTTTCTCACAAAGTGGTGTGGAACTATAACTATTTTACCACCTTATTTTTTACACTTTGGGCCACTTTTTTAGTGTTTTTTCATGTACGTGTACGTGTATGTGTATTTACATATTATACTATACGTATAATTTATCATGTATCAATAATCGTTACTTGGAATATGGTAACCATCACACCTCAAAACATGCATCATCTTTAGACTATCAAATACAAATATAAATCTCAAACCAAGTATCTAGGTATATCGAAGATTTTGACATGTGCTAGGATTTCGTTACACTTATACTTGGAGCACCTTTATAGGGAGAGTATGGACAACTCGATTTATGTAGCTCCTAGGGCCCGAAAGGCGACAACGTAAAAAACGAAAATCACTAGAAAAGTGCCGCTGTCAACCTATGCATTTGAAATGTCAATCAGTAGGGCCGACAAAGCATTGTAAACAAGCGTTTTTAAGGATTAAGACTTCGAAACTAAGAAAATGTATGCGAAATCAAAATTGTATACGTTCTCTTACAATTTTTGATCAGTGTACCTATACTCTCGGAGTTTGAATTCGTATCACTTCTTCATATTTGACTGCCTGTTTGGGCCCTAAGAGCTACATGACCTTATCAAACCTAACCTCCAAATTTTCGAGTTGTCCATACTCTCCCTATAAAGGTACTCTAGTTACACTTTGAAACACATATAAGTTACGTTTACGATCGGCAAGACACAGCGGGAACGAGTATTGAGGTTAGGTTTGCTCGGGTTCCCACCCCCTCCCGCCCTCGTTAGCCGGTCCATGTGCGTTGCGCTGGTTTTCTGACATTCAGCCAATCTAATTGTAGGAGATAAAGGTAATTTATTGTTTGCCGGAGCCACTTTTCAACCCGGAACACGTCTCGTTTACAATAGGCTGTAAAACCTTCCCCCAGTATAATCCAATCAGTCTTACTCTTGGTTTCTCATTTCGCCGCCGCCGCCACCGAGGGAAACATCGGCTGCACCGAAGAGAAGTTACGAGCGTCATTCAAAAGTAACGTTCTTTATTTCTTTTTCATGGAAGCTGTGAAGCTAGAAAAAAGTTCAATTATACAGTTCCATTGGAAAGCTCATGCTTCCGCACGGTATTTCGCGTTTTAAAATTTGGGCCATCGGTTTTATGTATATCGATTCTGGCATATCGAGGCTGTGAACTACACTTTTTTCGGATTCAGTTCTTGAAATCATTTATCATCCGCGAAACACATATTGAGATATCACCTTTAAGCCTTGCCAATAGGTCTTACGTATTGTGTTTTGGTCCTGTCGAAGTTCATGGAGCGAGATATATGCGTGTTTTTTGATTAAATGACTTTTTGCGCTCCTCGGTATCTTTGTCACCTATACGGCGAATTGAAGGCGAATATGATATCTGTCAATTGGTTTACGCAAGTACGCATTGTCTATTGGTTCTATAGGAGTTCCAGGAGCTGGAAAAGTGTGCAAGATGTAGTGATACTTACCTGCGTGCCCCGTTCGAGTTCGAAGGTATCTCGAACTGTCGTTCCCGTAGTTTTATCGGAGAAATTCACTCGTAGTTTTGAATATTGCGATTTGAAAGTTTGAAATTTGCTGGGTTGGAGGAAGAGTCAAGATCTGAACTGCTGCCCCAGTTTGTATAATGTAACTTACCATAATTTTATTTTGCTGTATTGGAAGTTCATTAAAAGTTGTTCGAAAGACATTGGTAAGGTAAGCTGGTTCCCAAGTGTTTAAATGATTTTTCCCCTATCCCTTTCTGATCACTAAACTTATGTCGGAGTACTTACGTAAAATAATTGGAAGTTCACCCTGATTTGTCCTAGATTTGAGTCCTTTTATCCATCCCTGCGAGAGCCAATCCACTTCTGATTGCTTCCCCTTCTTCAGGCTTCATGGATGTCCCAAACAGGCGAATAGATTATACATTCACCGGTCGCAAAGATTATACTAACTGGAATGGACCAGAGAACCAAGGGCACGAGAGGAAAGAAACGTAATGAGAGAGGGAACGTAGGGAAGGAATCTGAAAATGTGTTGACCAAAGATTACGAAAAATATTACTGACTGTATAATCTTCCGTCCGGTTTGTGACACCCAGGACCCGCGATGGCGCGATGCTGAATATAAAGGACTGCATCCCAGATTTAAGGAGCCAGTGAAAGTTCTATGTTGGAGAGAACGGACAGAGAACGCATAACTCACCATAGCGATCTTCTTCCGAAGAAAGGCGACCAAAAGAATAATAAAATAAGTAAAGTGGAGAGGGCGAAGCAGAAGACCGGCATAAATAGACGGATTCCCACTTTTGGTCGGGAGGAGAGAGGAACAAAATATGAGGCCAAATAGGGAACAAAGGTGAGAAATAAGAAGGAGGAAAGCGGGCAAACGGCGGCAGCGGTCGCCGGGGGGGGGGGGGGGGGGGGGGGGTGGAGGAGGCGCTCTATGGTTGCACGAGATTCAAGAGTGCTTGAGCGCAATGCAAACTTTGCAGGCCGAGGAACGCATGCATGGTTCTCAATGGGTTGTCGACGATGAAAGGGATGACAGAGCTAGCGAGATGCAAGAGGAGGGACGCCCAGATGGGAGCGAGTGAGAGAACCATTATTAAACTGCAGAATCGATTGAATCCCTAACCTCTCACCCCCCCCCCCCCCCCCGAGCCTCGCAGCTCTTTGGAATTAACGATTTGAATTTCAACACCGCTGGCTGGAGGGAGGTGGCTAATATCAATAATAATAACCGAAAATACACGATGCTGATGCGAACAAGACCACCGACCACCGTGCCCCGATGGATATCGGAGTTTACTTGCGTAAGGAGGTAAGCCTCCCTCCCCTCTCGCCTATCGCTCGAATTAGGATCCGTTCCAATTCCACGCGATGTAATGGGTATGCTGCGACGCGACTCTGATTTAGCACGCGTTTTTTGTTCCCTGTACTTTTAACTTTTTGACATGAATAATGCATTTGCTCTGGGGTGCGGGTTTCTTAAAAAATTCATTCCAGGTAAGACAATTCTCGAAACCAAAAGTCAGCAGTCGCACTGGAGTTGGTTCTCGCTGGTTGGTATATGTCTATCTGTCGGAACTCGGAGAGTTTGTCTGCTGCATTATTTACAGTGACTGAAGGTGTCAGCTTGGGCTTAACATTTATTCCGTTCTCTCGGGGTTTTTTTTTTTTTTTTTTTTTTNTTTTTTTTTTTTTTTTTTTTTTTTTTTTTTTTTTTTTTTTTTTTTTTTTTTTTTTTTTTTGTGTGTGTGTGTGTTACACGAGATGGTCTTGACTTAAATTTTCAAGAAATCACCCAGATCCGTAGGAACGTTTCGCTGAATTTCACAAATTTCACAATTGCAACAAAACTGCACAAGGAAAAATTTCGAGATTTCTTTTAACAGATTAGCGGAAATTTTTGGCCGAAACTAATCGACACGTGTTATTTTTAGCGGCACGTGTGTGTTGGGCACATCTTGCATGACGTTCCGCATCGGCGGAAAACTTAGCCTGCGATAACCACACATGTAGTAATATTCTGGGTGAGAGGAAGGTTTTTGTAACATGTCTGAGGATGATTAATAAATTGTGGTAGGTGCCCGTGTCAATGATTAACATGAAGTTATGTTCTTGCGGACCAATTTTCAGATTATTATAGGCGTGCGTTCTGACCTTGCGTGACACGCCAAATCACCCGATAACGCTTTATCACCCAATGAAACCACTATCAAGTATTTCGTAAATGTATTTCTGCTAACATCTTACATTCATAAAATTCTAAATGTTTACAATTTACGAGACATGAACCAGGCTTCATCCAGTATTCAAGATTTTGGGGGGTGCCCCCCCCCCCCCAGGAAGGAAATACAGAGGTCGCCTTAATTCAATCTATGTTTGGTCTCTCTTGACAGATTTGTACCTTACAAAATCAATGCTTCATTTCGATGTTGAAACTCCCAAGCCACTTATCTCGATTTGCGATGTTACAGACTTCTTATCATCATACTTTATATTTTAAATGAAGAACTATAGTCAACGTAAATTCTCAATTTCCATGATTTTGCTTCCCCGTGCGGATCGAATGCTGGTAATTTGTCTAGGAATGCTGTTGTTTTTTTTCTCATTGGTTAGGTCGGCAAGTATTTTAATGTACAAAAAAGTGCGTCTGCAAAAGTGGCTGTCTTGGTATCGAATGAAAGTTTGGGATATTCGTAACAAAAAGTGACCCATCCAATCTCCTCTGTGAAAATGCTGTCTCTTTGATAACGCTCGTTGCTCGTAATGATATTTAAAATGAACGAATGGATCAGTTTTTTTTTAGAACCTTTTAATGAGAAATGAAATTTTTGAAATTCGCAGTCGTTTTACCATGTGAGCTACTTCAAAGAAGTAACTTATAAGAAGCACTGCAAAATTGCGGAGTTTGGAAGGGTTCTGTACTGTACTGTATTGTAATTATCTTCTTAGATGTCTACGGACAATACACAGAGTCTCTTGGTTATAGGTCCTAACGGAACATGCGCCAATAAGCCAACAGAAAAAAACAATTCTTCTTCTTCTCCTTCATCATCTTTTTTTCTCTCTCCCTTCTATATCGTTTTCTCCTCCCTTTTTTCATCTTCCACTTGTGTTATCGCGTCTACAGCGAACTCGCCGACAGAAACCGCATGAATATTTAATTAGGAATGATACCGCTGTTCAACCGCATGGAAGCTTGTGTTGCCGAAATTAAAAATTGAAGGCAAATTGACATGACGTTTAAATGAGCCTCTCTCCGTTCGGTAACAAGCTCTTCTTAGTGCTTACTTTAACAAGTGAGCGTACCATTTCACGACGATACCACAATTCGACCACGTGAGAGCTCGTGCTGCCTATACTAAAAATTGAAGGAAAACGGATCTCGCGTCTAAGTAGCCTCTCCTGGTTTGGTAGAAAGAAATTTGCAGGGGAATTTGTATCATTAAATACAATTAGACTGCGTTTAGCAGAAAAGAACCAAAACGCATCAGCTACTACCAAAAACTGGGTACTTTAATTTTGTGCATGAGAACGTTTGTGAATGGGTTCCTTCGAAAATGTTCCGGGAATTTGCTCCGTATTATACATGAAATTCACTGAAATTTGCACAAAAATCCGCACAGCCGTTTCCTTGTAGAAAATTAAATTTCCCAATTAAATTCGGCAATCGCCGATGTGGCTCGATTCCTTTCCGCAAACCGCGGTTCAATTGTTTTGAAAAATGAAAACCCCCATCCCCCCAAAGAAAAAAAATAGCTAGACCGGAAGAGACTACTTAAACGCCATATCAGTTTGCCTTCAATTTTTAATGTAGGCAACACAAGCTCCCACGTGGTCGAAAAGTGGTATCATCGTGAAACGACACGCTCACTCAGGAAATCAAGCCCCAATAAGAGCTTCTTAGCAAACGAGAAGAGGCTACTTACGGGCCATATCAGGTTACCTTCAATTTTTAATGTAGGCAGCACAAGCTCCCACGTGGTCGAATAGTGGTATCATCGTGAAATGACACGCTCACTCAGGAAAGCAAGCCCCAACAAGAGCTTCTTAGCAAACGAGAAGAGGTTCATTTAACGCCATATCAGTTTGCCTTCAATTTTTAATGTAGGCAACACAAGCTCCCACGTGGTCGAATAGTGGTATCATCGTGAAACGACACGCTCACTCAGGAAAGCAAGCCCCAACAAGAGCTTCTTAGCAAACGAGAAGAGGTTCATTTAACGCCATATCAGTTTGCCTTCAATTTTTAATGTAGGCAACACAAGCTCCCACGTGGTCGAATAGTGGTATCAGCGAGAAATGACGTGCTCACTTAGGAAAACAAGCCCCAATAAGAGCTTCATAGCAAACGAGAAGAGGTTAATTTAACGTCATGTCAGTTCGCCTTCAATTTTTAGTGTAGGCAAGACGAGCCCACGTGGTCGAAATCAATTAATATTTTAATAATAACTTTCCCTGGATAATTTTAACACTTCGGGCAAGCGATTATTTCTCTATGATGAGTTTTTCCAGGATGAAATCGGAAAGGAATTGGCATTATTTTGAGGAGCAAGCCCCCGTTTAAGCCCGGCGGGAAGGACGATCAATCTGTGCCCGGCATGGGCGGACGCGTATTGATTGCTACCGGAGCTGAGTGGGGCTGTGGGGCCGGGTGGATGCGAGCCGTGGGTGAGGGGAAGAGGGCAGCCTTTTTAGCCGCCACAGTCGGCTTCAGACGCGGGTCTCGAACGGCGAGTCTTGAGCAGTCAGCAATTGTGCAAATGCCGACTCCGGCCACGGGCCAATCCTCGGTTTCTTCGGAAATATGCTCATTTGGAGGTGCCTCAACAATATTTTAGTCATTAAGACTTTAATTTAGAGGATCGATGTAGAAAAAATGGATTGCCGATTTAACAATTAAACTGTTAAAAAATTTGTCCGACAAGTTCAAATGTTAGGGTGTCTACAAGTCCGGAATATTCGAAAAGTCCAAAAATAGTGCTGATTTTTCAAGGGCGGTACGGAAGCAGTAAGCACTGAAAAAGTGCGGAAATTCCGCAAGAAGGTCCGGAATTTGTTCTAGTTTTTGTCATTTTTGTCGCAATTTGAGCGAGATATTCAAAGTTTGAAAATTTTCGATTTTCGTCAAATGGAGGCACTGAAACAGTCCTGAATTTTTCTGTTGAGAAGGTACTGAATTTCTTGGGAATGCACTGAAAAAGTATGCTTCTGTAAAAGTACTGATTTTTGACTGGCCTGTTTTAGTAGACACCCTGAATGTAAATTTTACAATACTGCCGTCCTAAGGAAAACCGCCATATGAACCTTCAGGCGTTGCCACATATCCTCTGATAAAACACGAATTTCCTAGTGAACACATGAATACTTATTTGTCTTCCAATTTTTCAGATATTTAGTTCGCAAGTTCCCCTAAAGTTCCTGAAAATTGCGAGGAAAAATATTCATAACTTGCCTCGAAAATAAACATTTTATCGAAGGAAATTCGGCAACTCTCGATTGTTCATAAGGCGTTCTTCCTTAGCACAGTAGAATAGTGGAAAGCTAATGTCTTTATTGTAAAGTCTGCATTAAAACATATAGGATATTTTTTATAACTACAAAATTGTTAAATCAGCCGTATAATTTTTCCCGTGTGTGAGGGGGAGAGGGCGGAGAGAGGAAGAGTAGTAACGAGTAAAAAACTGGGAAAAAGAAGACCGCGAAAGATATGGAGATAGGGACACATAAAAAAGTTTCAGCGGTTATTTCCTAAAATTGTGGTGCTACTTCAATCTATAGGATGACCTGGACTTTTCCAATTAATTGTGGTACCGCAACTCAAGTTAGGGTAGCACAGCAACATTTGAGTAGTGACCGAACTTATTTAGGTAGTGCCACAATTAATTCGAAACTAATTAATAATTTAAGATTAATAATCATTCCAATTGTTAAAATCAAAGAACACAAATTTCCTACAAATGATCCAAAAATAATTTCCTGACTTCCCTTTATAACCACGTTTGCTTTACGGCTGACGCACATCTCCTGTGGTCTCTTGGCAAGCAACTATTTCGACTCCTGCGTCGTCATCAAAGTATGCCCTTCCAATTGAAGGGGCAATAACTGTTTTCAAATCTCTGCGCTCTGTCGCGGTAAACAGGACGAAACTAGGTTCCGTGGATGGCGGCTCGTGAAAAGGAAATTAAGGACTGAAAGTCATGACGAAACTCTATAGGCTGACGAGAAACTATATTAAAGCATATGCTTAAAAATCTTCCACAGAAAAAGATACCTTAATCCTGTGAGGCTAAATTTCCGAAAGTTGTTCTTCATTTAAACTTTTGATTTTGTGATGAAATGATTTAAAACGGAGAGAAAGCGATATCGAAGATCTTGGATGGAGAATGTAGGAACGCATCGAGGAATGTGACAATATTCTATCAATATTCCTCTTTTCTAATATTCATGAAGTAGATATCTGGAAACAATTCCATTTTTTCAATTCAACAACTCAGGACATTCAACAATTCGGAGTAAAATTGAAAAATATTGTCTATAAACCACAACAACAGACTATATCAATTAAGTATTCTCTGAACTTTTGAATGATTATCACAGTATTCGAAGATCGTAGGATTGTCGCTAAAGGGCTGCAAGCTTAGTACGGGAATTTGAAGTGGGAAGGGGGGCAAAGTGCACTCCAAGACAGGGCCACAGAGGGAGAGGATTCAAAATTCGAGGGAAATAATGACCTTGAAATACACGATTCTATCCTCCCGCTCATATGTTGTGTGTATCAATTAATGTTGATTTTTATGTCCTGTAATATGTGAGTAACTCACGGCTGATTTTTATGCTTTGTCATTCTTCTTGATTTAATTAATGACCGAATAAAAAAAAGTAGGGGGAACCGGGCTGGGACCCATGTATAAATCGACGCTAGCGCACAGTGGTTAAAGTGAAAAACTTGTATTTACGTGTGGTGTTCGTGCTCTACATATAAGTATTCTATCTTGTGATTTATCATTCCCCCAGTTTCGCAAAATTTTTAGTTGCGTGATTAAAAAACACAAGATTTTTGTGGATTTTCTAATTTCAGTATTGTTTTACTTCTGCATTTATCTTTTCGAGAACCATTTTTTAAGATAAACTCTCTTATTGTTAGCTTTTTAGAAAGTGCATATCCTCAGGTGCACCCACCAACCTGCTGCAACAAATTTTATCGCACGGACTCCGGAACTCCATGAGATAAAAAATGACAGTGATGACCTGTACTGGAGCACAGTGATCACTTTTTCTGGGGCATAGTTATCAATAAGGCTATTGAACAGTGGCGTGGCGTGCTTTGCGATGTATTGATTAATGTACCCTATAAACCTATGGAAAAGATTCGATAGGCAGGGTGTTCGCAACGAACATCTTAATAATCGATTCTTTACCATAGCTTCAAATGGGAAAATATCGATAAATCAGTCATTCACGCCTCGACACTGCTATTTAAGTGTCTTAAATCACTTGTTACTTTTCCAGAATATGCATTTTGCCCTTTTCTCGCTAATTTTTGACCAGTAAATAATATCCAAATTTCAAGGGATGCTATTTATCGATTCTAAACTATTTTTTGTAACTTAGTGAACAGCGAAAATAGTTTCTTTTCAAGGTTTCTCATTTGTTCCATTTTGATTCAACCACTAAACTTACCAGCTATTGAAGTCACTAATTTTCCATACTAGTATGGAAGGAAGATCGGTCAACCCTCTTCAGATTGGATATAAACCTCCTTACTGTACAAAGATGGCAGTATGTTTCTTGAAACGAATATTTAATTGATTTTTCTGAATAAAGCAAACCTAGTTAGTATTAGAGTCCCTTTATACTGAGAGTCAAGACAATTCGGCTCGTGGATGTCACAAACGGGAATAAAGATTACAGAAATTGAACGTTTTTCGTATAATCTTTGATCGGCCCATTCTCAAATGTCTTTCTCCGTTCCTCCTCTCATTCCGTTTGTTCCTTGCCGAACCCGTAATTCCCTGGTCCATTCCAGATTATAATCTTTGCAATTGGTGAAAATTTAATCTTTATTCCCGTTTGTGACACTGTGGAGGCCTAAAATACGGGAACCAATCAGAAATGGATTCAAATTGTCTTGACTCTCAGTATAAAGGGACTCTAGTTAGTATCAGCTACTATTTTTTCCGTGACTTTTGGAATTTGTCTCATCTAAAAGGTGCTCCAAGATTTGCCAACCATCTCTTTTCTTTAAATCTGAAATCTCCAAAAAATCTAATTTTTTACGATCGGCTTTGAACTTTAATTCCTCAAAGTTGAAAATAGTGAGCACAAGAAATAAATAGTGGTAAATGGACGTATTTCAGCCAAACGGAACTATGTGCATTTTGACGTGAGCCCTGATATGCATGCATTCTTATGGGTATCAGGGCACATGTCTTAATGCACATAGTTCCGTTTGACAGAAATACGTCCAAATAATCCTCAATTTACGTAGCTGTAGAAGACTTCAAGCATATTTATGTCGAAACGGAACATCCTTCAAAAAAGCAAAGTCTGAATTGTGTCATAAACATGAAAACAATGCGGGGTTTCGAGAAATGGTAATTCCTACATCAATTGGACAACAGTAGTGTGAGATATCTGAAATTCATTTTCTGCACGTTTGTCATAGGAGATTTTCGGGGACCAGTTACAAATATTTCCGTTTCAAACTTCATATCGACGGTGAAACTACCAAACCACGTATCTCGTTTGCGGTGTTTAAAAATCTACGCTCACACTTTATTTTTTTGAAGTAGACCAAATCAATATCATTCCTTGAAATTTTCATGGAATTTTCTCCGCACAAAGAGGAAAAATCACAGAAATTTTCAAGACTGGATGTTAAGTAGTTTTTCATTTAAAAAATAAAGTATGACAGGAAGTCTGCGACGTCGCAAACCGAGATACGTGGTTTGGTAGTTTCACCGTCGATATTATAGACCTCAAGAAAATTAACTTTTTTCTGCCCTGCATGAGTTCGACTGAGCCCCATGGTGCGGTCATCTTACTCCTGCGACAGATGTTGGAGTTGTAACACTAATCGCGTCTGGGGCGGGAACGAGTTGGATGAGGTGCTACCAATTTTTGTTTGAAAAATCGCCTTTTTGTATCGATCCCGACAGATATCCCATCCGAACTCAGAGTCTCGCGCTCGCATCGGCCATCCACGGAAGATGAACTAAACTTGGTGTGCCTTACCGCTCCGCGGCGTAACGTGCTAAGTTGAAAGTGTATCCTGTTCTGTAAATAAGGCTGCCGATTTTGGACTGGAATTCTTCAGTTTTCTATATAGAGCCACGAGGAGCTGTTGATAGTTCGGCAACGTCGATGAGAACCCAGTTGGGAGTGCATCATGTAAATTATATGCCCGCATGTAAATTATATGCCCGTCGTTTTCATGTTTTCTTAGTCGCCACCGCGCAGAGATAATTATCTCTTTTCAGTCCCCACTCCAGGGATCACTTGGGTTTCGGAACAATTTGCTCTGTTTAACAAATCCGCTTCTCGAACAAATGATCATGGCCTAGCTTCGGCCTCGACTCTTTCACAATCAGTCCGGAGCCGAACTAGCATAGCGCTGTGCATGCCTATTGATTCGATCCCGATTATATGTAAACTGGTGTAATTATTTTCCGTCAAATGACCAAACGACTCAATTTCAATTAATCTCAAAGCTCAGCTGCTTCGAGGCTGCAGAAGTGTGGAATTAATTGATTAGATTTCAAATGTTCATTAAGTATATGATTTCTGTGGTGTAGGCATCTACTAAGGAACTGATTGCCTTGCTGATTAATGAAATATCTTGAGCGCGCTCGAGCTGGGAAAGTAAATCGAAAAATCGACTTATTCCTCATTACTCTACAGTTATTCCTGATGTCAAGCAGGAAAGGATTAACAGACTTTGTCGCAATTTAAACCTCAGGCAACTTTATCGAAGCTGTGTGACGAGTCCCCTATTTTATCTCGATAAATTAAAGTGATGAATCTCAAAAATCCGCGAGAACCCCGCGAGTTTGTTACACATTATGAGAAAACGAGCGTTGTAGAATATGTATGCCCATTATCAACGTTAAGAGGCCCAGGCGGACCTTCTATATGAGTCAGTGAGTTCGAAAACACACCAACTTGGCAAAAAAAAAATGTTCAGGAAACACCTAAAACTACGCAGCGGGCGAAGAAGTTAGTTTCAGAAAAACCTTTTTGGTGCCAAAGAACAAGTACTTAGAGACTTTGTAAAGCACAAAGTTGAAATCGATACACTATATTTGATGACAGATGAATTAAGCGTTTAAACATTTCCGAGTTGGTGTGTTTTCGTTCTCACCGACTTTCAAATGCTGATTTTTCATCGTCTGCCCTAAAAAAATGTATATTTTTCGACCTTAATAACGCTTGAATGTTTATATAACTTGTTGGTACAAGGTATACTGAACCGAAAAAAGAAAACCGCAAAATCGGATGGTCACCCGTTTCCCTAGAAATGGCCAAAAATTGGTATTTCCAATGAAACACTTCAATTTTTCCCCAATGCTGTTTCGAGCACTTCCGATTGCAATTTCAAAATTTCCTCGAGTGTGGCTGGAAAGCGTTTTTTATTTCCTCACAAAGTTGTGTCAAAAAAAAAAACCCCGTGGGGGAAAGACTCAGATCGCGCGTGAACATTCTACGATCTCTTTGCGCGCAAGTGGCAGATTACGTCGCTCCTCTAACGGAAGGGCACATCTCGATTTTAGTATGAGCCCCAGAAAGCACGGCTCCGTTTGTAAAACAGGGCTCACTGGGATATTAAAATACGCCCTTCTGTCAGAGGGCGACGGTGAGAGAGCTGTCTTGCACGAGACTATCGATAAACTGGGCAACAAGGCGATGGCCAAATCTAATGTTGCCTCCTAACTAGCTTAGGGTGCAGTGCATGTGTGTGCTTGTGTGTGTATGTCGGCAGGTTGCGGGCAGATTCTCCGGCTTAGGGGAGGATGCGGGCGAGAGACATGCGTGCACGGGGAGTAACATGCATCTCAAGGCCAGACAGACCTCGGAGCTCCCGGCGAACCGGCGACGCCTGCGGCATTGCATCCTGCGAACCCCACGGGCAGATTTTTACAGCACTTTTTTATCGCATTCCGCCTCTACCTACTCTCCAAATTCGTCTTTGCCTGAAAATTTAAACGCTTTAAAGAACTACGCACATGATACCAACAAATTCGGCGCCGGCTTTTCGATATATGCAACCTATACACTAACAATAAACTGTAAACAAATGTAACTGTACATGTAACTGCAAACTGTAACTGTAAACAGTAAACAAATTAGTTCCTCACCCTACAGTCGTAAACATTGAACGTTTTTCCTTGGACCAAAAAGTAGATTTGGATGTATTTCTGCCAAACGGAACTATGTGCATTTTGACGTGAGCCCTGTTGTGCATATATTCTTATGGGTCTCAGGGCTCTTGTCTTAATGCACATAGTGCCGTTTGGCAGAAGTACGTCCATTTAAACCAAAGTAGTGAGGGGAGCGTGAATGGGTTGATAAGGAATGGGAAAGGGTAGAAGGAGTAACTCATAAAAAAAGGGGAAAAGGACGTTCTTCCTCAAGTCCTTTTTTACTTTTTCTCTTTCTCTCATTTTTAATTTTTTCCCCCGTTATTTTTAAAGATTAAGTCATAATAAGTTGCCTGTCACATGTGACAATTTCAATTTTATAGTAGACTCCACCCGCGGACACAAGGTTGAATCTTAGTGGATGGTCATATTACTATTTTCTCTCTTTTTCTTTTTATTTTTATTATACCTTATTTTAAAAATCCCTATTTTTTCTAATTGTAAAAAATTGTAAAAATCCCCTTTTAAAATCCTTGTCAGAATCGGAATCGTAGCGCCCACGGCGCCAAGAAGGCAAGAAAGATAAAACAGGTTGAGGATGTGATCACCATAAAGCATTTATACCCTGATAACAATGTCCCATGGGAAATAGGCGAAAAAATGCCGGCAAAAAATGACGGCAATGAATAGAACGCGAGGATTCAAGGGAGAGTGATAACGGAAGGAAACCAAGGAGGAGCTATGAAGTAAAAGTACAGAGAGCGTGACTTGTATTATTATCGAGAGAAATTCCGAATAATTTGAAAGAGGAAAGATGATCAGTCTTGCAGACGCTTGACAACGTGCGGTGCGAAGTGGCTCACAGACCAAAGAAGCTAAGTGCCAGAGGGGAGAGACGCTCCATTTATCCGGGAACTTCAAACCGTGCGTGCTTAACGACTAAAATGTAATACAATACAGGACGCAGAGGTAGCAGGACGTACAGCGTAGAGGTGCACGTTACGCGTGAGAAGGAAATGCTACTTTCGTTACTCCACAGAAATAATAATTTACCTCGTAAATCCTAATAATAAAATGGAAATACATTGACCACTCACTGACTGACTATGACGGACTCATGGCCGGACTAGTGGATAACAGCCCGGATGACGTGCACTTCTAACAGCAGGGTGTCTTCAAGTTCGGAAATAATACCGACTTTTTAAGGGGGGTCCGGAAGTACTGAGAATGTGCGGAAATTCCGCAAAAGGTCCGGGATTTTTTTCATTTTTTGGTAATTTTTGTCTCAATTTGAGCGAGAAATTCAAATTGTTGAAATTTTTCGAACTTCGTCAAATGGAGGTACTGAAAAAGTGCTGAATTTTTCTATTGAGGATGGTACTGAATTTGTTGGGAATGTACCGGAAAAGTACTGTAAAAGTACTGATTTTTAGCCCACCTGTTTGAGTAGACACCCTGAACAGGTCCAGCCCCCACGAGGGGGGGGGGGGGGGGGTATGGACTATTCTCAGGAAAACAGAGCCCGAGGGACCCTCCAACCATTTTTTGAAAATCTTCAACCGTTAGACGTAAACTTTGTGAAGGGAATTGTTTTTATCAGGGGAAACCTTTAAAACGTCGTACATCATACTAAATACCTCACTATCGGTTTGCCTTCAGTTTTCATCGCAGAGAACACAAACTCCCCCGTGGCCGAATAGTGATATCACTGTCAGCTGTTATGATTGCTCAAGAAACACAGCAGGGTTTATTCACCGAGCGTGGCGTGCGGAGCGGTGACTTTGCCTCACTGTTAGTTTGCCCTCAGTTTTTAGTGTAGGCAACCCGAGCTCCCACGTGGTCGAATAGTTGTATCACTTTCAGGCACTGCGATTGCTCGAGGGAGAGGCGGACGGACCCCTTGGATACTGGAGGTGGCGAGGCGTGATCGATCTATTATCGATAGTTTCCCATTTGAGATTGTGGTAAAGAATCGATTATCAAGGTGTTCGTTGTGAACACCCTATTTATCGATTCTTTTCGATAGGTTTAAAAGGCAGATCAATCTATATATTGCGAAGCACACCACGCCAATGTATCCGAAAAAATATACTAAACGTAAGGAGAGTATGACCTCCATGAGATACTCCGGAGAAAGAAACACACATTGGATCTAGAGTCCAGACTCTTAAAAACATTGACCAGAAAAATACTCTTGATTCAATCAGATTTAAGCTTAAATCAAAAGGAAATCCGCTCAAATTAAGAGGCTTGGTTCTTGATTTAAGCAAAAATCCGATTGAATCAAGAGTATTTTTTCTTGTCGATGTCATAAGAGTCTGGACTCTAGATCCAATGTGTTTTTTTCCAGTGTAGTCCACTTAATGCACTTTGGACCATTGAAAAGTTTTTACTCTCCGCACTCTCATTCAGGGAATAGAGAAAAATAATTTTTTTACGGAGAGACTTTAGGATGTAAGATGGAGTATCGTTCTAATTGAAAGCACCCACAGCATGGAAATCAGTCTTAGAGGCCAGAAGATCAAGTGAGTGTTTCAGTCTCATCGTGATGATATGAACTCAGCGCGACGAGAGAATGTGTATGAAGGGAACGAAATCCATGGAATGTTTGTGTAAGCACCAAACGGAACTCTCCGACACAAATCGGGGGGCTATGCTGTGTATTGTCACGAGGAAAATTAATGTGTTGATGCCACGGAAATCCATCACAAACCATGTGGAGATAAAATGTTTTGAATTGAATTATCTTGTCAGTGTTTATGTAAACACGCTGGCTGCAGGGACGGGAAAGCATATTGATTTCATGTAAAAAATAAATCGAACGCAAAGAAAATACGTGCTTCCTCGGGATGGGATCTATTGAATGCACTTGCAGCCATTCCGTCGTCCTTCTGACAAAAGGGCGTATCTCAATTTCAAGCGAGCCCTGTTTTACATAGAAATCCATTTGTTCTGGGGCTCATGGGGGAATCTCGATACGCCCTTCCGCCAGAGGAGCGACGATTTGTCCCGCGCGTAACGCGGATTGGCTCCCAGTGTAGTAATGAAGCTAATAGAAGCGGGAAGCACTTGTTTACACGGAACAGAGCGAAAACCCGACTTATTGTCAGAGCGGCTCCAGACAAACGAGTGGCTAGTGGCTAGGGACGAGAAAGAGGGGATATGTTGTATGCACCTAATTGTAGGTCTGTGTCTGATTCGTCACGGGACGGAATAAGTGCTGCATTCTCGCGGTTGAGAACGGTAACCCTAATGGCGTAAGTTACGAGCAAGGGCAGATTTGTACATTATTTTACGTGTGCGAGATTGAATTAGGCGCCCCTTGAGGGAGGGTTTCAAGGACACCCCAAAGCTAAAGAGGGACTCGAGGGAAACATCCACGAAATTTTTTGAAAGAGATGGGTATCTCAAATGGCATTTTGAGTGTATCAGTATTTTCTTTCCCTTTGTTCATTAAACATGAATTGGAAAATTGAAGAAAAGAAATGTACAGTTTTCTCGATCCAGCATATGTTTACATTTTCATGGCCAAATTTCGTCGCTTCCTGGACGAAGGAACGTAACTACATTTTAATGTTGCCAAACTTTGTCCTCGCGAATTGCATTTTTACGTGGAGAAACAGGATATTTTTAACTGAAAATTTCACTGGTTCTTCCCATAATCTCATGTAAAAATCAGACTGATTTTGGACAACCATTGCGAAGGTACATTCTCGTAAAAGATGCAATTGTATGAGTCAATTTTGCAGCCACTAAATGGAGTTACGCTTTTTTGTGCGGCAAACGACGATTTGTTCAACCCAAAAATATAGATACCTAATCCTTTAAAATGTCTCTAGAATAATACTCATTATTCTTGCTACCAATAGGCTGTCTGCACATTACGTTACGCTGTAGGGGGTGGGTGGGTCTTCATAATTTTGTGACCGAGTGTGACAAAGGGGGCGAAGCTCACTGTAACGTAACAGTATGTACACCGAATTTCAATTTTTCTTCTTCTATTTTTCACTTTTTTTTATTTTTTTTTTATTTGACACTCAAGAATTTTTTTGCCTTTTTATTTTCCACTTTCTTCAAAATGTATTACAAACACATTTCCATCACAGTTGTCCTCAGTATTGATTATTTCACATTATTTCTTTTCAACCATATTCCTCTCAAGTACAAAGAATTCCCTAGTTTAGTCCTTAGAATATTCATTTTTCCAATCATAATTGAATTGAATTTTAAACATTGCCAATTCATGAAAATCATACTAACGTTAGCTTTCAATCCGCTTTGCAGCGATACAACCATATATTCCGTCGTGTAAGACTTCCTATTGTCTAGAAGTAGAGTGATAACTGCAGGTGAGCTAATATCCACCTTGCGGCGATACAACTTTTCCGTTATGTAAGATTTCCTATTGTCTAGAAGTAGAATGATAACTGCAGGCGAGCTAATGAAGCGTTAAAGTCACTTCTTAGCGTCTGAGTGTCGCTTTTACGGTGATACCACTATTCGACCACGGGGGAGCTCGTGTTGCCTACCCTAAGAATTGAAGGCAAACTGACATGTCGTTTTAGTCATTTCTTCCCTCTCGGTAAAACGCGGTTTTTTGTACGCACATAGGCCATTTCACGATGATACCAGAGATACCAGTGGCGTGGCATACTTTGCGATAAATCGTTTAATCTGCCATTTAAACCTATGGAAAAGGATTGATAAATAGGGTGTTCACAACGAACACTTCAATAATCGATTCTTTATCATAACTTAAAATGGGAAATTATCGGTAATTGTTCATTCACGCCTCGTCATTGGATGATACCACTATTCAGCCGTGCCAAACCTATTAGTGCCCACACCAAAAGTTGAAAATATTGGACAAAACGATGCAGTAATGTAGTTTTTATTTTGAATAATCGTCATACTGTACGGTTATAAAATTATTCTGCCAATTTTTGTAGCAACTATTGCAGTGCATAGCCTAATTATCCCATTCCAAAGTAACGGCTGATCGTGAGTAAAAGGAACGGACGAACATAATATTATTGTAGGCTGTAGACCATTTTTGTAGAGAAAGCCATGAAATCGATATTTCTCGTTGATTCAATGGAGGGATATGTAGTGCATGTTTTTCGAATGGATACATATTCGCGCTTCCCGATTCGTTTGTTGCTTATGTGCACAAAAGCAACAAAACATATGTGCACATAAGCATGGCAAAAATTACGACGAATCTCAAGTGGACGGTGTGTGCCAATATAGGTGCACGCATTGTTTATAGATTCTAGCAAAGTTTGTGGAGGTAGATAATTGTGAGTTTAACTATTCGCGCTCCCCAAAAGTTTGTTGCCTATGCGCAATGAAATTAAAGACGAAATTCAAATGGACGATGTGTACCAATATCGTTTATGGGTTCATTCAAAGCTCGCAGCGGGATAAATACATATTAGATGCTTTGAAGTTTTGAACTGTTTCTGAGGGATGCCCTCCTCCCTCTTCCAACCCCTCCCGTTCGAATTGTAGGAATCCACCTATGTTTTATGCAAGGTGGCTTTGGAAAAAACAAATAATTGATATCTCACCCACCTAATATCCTCCTTTTTCGGGGAGGGACTCAGACCCCCCTTTTGCTCCCGAGAGCGCCTACATTCAGGGCGCCAACCAAAGTTCGGTCCGGGTGTTAAAAATGTAAATCCGACCCTGCTCAAGAAACGCCTAAAACTAATGAATCAATCAGAGTACTGCACGGAAATAGTATCACGGAAAAGATTAAATTGCTGATTTAACAATTTTATAGTTATAAAAAAAGCGACTGCAATGTTTCAATGTAGATTTTACATTAAAAAAAAAATGCCACTTCACCACCCCCGTGGTTCAATTAACTTTCCACAACTGTAAAATGCCCGATTGAAACATTGCAGTCACTTTTTTTAAACAACTGAATTGCTATATCAGGGATCCTTTTTTTGCCGTGTAATACTCTCCTTCAAGGTCTCAAAGCTATCATTGCATAAGCGCTCAGCTGATTTTCAATATCTTCCGCAACAGACCACCGAGGTGTAAATCATTTTTCCGAAAAGACGAGGCAGTCCTTTCATGGGGAACTCCCCGTAAATTTGATGAGACCCCCGTGTGATGCACAGCTTTTCGTATTTTGAAAAAAATAACGTTAAAATGCGATTACCATTGACAGAAAATAACGAGGGAAAACTTTTTTCATCACAATTTTCCCCTTATTTTCCTGATTTACACAGATTTAATACGACTCATACCCTCATTTCACTCCGATTCGTTTGGATATCATATTTTGAAGCGGATTATCTCAAAACAAAACATCTATTTTTTAAATGTTTGTACGTCTACATATTAATCGTGTATTCATCGATTTATTCCGTCAAGTCCCGCCAATATTGGACCGACTAGTAAGTCAAAGACATTCTATTTTGAAGTGACAGTCCTCTTTTGCACTATTTACCCAACACGTTTGGGTGGAAAAAGACCTGTGCACCCTATAGATCATATGGAGCCCTATGGACTGATTCTATGAACGGTTATTTAGAGTTATTATTCATCGTGTCTGTCGCGCGTGGAGTTGGGTGCGCTCTGGCCAAGGACTGGACTACTGTGCGTCGGTGAGCGCTCTCCTTTCCTCTCGACCCTTGACGTCATCGCTTTTCCCGTCCCGCCACCCTGCCGCCCGTACCTGTGTGACGCTCACTAGGCAGTCTTACTCCGTTCATGCGAGGCACGAAATCGAGGTTTCATGAAACCCGAGTTCGTAATGCGAGTTTCGGTTTATGCGGGCGCCGCTGTAACCCAACTTTCGAGGGAAATCTCACGTTACTGGAGTCGCTCAAATTATTTAAAGGCGCGTTTATGCGTGTCGCAATCATCGTTCATTAACCAGTCTGGTTTCGAGGTTAATTCTTGATTCTTCGATCGGCGTTCTCTTTGAGTGGCCCGAGGATTTTTGGGTATTTGCAATCTTTCGAAAAATGTCTTCCATATTTGCGTTTAAATTTGCTGAAAAGCTCTTTTCAGACCCATGTGTCTTGGGTAAATAGTGCAAAAGAGGAGTGTCACTCCAAAATAAAATCTCTTTGGCTTCCAAGTCAGTCCAATATTGGCGGGACTCAAAATAATAAATCGATGAATAAACGATAACTATATAGACGTAAACATTTAAAAAATAGATGTTTTGTTTTGAGATAAACCGTTTTAAAATATGACATTCGAATGGATCGGAGTGCAAATGGGAATATGAGTCGTATTAAATCTGTGTAAATCAGGAATATAAGGGAAAAATTGGGATGAAAAAAGTTTTTCAAAAGTTTTTCCCTCTATTCAATGTCTTTGGTTTTTCCTCATTACTTTCTGCCAATGTTAAACGAATTTCAACGTTATTTTCCTGTCATTTCTTTTCACTTCATCATACACTTTTGCCTATCCTAACAGCGATCACTATTGAGTCATGATGTCGTCGATACTTGAAAATACATGAAAAAAAAAGGAAATACTTAAGAACTTTAGTCACGCCATTGAAGCGCAGTAAAGTCATTATTGCCAAAAATCACGTTCAGATGTAGAATACCACTTTATTAACAGACGTATTTAAATTAAAAGGAACTATATTCATTCCATCATGAGCCATGAGATCCATAAGAACTCATTCATGGCAGGGCCCATGTCACAATAAGTATAGTTCCTTTTGACTTAAATGCGTCCAAATAACGGAGAGCCGAAGACAAAATGCGGCACTATGGGCTTTAGGAAACTTTCAATTCCCGTAAATCAACCACAGAATTTCTACACATTTACGTATAATTTCCTAGCGTAGACAAAATTCTGAAATCATAGAGATTTCACCGTCAATATCTACTATTTTGATATCATCAACGGAACTCGTTGGGGTTTGTGACAAAACTCGACATAATATGCATCATAAGTTTTCATTCCGCTAGGCCGGCTAGTGACCGAGAAAACAGGGAAAAGTCAGGGAATGCAACTCGACCGGGAATAATCAAGGGAAATTCAAGGAATTTCGTTAACAGTCAGGGAATTTTTTTGGAATCGGGTCCGCACTGGGCCAGCTGATCACGTTGTTGTGCCAACGTTTTGACCATATTAATGAAAGGGCCCTTACGTTATCATACAAAACTCAGGGAATTTCATGTGAAGAAGCTAAGGGAATAAAGTCTAGGAATGATTAAATGAAATTTTGCTGGCTTCCCTGTTCCGCACGTATGCAAAAGACGCCACTTGTTATAAACGCATCCACAAAGATCTACGGAAAATATAAAGCAAACCACAAGAATTAGCTTAATTCGTAGCTTTTAGCTCGTATAAGCGCAATTGATTCAGGGAGCGAATCTACCAATTCAATTAACTTTTTTATCGTCGATAAGTGTGTTTGAACTTATTTTGAAGTATCTCACAGCACTACTACAAGACCGAACGTGTGAGGGGCTTCTCATCCTCCTTCACGTAGAGTTATGTAAATCATTCATCCCTCATTGATGCAGTTCGGTCAACTCGAGGCTAAGTCACACTTCGTATCTAATTGGACATTGTCTGCCGAGTGACGGAATACATCTACTTCATCCTCACCCACGTGTCGAAAAAAAGAGAGATAGAGAGAGATACTGGAGCGACGAAAAGAAATAGCTCCAAGAGGAGCCCAGGACCCGGTGCATGGTGCAACGACTGAAGACACTCGTGAGCGTCGGAGTTGGAGCGGCCCAGGTATGGGTGGTGGGAAGGAGGGGCGGGGCAAGCGATGCCGCACACTGGTCCCCGAGTCCAACTTAGCTGACTTTAATTAGTATCACTATTTAATTTAAGACTTGCAAAATAATTGAAGTGCAGGAGTTTTAGGGTTTCCTGATCAAGAATGTTTGTCAATTGAATCAGTGAGAACGAAAACACACCAACTCGGAAAAATGAAAGTAATCAAGACACACACAAAACTGCATATTAGGTGAAGAAGTTAGTCTACGAAAAATATTTTTGGTGCCTAAAAGCAAGTACTTAGGGAAACTTCAAATGTCCAAGTTGGAACAGATATGGTAACTTCAATGACCTTTATGAAAATTGTCTGTCCTTAGTGAAAAGTGAGCATTTTCGAGGTACCAAGTTGGTGTGTTTTCGTTCTCATTAATTCAATTTTACTCTACCCTGAAAAGTATTGTACTAAGCAGAGAGACAGTTAAGCCATATTCAGCTCTCCATTTATAATATCTCATAGTGGCGTATGGGCCATCCTTAAAGTACGTAACGCTCCAAGGGTAGGGTGGGACTTATTTTTTTAAATCGACAAAACCAAATGTTGCACGGTCTTAAATGGTTCTATGTGATAAAAAAACACGGTAGCCAAGAGGATTTTGAGAAAAAAAAAATTTAACCCGGCGCGCACAGAGCCTAAACATCGAGATTTTTCTGGTTTTTTTGGCATTTTCGCCGTATATTTTTGATATTTTTGCCAGCAACACGAATTTGACGCTAGATGTCCAAAAATTGGTAAAAGCCTAGCACATACCTTGCAGATTAAGGGAAAATTTTTGTTTTTCTCCTAGGTCACTTTCACTTCGCTTGGTAATGCCGAAACTCCCGGCTCGGTAGCTCTAAAAATCGAAATTTCGCCGTTTTTTAACGTATAATGAACTTTTTGAGCAACCTATAATGGTAGTAAAAATCCGAAAATTTGTGGAAAGCAAGTCCATACCATCAGTATGGAAGG
>NW_017566728.1:2527509-2570018 GCF_001854935.1 Bemisia tabaci
CGGGGGGAGGGGGGTGTTTAGCAGTGAATTACGGTTGGATACGGTGAGGGAGGGAGGCGTCAAAACATAGGAAAAATGGGTGATGTAATTTATGGACGGCCCCTTAGGTGTTGTGTGGCTAACTGAAAAAATTTAAGAACGAATAAAAACTTCGGCTGTGCAACAATATGAAAGTATTTTCGTTCTGGATCGGGTGGAGTAGAACCCCAAAGTGGCAACCTGCCCATTAGGATTAGTAACAGACAGTCAAGTCATAGAGCGCTAACCGCGCTTTCTTTTTCAACGTAGATGTGAGGTGAGAGGTCCAAGTCAGCGCTCTGAAAATATTATTTAATCGCAAAGCACATTGAAATTAATGTGACGACCGGCACACAGACTTCAGTTATTTTCCTAGCGGGAAGTTTGAAATGGCGATGTAGAAGATGCTGCTTTCTTATCTATGAGTTAAACAATTCATACATTTTGATGTGTAAACGGTATTCTGCATTTCATATCAACGAGGAAACATGTGGACACTCAATTGCTTCATTTGTTCTCTTCCTAGTGATTGACTGTAATCCATTGAACCTTTTCTACACTGAAAAAAAAAATTGGTAGAATTTATCATTCCTTCACGCTGTATTTCACATCAGAGTCAATTCTGCCAGAAGAAAGGTAAACGTTACTATATACCGGTACAGGTAACCATTCCTCCGGCAGAATCGACTTTGAATTCACGCTGTGCGAAATACAGCGTGAAGGAATGGCAAATTCCACCAATATTTTTTTCAGAGTACGATCAATTTTAATATGCTGTCAGGTGATTCCACAGCAACTTCTTGGCAATTCTATTCCTCAACCTTTTTGTAGAGTTTCCTCGTTCTTCCAGCTTTTATTTTGTTGAAAGTGGTATTATTCTCCCGGCTGAAATCCTACTTTGTGTATGTTTGTCACCGTATGTTTTACCAGAGCTGTCTCGGAATGATGCATTTCATGAAAGTGTACCTAATAATAGTTTAACCTTTTTTGTTTGTTTCAGAAAAATGTTTATTGGCGGTCTCAGTTGGCAAACTAGTCCAGGTAAAAATTTGAAATCATGTCAATTTGTCCTCGTGTCACCGCAGAAACTTAATAGAGCCCCTGTAATGATAATTGATCAGTGAGATATAAAACACACCATCAATCCGAAAATGCTCAATTTTCATCAAAGACGATCAATTTTTATAAAAGTCATTGAAGGTAGCGCATCTGATCCAACTTGAACCTTTAAAATGCCCCTGTATAATGATAATTGAATCAGTGAGGTCGAAAACACCATTTCGGTAACCCGAAAATGCTCAATTTTCATTAAAGACGGTCAATTTTTATAAAGGTCATCAAAGGGAGCGCATCTAATCCAACTTGGACCTTTCAAATGTCCATAAGTGCTTGTAATCTGGCATCAAAATCTTTATCCTGGACTAATTTTTTCATCTACTGTGCAGTTTTGTGTGGGTCTATCACTTTAATTTTTTCCGAGTTGGTGTGTTTTCGTTCTCACTGATTGAATACAAGTTGCGTAAGATACTGAGTGGTTAGTATAGCGTTAAGATCTATGAATAATATTCATAATTAAAATTCTTGAGGGATAGGCTGATATACATTTTGACGACGAGGCAGACTTTGTCGGCAAACGTCTCAAGAGGCTTTCGTTTTCCGAGTGAAAATCAACTTGCTCCGGCGTTGGCATTTGCATAATTCATGCACATTTGTAAATCGCGCAGTTAACAGATTATGACTTAGTACGTAAGTACGTGCTTTATTCTCCTCTATCTGACATCGACCGCTTTCATTGTTCGCAGCTCTCTCCGTTCAAATTTTTGCATTTTTCCCCCGCTTTCCGCTCGCTCTTCCTCTTACCCCCTAAAGTTTCCTTCTATTATTTTATTCTTTTTCCGTCAGATCCGCGGCTGTAGGTAATTAATGGATTTAATGAGAGAGGCGATAGAAGTTGATATTTTCACGCCTTGGGGTTCCGCTTGAAAGAACGGAAGGGTGAAAGCTCGGTGGAAGGGGTGGTTTTGGTGCGGCGCATGGCTGTATGATGATGGGCTCGGGATTTCTAGTCAGCCTCCAAGTTATCCCAGATTTGCGTACACACAGAGGCTAAATGTAATTATTTCAAATGAATCTTCTGTTTTTACAAGTGGCCTCGAGGCTTCAAAGTATAGATCGTATTCGATACATCAAACAGGTGAGATTGTATATCGATATCGGTTGGTTCATTATGTAAACATAGCCTCAAAAGTCAAATTAGAAATCTAATATAACGGGTCTTTTGTGATCGAATTTCTATTCATTCGAGTATCAAATGGCAATGAAAAGTGAAATTGTCAGGAATTTTCTCATTTTCAGCTTTTAGAAATTAAATCCTAAAATTTTTGTTTGAGGTTATGTCCTAGTGTTTTGAACCAAACGATACATCGAACCGCCATCGAATACGATCTATTAGAAGGAAAAAGTGCGAGGTATGGGACTTTCGAATTTTGTCTCAGGCTGAGTTGCAAATAGGCGTCGAACCATTTTGCAGTGATATGAGGAAAAACGCCGTATAAACATTCGAAATTTGCCGAATTTTCTCGCATGTAACATGTATTTTTGAGGAAAGTTATCCGTGTTTTTCCTTGAAATTTTCCGATTTTTTGGATCAAATTGCGTAAAAAATCGTCTAAGAAATCTGAAGAATAATATTCAAAATTTTCCCAGTAAATTCGCTGTTTACTGAAGGCAATCCGGCACCCTCTAACGGCACATACGGCGTTCTTCCTTAGCACGGCACCATTGCTGACCTTTTTATTTGAATTTTATCTTCAGTTTTTTCTAGGGCTTCTCTTCGAGTTCGAGAGAGCCTTGTTCTTTCTTCATCTCTTGATTTTTTACGCAAGTGTCTCGTTCTGATAGGGTCTTAAAATTGAGCTAAATTCAGACAAAATTTGCTGAAATGTCGGGAATAGTTATCTCGTTGTGATAAAAAGAGATCGTCCCTAAGCCGTGAACGCGGCACGAAGTAGGAGTCAAGACTAGATGTCTCATTTCGCCTTCAATTTTGACGATACTTCATGCACATCCATAAAGCACGTATAGTGGTATCAAAGATCTGTGTGAGTTTGAGAGCCTTGTTCTGTTGTTATTCCTTAATTTTTCACATGTCAAAGTTGCGCAGATGTTGCGTTTCAGTAGTGTCGTGAATAAAAAAAAAAAAAAAAAAGACACCAGGATAAAATTGGCCAAGATGTCAGGAATAGTCGCCTCCTTTTGATAACAAGAGGTCGTGCTTCCCTAAGCGCGGCACGCAGTCAGTCAATACCAGATGTCTCATTCCGCCTTCAATTTTGACGATACTTCAAGCACATCCATAAAGCACGTATAGTGGTATCAAAGATCTATGTGAGTTCGAGAGCCTTATTCTGTTGTTATTCCTTGATTTTTCACATGTTAACGGTATTTTTTACACAGATGTCGCGTTTCAGTAGTGTCGTGCATTAAGAAAAACCAAGATAAAGTTTTCCGAGATGTCGGGAATAGTCGCCCCGTTTTGACAGAGGTCGTCCCTTAGCGCGGGTCGAAGTCAGAGTCAAGACCAGATGTCTCATTTCGCCTTCAATTTTGATGATACCTCCGGCACATCCATAAAGCACGTATAGTGGTATCAAAGATCTGTATGAGTTTGAGAGCCTTTCTCTGTTGTCATTTCTTAATTTTTCATACGTCTCCAGTATTTTTTACGCAGATGTCGCGTTTCAGTAGTGTCGTGAATTAAGAAAAACCAAGATAAAGTTTTCCGAGATGTCGGGAATAGTCTCCTCATTTTGATAACAAGAGGTTGTCCCTAAGCGCGGCACAAAATTAAAGTAAAGACCAGATATCTCATTTCGCCTTCAATTTTGATGATACTACAAGCACATCCATAAAGCACGAATAGTCGTATCAAAGATCTATTCGGGTTTGAGAAACTTGTTCTGTTGGAGTCTCTTGATTTCTCACACGCCAAAGGTATTTTTAACGCAAGTCACATCCCGTTTTGAGAGTAAAGTGTCGTTATTTACGTTCTCTTCCTTCTTGCTAAATTTGCAACCTATAAGCTTACATAAGCACTTTCTAAGCTCGCATTAACGACTTGTTATCTTAATTTAGCGGCTTTTAATTATATTACCACTATAAGTAAGTTAGTTTAAGCCGACTAGTTAGTGTTACTTTCTTGTATGTTGCCTCCTTTACACGCACATGGGTCGCACGCTCGTCGAGACCCGTTTTTTTTTCTCCTTTTTATTTTTTTCTTCTTCTGTAATCACCCACGCCGACCTGGAAGGGTTATTATTGCTTTTTAAGGCCAAAGGACGCCACGCGAAACCACTTGGTGATGGCACAATGTTAAAGGTGTTAGATGAAACTTTAGTAATACTCGGCAGAGAGCAACCGAGTTCATTCCTATGGAGTGCACAATGTCTGCATGGCGACTCGACAGTCAACGCTCATTAACTTGTAATGAGCTTTGTGAATTAACTTTTTGATGAAACTCGTTTGCCGCCTCTTGGCAGTGATGCCCGTCTGTGAACGTTGATGTTAAGCGTTATTTTTTAGCCAGATTTTAAGCCTCAGCACTAAAGGCCCACGTCCTCCGCGATAGTCGGCACCCGGATGTGACTAACAAAAGAGAAGAAGGAACAAAAATTCGGATAAAGATCCTAAGATTCATCTTAGCGCCAAGGCGGCATCGATCGCCGATTTGCGCGGCCGACAATAGTGCTTAAGTGTCGCATCATGAGACCGAAAGTTGCAGAGATTGGTTTAGTATACCTACATCATTGGTTATTCCTCCGCTACTTTTAAATTCGAACTAGTGTCAGCTCTTTTCTTCCCTACAATCGTCATTCGTTAGACTCGGAAAGTTTTGTGTATCCCAAAGCCAAGAAGAAAAGTTAATGCCGTAAACGTGTAAGAATCAGAAGATTTTTTTCATCATGCGTGACTTAAGTGCAGGGATAACGAGCTGTCATTGCTTTGAGAGAAGTCCTATTTCAAGCAATACCAGGAACGAGTTCCACAGGACCCCGGACTCCCTTTAGAGCCAATATGTAAGAATCAGTGAGCGGTTACCACTGCTGCGATTTCGTTTAGGATCCTCGCAACTAACTGCTACCTTCGCACCTTGTTACCTAGTCGTTGGACTTCCGTATGGAGCCGTAAAAAAATCCGTAGGATCACGTATATCTACCAGAAATCGAATATTTTACCCTACACTACCAAGAGGCTGGCGTTTTGTTGTCGAGAGGGGTTGGAAGACGCCGAAAATGTACTTAATTTTCAAGAATTCAGCCGCTTTTCGAGTTATTTTTCAATTATCGGCTTAACCTCACTTTTGGGGCGGATGATGGATGAGTCGATGTTCGGGGGGTAGGGTCCTCTGAATTTTGCGAGGATCCTACGTGAGGTTGCGCTGTGCGCAGCTTTCATTAGAGCGCGGCTTCTTGTAGAACTCGTCCCTTGTAAAACCATATGAAAAATATTTTAAATCAATTCCCGGAGGAATTGATCTCAGAATGTCACCCAACATTGTCGACCAATATTCACGCAGAGACTGTAATGGTGTCACCACGACGGTAGCACTCAGAGGATTGGAGGAGCTGTGGGGTTGCACGGCCGTATTGATAAGAGGACGCCCGGTGGGTTCGTCCCGTGTGAAAAGCACGGAATGAGCAGGAGGGAGGGAGGGCCGGGTAGGGTAGCGAGCGTCATAGCGTGTGACGTAATCGTAAAAAGAGCTAGTTTGGGTGACGAAGGCAGAGCACGCGGCACGGAGGCAAGCGCCAAAAGTGGCGGGGAGAGTGTGACGCAGTCACGATGCTCCGTGGACGGGGTGACGTCAATGAGGGGGCGCGAGATGGGTCATCAGCATATCGGATGCCTCTCAGCTCGAAACTGCCCAGCGGGCAGCGTCAACGGAAAGAGGGAGAGAGGGTTACTGAATAAGCCCCCGTCGGCGACAACGCAACGTTTGAACCGGTCGCGGTCCACTGATTCCGTATTTAATTCGAGCTGGAAGTATTAAACCCGCAAGTACTATCTTACACTGGAAAAAAAAAAAACACATTGGATCTAGAGTCCAGACTCTTAAAAACATCGACAAGAAAAAATACTTTTGATTCAATCGGATTTTTGCTTAAATCAGGAACCAAGCCTCTTAATGTCAACGGATTTCCTTTTGATTTAAGCAAAAATCTGATTGAATCAAGAGTATTTTTCCTTGTCAATGTTCTCAAGAGTTCAATGTTGTCGTTTGTGGACTCTAGATCCAATGTGTTTTTTTTCCAGTGAAATACTTTTAAAGAGTCGGAAAATGATCAATCAAATTTTAAAAGTAATGCCCTATAATGTGAGTATGAGAGAACACTGCCGCGCGAAGGAAGATCGCCGTACGAACATTCTTGAGTTGCCAAATTTCCTCGAATAAAACATGCATTTTTAAAGGTAGTTATGCATATTTCATCTTACGATTTTCAGACTTTTCAGAGAAAATTACGAACGAAATCCTCTTAAAAATTGGAGAGAAAATATTTATAAATTTTCCTGAAAACTCGTGATTTGTCGAAGGAAATTTAGCAACTCCTGAAGGCTCTCACGGCATTTTTCCTTAGCACGGCAGAATACTACAATAATGCACGTTACGTTGAGGATGATACCTTATTGATCATTCATATACACTGGAAAAAAACACATTGGATCTAGAGTCCAGACCCTTGAAAACATTGACAAGAAAAAATACTCTTGATTCAATCGGATTTTAGCTTGAATCAAAACGAAATCCGCTTAAATTAAGAGGCTTGGTCCTTGATTTAAGCTAGATTCTGATTGAATCAAGAGTACTTTTTCTTGTAGATGTTTTTAAGAGTCTGGACTCTAGATCCAATGTGTTTTTTTTTTTTTAGTGCTGACGTCGTAAGGGAGAAACTAGCTAAGTGTATTCGGAGGTCAAAGACCGAAGTGCGGTGCAAATAACCCGAAAAGCCGCTTCAACGACTAGTCATTTTTTAAAATTCATTTGATCGCATCGCAATGAAACTTCTCAGCTCACCGTGCCGATCGATACGGAGTCTGAAGGGACCAAATTGGCTTCAATCCGCTCCTGTGTTCCGGCTTAAAGCTCCTCTCCGTAAAGTTGATTTCAGTTGATGGGCGATTCTTTTCCCGAGCAGTTAGGATGTAACCTCGTTAAGGCCTTTAAGTGCCAATTACTTAATGAGTACAAAGTGGATTGCAGTGAATCCCGACGTCATAGACGGAACCTAACTGCGTCGCTGGAAACCAGAATCGTCGGAATCCGTTCTTTTTTTGCGCGCCGTTCAGCAGAAATCCAACCTAATTTTCACATTAAGCGAGTTGTGTGTGTTCCACTATGATTGGGCTGCCACCTAATTTTATCTGTAACTTTTACTGTCACCATTTACAGACTTTGCGACTCATGATCCTAAAAGTTACGTCAAAGCTGATTGTTCGTTCACTTAAACCTAACAACAAAAAAAACTGCATGTGTCTACCGAATTGTCAACAGTTCACATCTTTCGTTCGCAAGTATCTTCCTTGGAATAGATTTTGATACATCGGTCATTTTTATTAGATACCGAAATTAGTACTGCTAGAATCACGCATTTTAAATTGGATTATCTTCTATTTCCAAAAGTTTTTGGGTACCTACCCCCTACCGACTTCACGATCTGATTCTGAGGTCACGATTAGACATGTGAGGATTGTGAAAACTGAAACATGATTTTCAAAGATAGCTACCTCAGAATACATTAAATTGAGTTCGGTGAAATTGGCGGTTGCAAAATTACAAATAAATAGTGCGCGCATTCAGATTACCTCTGAAATCTTATTTCTTAAGGTATATTAAACTTTTAGGACCCGCTTGTCAGCCCATAATAAGAACAAAAAGTCCTAAAAATATCGCAAGAACTAATTTTAATGATAGGTCAAGCGGACATTTAAGTAGTGAAATTACTACAAGTATGGATGATTGGATACTTATCGTAATTTAATCCAATGACCGGCTTTTAAAGGGAAGTAACACCTGGCGTAAGTACCAAAACGTTAAAATACCGAACAAATTTTGCTAAAATACTGGTTTCATTTCCCTGGTAAAAATTGGCAGTAGAATGTGTGTTCCAAAATACTATAGACCTAAAGCCGGCTGTAAGATTTCAAATAGCTTCTGTAGCCGGCTGTCCAATTTTTTATAGCCTTTTATAGCCGATGGCGATTAAGCAACAGCCAGGCGATAAAGTTTCTGCTAAACGTTACTAAATACGGATACTAGGACTTAGTTAGTTTTTGGACTACCGCTCTCTTTTTGTGCCGTAATATCTTGATTTATTTTGCGAGGAAAGCTCCGTACTTTTGAAGGATGCCTGTCATTCTTAATATGTTGGAGCGTCTTCAATTTCTTATGATACTGTGAAATACCTCTGGTGTGAAATAGTTGCTTCAGACGCCGTGGCACGCTGCGGCGCGGCGGGCGGGCATAGAGCGCGAATTGCGCATTGGCGCCTACAAACCTAACAGGGATACTTCACGCATTGCGCAATGCGTGAAGTATCCCTGTTAGGTTTGTAGGCGCCAGTGCGTTGCCGCGCAATGAGTGGAGTATCCCTGTTAGGTTTGTAGGCACCAATGCGTCGCCGCTCCGCTTTGTGTTAGGCTCTAATATTTAATCTCGCGGAGTCGGCGTTTTTCAACTCATGATTTTGAAATGTTTGCACACTCTGTATTGACCATCTCATTTTAATTGATGAAAAAAAAAATGTGTTTTAAAGGAAAATATAACGTGTGTTTTGTAAATATTAAGGTAGTTCCGTATCAAACTTAATGATTTCCAACGCACACGAATTTCTACACAATTTCTTATAGCCTTTTATAGCCAATGGCGATAAAGTGTAAAGCCCGGCGATAGGAACTATAGCTCGACTGTATACTTTTTTATAGCATCGTATGGCCCGGCTGTATGATTTGCTCCGCTTTCTACAGCCAGCTATATGATTTTCAATAGCCTTCTTTAGTCGGCTATAAGAACTCCTATGGTATTTTGAAACGCAGCTCGTATCGCCAATTTTTACCAGGGTTTCAATTTTTTGCAAGGATCGATTACGCCCATAAGTATGTATTTTAGCTGTTTATTCCTAAAAAATCTTGTTTGAGGAACCTGGTTTGTTATAAAATGATGCAAATGCAAAGATTGATTGACGGTTTGATTAACATTAACCGTTTCAAATGCAATATTCCACGTTAACGTACTATTACGTAGCCTGGATCAGCTGATGTAAACTTCTAACGGTTATGGATGCGTTCCTAGCCAATTTAAAGTGAAAATAAAGACAAACTTCGGCGTACATTATATATTTGAAATATAGTTTTTAACTAGTTTGCATCAAAGGCCTTTCGGGCAGAGCCCATCATCAGTGATAACACTGCAAACTTGTAGTAAAGCAATTACCATACACATGCTTAAACTAAATATTAAAAATAAAAAATAATACGGAACCCAATGAGTATTATCAGAATTACGGTAAAAAATATACGAGACTAGTTAAAAACCATGTCTACTGCAAACTAGTTTGTAATATGCATGAGCCGCTTGAGTTGTCTGAAGGGGAGGCATGTACTCATTTTCTTTTTTTTTTTTTTTTTTTTTTTTTTTTTTTTTTTCATATCCTCACGAGAAAAACAATACTAAAAACACTTATTTCCAAAATTAGTTATGGCGAGAAGAGCTTTGGAAGAAGTAAAGGTCAAACCGTATTATCATTAAATCAGCTATCAGCTGTTTTTCTTACCAAAAATTCAAATCAAATATTCCGTAAGTCAGTGTTTCTCAAAAAAAAAGTACCTTCTCTCAGGTGATAGTGGACCTTTCTTCAAAAACCTATTTTTGTTAGATTCTTTGTACTTCTCTGCGCACTTAAACGCAGGTTTTTCTTGATAAATTGATTTTTCAAATTTTAAGGAGACTTCGAAGTCAATATTTTTAAAAAAAAGCGATTCCTAATTGAAAAAAATCATAAAACTTCGAATTTTCAAAATTTTGGAGAAAAAAACCCGTGTTAAATTCATCTTGAAGGTGCCCGGAACCTATTAAAATAAACCGGACGAAAAAAACCCCGGCAGACTCCGAGAAAAAGAAAATTGAAGTCGGAGAAATTAACGTGGGCTATCTTAGGAAGTTCGACTCCCTTCTCTGAAAAAAAAAAAGTAGCTTGGATCAAGCATGATGATTCTTGAATTTGCCGCCAAGAAAATTTTTTTTCTTGCTTTAAGCCGACTTTTTCTTGATACAAGAAAAAGAATGCTTGGGTTAAGCAAATAAGTAGCTTATATTAACCAGAAAAATTCTTGATTTGAGAAGAAATACTTCTTGGCGGCAAAAAGATTCTTTTTTTTCCAGTGTTTAACTCTGTATAAAGGGACTCTAGGCCCACCGTGCGGCGATGTGCAGCGCAGCAGTGACACCGCGCAGGGCAGAGACTGCCAGACAGGGAGATGAGACGGCTAAGTCTAGCCCCCCGTCCTCGCCCTGGCCCTCTCTTGGTGAATTCACCATACAGCCATACACCGCCTATCTGTATTGATTCACTCACGACTCGCTCCCCTGTAATCCACGTGCTCTTATCACGTTTGTCGGTAACCGGCTCACAATCTAGTATCTATACTACCGTGTCCATTGTCATTTTCAACGTCAGTTCAACTCGCACACGGTGCATCGTACGGATATCAGTCGAGGGGGCGCCTCCTCCGCTGCTCTGCCGTACTAAGGAAGAACGCCGTATGAGCCTTCAGGCGTTGCCAAGTTTCTTCCGGTAAACACCGAATTTACTGGGAAAATTGTGAATATTATTTTCCAAAATTTTCACACAATTTTCTCGGCGAATTAATCTAAAATATCTGAAAATTTCAAGAAAAAATACGCAGGAATGTTGTCAATAATACATGTCTTATCAAAGGAAATTTGGCAACTCTCGAATGTTCATACGGCGTTTTTCCTCTGCACGGCAGTGTTCTGTCCCGTATTGAAATGATGCAATAAAGCCCCAAGTCCCAACGCTGTGTAAGTAACTCGCTATCATGCGTCCCGAGTTTATCACTTTTCCCGCCTCGCGCTGATATCAGTCTTGACTTCGACTCTTCTTTCCCACCGGTAGACCGATTTTGTGGCCACGTCACACTATGGGACCGATGCTGACTCTATCCTCTCTAAAATCGACTTTTGTGGAGTCGGGGTTTCAAAATAAGAACTATTGTCACGGAAGTTTGAAAAGAGATTTTTCACTTATCGACTACCAGACCACGTATTTCGTTTGCGGTGCTTAAGAATCTCCGTTCTCATTTTATTTTTTTCAAGGAGAACAAATCAATATCATTCCTTGAAGTTGTCACAGAGTTTTCTTCACACAGAGAAGAAAAATCGCGAGGGCATTCAAGAATTGACTAAGGGTAGTTTTCCATTCGAAAAATCAAGTATATAGGGAAGTCTGCAACACTGCAAATCAAGTAACGTGGTCTGGTAGTTTCACCGTCGATATTTTATATCATTATCGCCTAATTGACGTTAAAATTCAATTCCACTAACCTCCATTTTACATGATGCAGATGTCACCTTTTATTTGCTAATTCGTAGACAAAGTTTTGCTTCCACCAATGTGTGCACGAAGTAATCTGAAAATACATTTATGAGGAGTATCATGACGGACTACTTACTGCTTACTGTCATCGATTTCAATCATGAGGAATAGGACTTCGAAATAAGCTCGGAAAAAACTTTTTTTAAACATAGCGGAATCAGAAAAAATGAATAACCTTGAATGTCTAAATCTTAGATTCGTAGGGCCAGCCTTGAAGCGAACTTTCGTTCATGACAGTTTTCAAAATTCTTAGTCAGTTGATAAAACAAAAAAGGAGGGGCTTAAAAGGGTCTCTAAAAAGGAGTTTGTTATCTCACAGGGACCCTTTCAAATTAGCGCACCCTGTTTAATTCGTGGCGTCAGTGGATTAATACTCCCCTTACATTTTTTCTCACTCGTTAAAACCGGTTCGCCATCAAAATCTCGATAGGGAAAGGGAGCGGCTAGGGGGCAATAATAGTTACTTGCAATCGGTTTGTCATGTTTATTCATCGGTATCAAGCACAGCACCGATACTACAATAACTGCAACAACTAGTAGCATTAGAAACTTTGTGTTTGAGTATATTTTTTTTTCTTTTTTTTATGATCAGTAAGCTTAAACTGTCAAAACATGACCATTTGACTACTCAATTGGGCCATTTTTATGGAGCCAAATTGTCGACAAGTCAATTCTTTGAAATTTGCCACAGGGACCGTTCAAAGTAAGTAACGGTCTAGGATAGGCGACGATGGAGGAGAGCGTTACACCATTTTGTTCTTACGTGTTAAAGGACAGGGACCTACGTTACAAAAGCGTTACGAAGGAAAAGGGGAGGGGGTCAAAAACGCCGAAATAGTGTGTTATACGTAATATATGAACGTCCTCACGCAAGTATAAGTACCAAGGAGTGCGGTTTCCCGAGGATAGAAAGAAGGATCTAAATATTTAGAATAATGAGAACTCCGCAAGGAATGCTGCAGTTATGTTAAATTGAATTCAACGGGAGCAATAAATTCCGAGGATGAATATGGAGAGAATATGCAACGCTGTACTACTATGCTAAGCAAGAACGCCGTAAATTCATCAAGATTTGCCCGTGTTGTTTGGAACTTAACACTTAATAAAATAAAAACTGTTTCACTCATGCATCTCAAATTTTCAGGTGAAGTTCTTAATAGACTTTGCAAAGGAATTCTGTAAAAACATTGTCTCACGGTAGACAAGTTTTCCTGCTATGATACATTGTTTCCAAAAAATTTAAAATGACATTTACGGCGTTTTTGCGTTGCACGGCAGTTAGTTAAGAGTATACCACTATGTACATGTATGTGATCGGCAGCTGAGGAAACGTACGCTAGATATGCTAAGAGTGACGTAGATGGATTTTTAGAGGAGGTCAGGAGCAATTTTTGGCGGGATCGGATCTGGAATATATAATAGAATGCGACGGATCATAGAGGTCGAAAACGGCATGACGTCGTATTTGACGTCATGACCAAACAGCTAGTCTGATATGGTCACATGTCAACAAGATTATGGAGGGAAGGGTGCCGAAGAATGTACTTGATCTAGTGCCTCTTGGGAAGAGACTAAGGCGACGTTTAGTAAAAAGGTGGCGGTAGGGGGTTAAACACGAAATGAGGGAGCGCCAACTCTCTGAAAGGCTTCGGGGGGAAAGGAGACTGCGGCGACGTGACGTTAAGTGTCCTGGAGATCTAAAAGGAGTATGCACGAGTCTAATGTGATTTGCATAGAGGATCACATTATGGTGGAATTAAAATTAAACAGCATTACATACGAATCAGCATCAAGCTTTCACATAACCAGTTACTCATCCAACATTTACTAATCAAAATGGACCGCTAGACAAGGTACGAATTTAAGCATTCTGTTATATGTATTTTAACCGAAATTTCACGCAAAACACGATTCGCGCAACGAAAATTACTGAAATCAACTGCTAAAGGAGATATTAACATTTTTATTTCACATTGGTTACGAGGAATTTGAACTGCCCGCTCACAAGAAACTTAAAGCTCTACGTGAGTCAAATCGCGCACTACAACGATTTCAGCAAGCTTCTCAATCGAGCAATGTTCATTTCCCACCATGTGTTTTTTATTTTATAAGTAATTTGCTATAGCTGAGCCACAGTGTCAAGATAGAGGTTGCCAGATTTTTTTATCGCAGAGACGTTCATGATAACGTTTAGCGCGCGATGAGAATCACGCAGAGCATTGAGTTTTCATGAGCGGGTGGTTTCAATTCACGCACAAAGAATCATTAAATATCTTCGGAAGGAGTTAATTTCGGTAATTTTCGTTGTGCGCATCGCGTTTTACGTGAAATTTTGATGAAGAATTACGTATCAGAATGCGAAATTTGTACCTTGTCTAGTGGTTCATTATGCTTGCGGTTTTTCATTGACTACTAACAAGTCGGTATAATATTTCTTTCGACATTCGCTGAAACTCAAAAAACTAGAGCCCTTCGGCTTTGAGCCTGGTCAGCGAATTTTAGTTCGTACATTTGCAACTTTAAGTGCAAACTGACTCTGCAGTGCTCTGATGCATTGTTAACAGAAGAGTTATTTGGTTTTATGTGAAGGAAGGTTCGTCGCGGCTGATTTTAAAAGAGTGCAAACTAGAGTTCAGGAAATATTGCCGTACCTAAAGGATCTGCTGAAAGATTGACAGGAACCGCGAAATTGTGAGGCTGTAACTAAGCACAGCTCACTTATAGTGCTAATAGAATGTATTCTTCAGTTTAAACACAGTTAAGCACCGGCGACCTGAATGTTGAATTGTAACCTGCGTATGCTTAGTGTATTATCATTTAATGTAGAATTCGTTCAATTCCAATCAACTGAATAACTTACAACTCATGTACAACGCATAATCCCCGTTGTTTTATTGAGATTAACACCAATCAGTTCAACCATTAGGTGTAGTGGTATGCGTTAGTGAGAGAAAGGGCGGTAGTTAGGTTTCACTTGCCCTATGAGACGCTTTGCAAACCAATACAAAAATTTCTAAAATTAGTTTTCCTACACTGGAAAAAAAGTAGCTTGGATCTAGAGTCCAGCCTCTTAATAACATTGACAAGAAAGAATACTGTTGATTCAATCGGATTTTACCTAGAATCGAAAAGCCGATCCTCTTGATTTAAGCGGATTTCCTTTTGATTCAAGCAAAAATCTGATTGATTCCAGAGTATTTTTTCTTGTCAAGGTTTTTAAGAGTCTGGACTCTAGATCTTAATGACCTTTTTTTCCAGTGTATCAGAATTTTCCTTTTCATTGTTATTACGCGTCCAATTCATCTATTCTCTCTTAAATCTCAACAAAATACTTATAAATTTTAAGCATATTCAGGCAACATTCTGCGTAAGCAATTTTACGATACATGAAAAAATTCATCAAGCCAGGAACATTCATCTGCTTGCAAAGTATAGATTAACCACGCCGAATGCTTTGATCGAAAAAAAAGTACGACCTACCAAGAAATATCGTTATTATACCATATAGGCATTCGAAAAGGCAACAATATTTAAGAGATGCGCGAATAGTTCGGACGAGACTTACCTATCTCGCTTCATTTTTTGTTTTAACCAATGGACGATGTGTGAGCGAATTCGTATAGTTATCGTCACCTGAAGTCGCCTTCACTTTATCGGATAGGCAACACGCCGAATAAGGAGCTGAATAACCAGTCTAATAATACATCATTTCGCTCCATATTTGAATCCGCCCATGACGTTGACAGCACTTTTCAGTTAGAAACAACTATTGTGGCTCATTTTAGAAACAACGTATGTGCCCTCGGCCAAGAAAATACGAATAGTCATCTGTTCGGACAATACACATTTATCTCGACTGATGCTGCGATTGAACAAATGAAGAATACGTGTGGCGATAACACATAGGTTCAGGTTCATTGACAACATTTTTCGAATACTGTATTACATCATTTTTACATGACTCTTTTCTAAAAAAAATTTACAAATTAAAACTTATTGACCGCGCGCTCATTAGTCGAATGATCCTGCATAACTACATCAGTCGTTGTCTAACTTCCTCTCTTATTTTATCTTTTTAACAGAGGAAAAAAAAGCAACGCTTTGACTCGAAGTTAGTTAGTATAGTTATGACTTACTGATCAGTTACTGATTACTTATAGTTAGACTTTATGATTGAAACAAAACTCACCAAGGAATCCAGGGCACTATGTTGTTGAGTTTTTTCGTATATAAATATAAAATATGGGAAGAAATTAGGCAACAGAGTAGAAATTGCAGCCAGACTGATTCTGGGTAAAGATATCCAATTAATTGAAGTAGTCTGCCTCTGCCTCACGCGCTTTAATTCTTCGCTCCAGTCAATTCATTAGTTGAACTACATTCTGCAACATTAAATGTCTCATTTTAGAAACAACATGTATGTCATTAATTTTCCTATGCCGACGGGTGATTTTATGAACGAACTTGAATAAGTGGACCCATCTTGCAAAATAAAGTCCAGTTGTCAAAGATGCTGGCAGCTGTTTTAGATCGTCATTATACTGTGTTACTATTATTAATATTTTGGAAAAAAATGTACTTGTTTAAATCATAAGGAACTGTTTCTATTTTGACAAGAGCTTTGAGATCCGTAAGGATACTTGCATGAAAAGGCTCATGTTACAATGTATGTAGTTGCTTGTGAGTTAAATGATTTCAAGTATAATAAATCTATGTGCTAATATATAGCTATAGCTGCTATGCACGTCCTTAGTCTATAGACCGAACAATAGATGATACTGAAGGGAAATTTTAGAAGATCGTCCGCTGAGAGGAGAGAAGATTTTTAGCATTTTAAGTCTTAGAATACCCCTGTAGCAGTTTTTACATCAGTTTACTAGAAAGTGGGTAGAAACTGAACAACAAAGTTGCCATTTTCACAATTTGTTTTTCTTCAAATTAGGAGCAATTTTATCAACTTATTGGTTTTCGAGAATCGTATCTGACAATAGTTTTGAAAAGTCATTTCTATGGTTCTACAGTAATATCTAATGGTTCAACACTGAAAAAAAATTCCCGGCGTTTTTACCAAGGTCCGTTGGTACCTTTACCATCCCACTTTTTTACCAATTATTGGTAATTTTACCAAGACAGACTGGTAAGCTTACCTAAAAACCGGTATTTTTACTATTTTTTTCAGGTAAGAATACCACTTTCATTGGTAATCAATTCCCGGTAACTTTGCCATTTTATCTCGGTAATTCTACCACAGTCGATGAAAAATATTGGCGCTATACCAAGGTCCAGTAAAATTACCGAGAAAGTTCAATAATTTTACCGAGATTACTCGATAAAATTACCAATTCCATGAATGGTAATTTTACCAAGAAAAAACTGGGATCAAATGAAACCCTGAATTCTTGATAATTTTACCCTTTTCTCAGTAAATAAACCGAGATTTTTGTTTCAATGAAATAACCTCAATAACTTAAGATTATCCCCCTCACTCAGACTCTACATATATTCATGGTTTATTTCTGCTAATTCAGTCCTTCCTAAGCCCTCAGGATTCTCTCTTTTCATGTTGGAAAAGCAATATGGTGAAAGTACCGAACTAGGTATCTTGGTTTGAGAAGTTGTACAACTCTTACATTTTATCTCTCTCAAATAGCCTTGATTATTATCGTTTCTGCACAAAATTCCTAATTGTTCTTCGATTTCCAATGATTTTCTTGAAAATTTTGCGCCAAAAATCGAGTAGTTTTCTTTTGAAAATGTAAGTATCAATAGCAATTTTCAAACGCAGTAATCGTGACCCGGAGTATAATGGTTTCACCATTGCGACGCCCATTCCTATTTGCCCACTCGCACTACTCTTCCGATCGGAACTCGGTAACTTTCAAAATTAAATTGCAGCGGGTGAAAGGTCACGAGGGACAAGGAATTCGTATTCATAAACATGGCCGTGACAAGTTCGTCGAGTGAAACAAAAGCGGTGTATTCACGAGGCATTGTCATTTACCTGTCGCGAAAAAGTGAAAATGAGATTTTACCGTAGGGCAGCTGATGAGGGTGTGATGTGAAAAGGTGTGTGAGGAGGAGTAAGGGCGTGCAACATCACCCGCGCTGCGCCGCGCCGCGCTCCAGAACGCGCTACCAAATGCGTTCCCGTGCCTTCATCATCAGGAGTGACGTTTTTGAAACGGGGAAATAAATCATTTTAATGAGTAAAGGCTGTCGGGAGCAGCCCCGTACACTGCCGCGCTAAGGAAAAACGCCGTACAAGCCTTTAGGCGTTGCCAAATTTTCTTCGATAAATCGCGAATTTTCTGGAATACCTACAAACATGTTTCTTCCAATTTTTCAGAGAATTTTGCACGTAATATAGTTCAAATAGTGAAATTATTTCAAGGAAAATTATTGTTAACTTTCTTCGAAAATAAACACTTCATCGGAGGAAATTTGGCAACTCTCAAATGTGTATACGGCATTTTTCCTTAGCACTGTAGTGTACTGCCGTGCTAAGGTAAAACGCCGTATGAACCTTCAGGCGTTGCCAAATTTCCTTTGACAAAACACTTATTTCCTGGTAAACTTATGAATATTTCTCTTCCAATTTTTCAGATGATTTTGTTCGCAATTTTACCTGAAGTTCCTGAAAATTTCAAGGAAAAATATTCATAACCTTCCGCAAGAATGAACATTTCATCGGAGGAAATTTGGCAACTCTCAAATGTCTATACGGCGTTTTTCCTTATCACTGTAGTGTAGCCCACCGCGCCACAGAGAGGAACATATAACTGATGGATATAGTTGATGTAGCGATTTGACCGTGATTGCTTACCTTTAAAAAAGCCGTCTCTGTACCGAAAAGACTACTGGTGACCCTGGGCAAATTTGATATTATTTGCCTATTGGCTCACCTGCACTTATAACTCAACAAAATGCTCTCCCCTTAACCCTAGTAGTCCCAAGCCGAATCTGGGCCGAGATCGCATTGCGGAGTCAATCCTTCGATATTCCATTTGTAGTAGATTCATCGATCTGTGCTTCATAGATAGCCTTACAAACCTGCAATTAACTAATCAGTGATGAGACCGAGTAATGAAAAATCCAGCTGCGAGAGGACCTCCGACAAATTCTTAAAAAGTTAGATTCTCTCCCACGGCAATCCGGCAATTCTAGTATATCCGGTACTTTCCGTCTCTTTATTTGCCATTAATGAAGTCGATAATTCAAACAAAATTTCACTCGCTCTTTTCGGCAAGTTGGGATTCAACTTTTGTGCCGCATTAATTTGATCACATTTAAAAAAATTGCTCTTATGGTGCTCCTATATCGCTCTTATGACTCAAATAATAAAAATTAAAAAATAAATCGAAGTGGAAACTACAAACTCGAGCCTAGGCACCTAAATTGAGCGAGAATGATCGTCAAACGTTATACGTAAACAAATTTAAATGGAAGCATAGCATGAGAAAGTAACTGATTAAGAACACAACTCGCTGGCAAGCATTAGATTTATAGAAAAGTTCGTTCGAAGAAGAGAAAAGAGATGCTAAAGATTCGTAATTTCCTCAAGTTGACAGTTCATGCACGAATGATTCACTCTGAATTGTAGTCTCATGGTTGATAAAACTATCGCGTTGAGCAGGAAAAGAAATGTAGGTACCCTACTGCGATTTTCTCAGAAGTTGGGGAATGAATGGAAAGTTTACAACTGTGCTCAATGGAGTCAAATGGAGCGAAATAAATGGTAAAATGGTAATAATGGTAAATGAGTATCACTCCCCCGGTATATTTGTTGCCTACTTGGCAAAATTCAAGGCGCACGAAACTATGTGGACGATTTCTGTGGAGACTCAATCTAAGCCTAATAGCGACGTGATTTTATTTTTGAGGAAATAAATGTTCGTGCTCCTCGAGGTGTGTTTATCGCCTATGTAGCAGGACTGAAGGCGACCTCACGTGGACGATATCTTTGATATATTTGACAACATCGTTTATTAGTTCAATTAAAGCTTGCTTAAGAGCGATACCTACATCAGAACGTTTGTCCGGATTTATTTGAAAATTTTAAGGAATTTAGCTCGTTCTATGCGGAAATTTCACTGAAATTTGTACAAACATCCACACAACCGTTTTTTTTTTTTTGTAAAAAATAAAATTGCCAAATTTTTGACAATAGCTTATGTGCCTCGGTTTCTTTCTGGTTAACACGGTCCAAAAGGAATATCTATCAAATAGAGGGAAGGATTCAAAACTTTTGCTTCGTGATACGCGTTGACCAAGTACTCTTTTGTGGTAGAGATGGCGCTTGAGAATTTCAATAGTTTCATTTTCTAGCGCGTTATAGAATCAAAAGTTTGACCCCTCTCTGAAATATTACTGTTTTCCCGCGGAAGTTCAGCGCCTCCTCTAATCTAATCACTTATCTAGGTGAGTTGCAAATAATTTGGTTGTGAGTGGCCCCTTGCCAGTTCCCCTGTACATAACTCATTTATACTAGAATGAATAAAAGAGGCCTCCTGATTCTTTAGGCTCCATTCTGCTTCGTGTTGTTTTATTATTTTAAAGATGAAATGCTACAGTTTTAAGAGCTGTTCCTAATTATCTCACGTCCAAAAAGTTTTTTTCCCTCTTTTCAAGAGGCATCCCGCATACTCTTAGGCAATGGAAGCTACAACTTTGGTGTCTTTTAAACTTTAAACTCTCTCTCCCTATCTTTTCAACAAACGAGCACATGGGATCACGTAATTACGTCTTCAGATTGTGCATTTTTTACGCCAAAATGAACAAGGTCGCAAATGAGAACGTCAGCTAATTCTTTTCAGAGACCTCATCATCGTCGCCTTGATTTAAGAATAGTTGAGATTAAACTTTAGCTAAAAATGGACAGTATTACTTCAAAGTAGATGAAAAATCGTTTAGTATTTGAAGAATACAGAACGTCGCTTCAACCTGCAATAATTGTAAGGTTTGAATATGAGAGGTAGCGCTTCACACACAAATAAAAATAAAAGAACAATACAGAAAGTTGGTTAGGGGTCGTTCCAGTAGTACTTAAAGCACTTTTTTCAATTTTTGAACCCCCCCCCTTGTCCCCTTTGCAACGCACCCGTAACGCAGACCTACATCTACATACTCCCTTTTGAACTACGTAACGCTGACCTGACCTGACCTGACTCCCCCCCCCCTAATTTTCAAAAAATGAAGAAAGCTTTGAGTAGAGTCCCTTTATAGGGAGAGTTGAGACACCGCGGCTTATGGATGTCACAAACGGGAATAAAGATTACACAAATCGGATGTTTTTTGTAATCTTTGATCAACCCATTCCCAAATTCCTGTCTCCGTTCCCACTCACATTTCATCTATGTTCCTTGCCATACCTCCTATTTCCCGGTCCATTGGAGTTTCTAATCTTTGCAATCGGTGAAAATGTATAATCTTTATTCCTGTTTGTGACACTGTGAAGGCCTAAAATACGGAAACCAATCAGACATGGATTCAGATTGTCTCTACTCTCAGTATAAAGGGACTCTAGCGCTGAGATAACAGCTTAAAAAAAGGGTGGGATTTTCAATTTTTGCACGTTTTTTTCAAAGATTTTTCCTCCTCCAACTCGGATTTGCTACATTACCCTTAGGTTGATCCCCTCTCCCTCTTGTAACGCACCGTAACGCTGGCTCGATCCCCTCCCCCCTCAAAAGTGTGTTACCAGTGTTCGAAACTCACAGGCGCCAACGCGCCAATTTCGTCTTAGAAATCGGTCATGGCGCCTAAAAAATGGAGGCTCTGCGCCAACGTGGCCCCAAAAAATCACCCCCTCCTCCCCCCCCCCCCTCCTCCCCTCCCCCCCCCCAAAAAATCCTAATTTTCTGTTAGGTGATTTTTCGAGATTTCCCCCAAGGTTAAAGCTACAAGTTCTGCAACAAAAACATCTTGCGTCTAACTTTTCACTATATGCGCCGTGATGTATAGGCAAAAAGTGAATTTGACCCCAAAAAAATCTTCAATGGCCCCTAAAAATCGAGCTTGATGCGCCACACGGCTCCTGAAACTCAAGGGTGAGTTTGGAACACCGTGTGGTACGTAATACTTGAACGGCCCCTTACGTTGCAGTGAAATAAGAGCGATTTACAAAGTTTCAAAGAAACATGGCAACGTCACAACTTTCAACTGGCGGTTACGTCATTAGTTTGGCATAGCGCCGGTCCGCGAAAAAGCGTCGCCAAATCCTCCTCCAGCGACGGGCTCGTCTCGACTCATCACTCACTTGCGAATAAACGTCGATACAGCAACATTGGGCACAAGCCGCTTTCTCATAAATCAAAAAGGAAAAACACGTAGAAATATTTCCCACTTAAAAACACATTTATCTTGAAGATCTACCGAGAGGAAGCCCGCATGAATGGCATCAAGGGTTTGTCTATGTCTAGGCCAGACTTAACTTGCATATCTGCGTCTATGTGTCTATGTGTCTATGTTGTGGTCAAGGCGAAAATTAATTGTGCATTACCCAGTTCCAACTTGTGCCTCATTTATCATTCGAGTCTATTTGATACATATCGGGAGCACTGTACGCACACAGGTTGTCCCAAAAGTAATGCGAGCGATTCTTGTATTAGCGAATAAATATATCCTCTAGAGTCCCTTTATACCCAGAGCTACGACATCTCAATTCTGGTCGGGCTTGATTGGGCTGAAAGTGGCCTAAAAAAATCCAATTCTGATTGGGTCTTGCTCATAGAGTCACAAAAGAGTGCAACTAGATGGTGGTGGCTCGAATGTAAACAAAAATAATGGAAAAATAACTCAACTGTGATTTATCAAGAGTAAATTGTTATTTACATGGGCATCCGTGAAGAGATGGAGAGATGCCAGCGGGATGAGGAGGATCTCTGCCATGACAGATTCCTGTGGCGAGTAGGCGTCACAGAGCGCCCTAGCGCGCCGTGAAAGCGGCTTATACGTACACAAATTGTTATTTTCATCCTACCAAAATGAAAATAGATTACTAAATTATTCACAAATCAATCTCATTTTATTTTTTTGCAATTTTTTTGGTTAGGTTTAGATCAGTTTTGTTGATGTTTTTTTTTGGATGACACACATCGCAGGATCCCTTATCCTCATCCCTCAATATCGTTCGTTCAGGTGCACACTTTTGTGACACCATGGCCAGCCCATAAGCTAGTTGATAATCGAGGTGTCTTAACTCTGGGTATAAAGGGACTCTAATATCCTCCGTTAATTGCGACTATTGCGGCCTGTATATCCTCAAGGAGTAACTCGTCACCTTCAATACAAACTTTTGCGGCGCTTATTTTGTCAAAATTAGGGGACGTTCGGGTATTAACTACGGCATTATGGCCGACTTTTTTATCTCCCCCCCCACCCTGTAAAGCACTCGTTAGATAACCTCTCACCCCATGCTTCCCTCATTTTGAATTACGTAAAGAATGACTCCCTTCCCAATTTTTTAGAAGGTAACGGGGTAAGCTTGAAAAAAAAAAGCTGGACACTTTCTCTTTTATTGGGAAATAATTTTTCTTTCAAAAGAATGACCAAAGAAAACTTCTATACTTATAATAACGTTTTACAGATCATTTGTAAAAGAACAGTGAGCACGTTTGCCAATTTTCAGACTGTTTCTCGAGCGGTTATAACGTAACATTAATCAGGATTCAAAATAACATTTTAATTGGAAGTACTTCACAAGCGAGGCTAGCCAAATAATAACAAAAACAAGAGATTTCTCTATTCTTCATCTGGCAATTTACGTGATGCTTCCCCTTTCTCTCCAGTATACCACCCGCCGTACTTCTCTAATTTGTACACAGGCTCGTTTCTCTCTTGGCCCATTTTTAAGGAAAGGTCTCTCTCAATCTTTTTTCACAATCGTCTTGCAAAATGTTTGCTTTGCTACCTTCATCTCCTCACAGAAACCAAATCTCACACCTCTTTGACTTTCTCAGCGTTTTGAAAAGCCGAAAGTCACCGGATTCGACATGCGAACCTTATTCAAGCCCCCCCCCCTCCTTGAATATTATTAGGTAGAGAGAACGATGCTGTCCGTGATATGTTTTGGGCGGTATCCTGAAACGGAAGAGGCATCTGAATAAGTTTGAACATACATGATGAGGAGCTTTATTCTTACTATTTGTTCAAACTCAACATTAGACTGTGAAATCTTGGATTCAAAAATTTAATTTTGAAGCAATCAGTTCTTTCCCTCGAAGAATTGTCAGCAAATCTACGAGGGCACTCGGAAAAAATTGTCATGAAATATTATTTTGACTAAAAGCGTCGTTTCTTGCCGACAAAATTTGTTTGTTTGTTTTTTTTTAAATTAAAATTTGTGCGAATTTATCTTACAGTCAGTTTTTATAGTTAAAGATAGGTATGTTGTTTTGCTATCTTTTTTTTTTAACTTAACCTTAACAATAACAAAACGACGCTGTTTTAACTAAAAACAGGCTGACATCTCCGGCCCTCGGGTGCCGGATAAGGAAGCGATTCAATGTTCCCTCGAATAGTTTATCAATTAAATGTAATCGACCGGAGGCGAGTTGAAATATGGCAACGCCGTGAGAGCAAAAATTAATACGTCCTAAATCAGCCGAGTTCTTTTTCGATTTTTCATAACCTCCCAATCAATTATTCGACGTATAAAACTTTGAACGCGTATACAAACTGTTTCTTCATTAGTAATTACCCAAAAGTTAAATGAGATGCGCTTGAAATGAGCCCGAATTTTGGAAAATTGCTCATACTGCTCTTTTGTACAGAAGTATACCATTTGAAGTATGCCATAGATTGCGATATTTTTGCCTCGAATAAACGGGTGAACCATAGATCTTTAGAGTAGGGAATTGATCGGAAGAAGCGACCATGCTTACGCATTAAATCGCTTAAAAACTGACGACTCAAAAAACCCAATTTTTATCGACAAGAAACGACGCTTTAAGTCAAAAAAATATCTGAAGAACATTTTTTTAGTGTACCACTTAACAAACAATCATTTAAGACGCGTAACTCACCAGATCTTCGATCGAAGAAACCATACGATGGTTTTTATTTAATAGCTAACGCGTCCCTATGCCAGTCTGCGCAGGTTGCATTTTGTAAGTTCGACTCGTTCGTTTGTGCAGGAACCAGTCACGTTACTTTTGGGACAACCTATGCACTTATCGCCGCGTCCAGCTTCCTCCGTAACGATTCCTCGCGAAAGTACCTTAACTCCTCACTCTTTCCTCCAAATATACGATTGATTTTATAAAAGCCCGGTCTAAGTTTGGCCAAGATTCAATGCTCAGAATAGCAAGCTAGACGAAATGAGGAGTGATTGTCCGTGATAAAAACAGCTCGTAAATATCTCATAGTCGTTTGTTTTTAGAGAGCATGATTTTATTTTTGGAGATTAGTCCAGTAAATCTAGCCAGAAAAAGGACCAAACTTCGAACAAATTCGCACATATTTCTTTATTTCTTTAAAGTTTTACGATACTTCAACGTCTGAAGTCTCCAAGCACACATCTCGCAACCGGAAACCTCTTAAAATTGCATGTAGTAAATTTCCATGGAATAATTTGCCGATCTTGTCAGCGTTTTTTTTCCGAATTTTATACCAGTTTAAAGTGTTTAGGAGAAAAAAACCTGCTCAGATGAATTTCAAGTGTCTAAACTTCCGTTTCTAAATATGTGTTTATCACTTGTCATCTCTAATTGCCGAGTTATGAAGATAGAAGTTAAAAAAATTGGTGATTGTCTCTTAAAATTAAAGTTTGATTCCCATAATTATTTTTCCATAAAAACAGTTTTGACCAATGAAAAACGCATACAATTTTCTTTTCATAACTTATTTAATCACAGTTCGTATAAAAGGAACCTTTTTGGAGTCCTTTGATAAAACAAAAGCAATTAATTAAAACTCGAAAAGAATATGGTATCGATAGTTCAGCCCTACATTTATTTAAATATGTTCTTGCAGACAACTTGGAACTTTGATTTTTTTTTTCAGAATCGTTACGAGAATATTTCAGTAAATTTGGAGAAATTTCGGAAGTAATGGTGATGAAGGACCCAGCGACAAGGCGATCAAGGTAACTGTCAATTCAAACACTATTTATCCCTAAAAATTCCTACGGTATAAGACGATATAGATCGTATTCGATTTTGGTTCGATGTATTATTTGGCTCAAAACAATAGAACATAACCTCAAACAAAAATTTTAGGTTTTAAGTTGGAAAATCTGAAAATCAGAAAATTTCTAATAATTTCAGTTCTCATTGCCAGTTTGTGTTCATAAGAATTAAAAATACGTCACGAACACCCGTTCTCTCAGATTACTCAAAGGAGAATTTGCACGCAAATGTTTTATTCCTTCATCTAAAAGTGCTTAAAAAACTGAATTCGCAGTATTTTTTATAATTTTTTCCTGATATCGGAATAGTATTAAAATAGATTCAGAAGTGAGAAAATGCACCGCCTAGTGACGTCATGTGACGGCATTTCCCATATTAACACACGTTTTTTAGCAGATCAGTCATTTTGTCATATCTTCTCTAACAATTGTCCAATTTATGAACCACAGGCATCCTTGCAATCAGTTCACTCGATAGTATCCACAGACACGAAATTCATCGAATTTCAGACACCTGCAAATTCTCCATTGACATTTAAGGCTTTTTAAATGTTCAACCAATAGGAGCGATCCTATTGGTTGACATGGTTGGTTCTTATAGACTAAGGAAGAAAATGATGGACTAACTGTCGGGTCTTTAGTGGGTTGCCGTTAGTTAGTCCATTACCTACCTCCTATGTCCATTGCCACCACCTATTTCCACCAATAGGATCCCTCCATATCCCTTTTGTCGTCTTTGTCTATAGCTTTGTCCATAAGTTTCAATAATCGGCCCGCTGTTTGATGTATCGAATACGATCCATTTCAAAAAGGGGACAGATCACTTTTAAAGTGGTGGTATCAGTGGCATCGCCTCTGGGCCGCGTTGTAAATAATTAATTCGTAATGCCCTTACGTCAAAGATAATGTGGCTCTTAACCTGGCGGGTTGTGTCCTTGGTTCCTCCCTCGAGTGGGGATGTTTAATTGGTATCGGGTAAGCTATGAGTAAGGCTGCGATAAAGAGTAGTGACGGAAAGACGGGTCATAGCGGTAGCTTGATCGTGGTGGGAGCTTAACGAAGCCTAAAGAAGCTTCCAGGGAATTAACTGTATCGGCGGTAACGGAACGGCCGATATCGGACGGAGAGAGCGAGAGGGTTCTAAGCGGCCGTCCAGCGCCAATGAGTAGGGTAAAAATGGGAATTTGGAGCCAGAAGTTGTCAAATCGTGTCAAATAATGTGAATTAAAATGTGCCGAGGGCGGGCAGTTTCGAAACGTCGTGCTCGAAAAGAGATTTGCAATCAATACGGTCAAGATATATTCTCTAAATTCGATGAATACGAATGGGTCAGTTGCGCCGGTTACGAAATCGTGTTTTGATGCTTGATCCTTAATAGATCAGCTGAAAATTGGTCAGTTGCGCTGGTAACAGAATCGTGTTTTGATGCTTGATTCTTGTAGATCAGCCAAAATAAGAAGATCTGTCTAAACAGCAAGTTTCTACGTTGAATATTAACCGAGATATCGTCCTTTGAAAAGTCGGGTTTTTGACGTCATCCACCGCGGTGGTGCATACCACCACCGCGGTGGATGACGTTATAAATCGTGTTTTCCAAGGCGCGCGTATCTCGGTTAATATTCAACGTAGAAACTTGCTGTTTAGACAGATCTTATTTTTTTAAGTTGATCTGCAAGAATTAAGCTTCAAAACATGATTCCATGACCAGCAAAACTGACCCGGTATAAAATCTGTCCAAACAGCAACTTTGCGCTTTGAAACATTCTCTTTATGACATCATCCACCGCGGTAATGACACCTATGGTTTCTTCCACCTTGTTTTCATCAATCAGTGAGACACACATTTACGCTGGTTCCTCAATGTGAAACTTGGATGAAAACAAGGTGGAAGAAACCAAGCGGTTTGCCACTATAGCGGTGGATGACGTCGGACACCAAATTTGTCAGAGCGCGATATTTCGGTAAATATTAAACGTAGAAAGTTGCCATTCGGACGGATCTAATTATTTTTAGCTAATTTACTAGAATCAAACATTAAAACACGATTCTTTGACCAGCGCAACTGACCCATTAAGAAGTTGACCCCTGAACGGGAATCACCCATAAGTGCATCGCTCACACGGGCCCGGACTGGTCTAATGGGCCTACCGCGACTTTTCCCGCGGTGAACCGGTTTATTACAGGGCCAATCCGATTTGTATACAAAAAAAAAATTCAGCTCTGAATAGTGAACACGTTTAACAATTTCGGGGAGGGCCCTGTATGCGAAAGGGGCTCAATCGTCAGAGCTTTACCCATCAAATTTTGAGACCTCAAGTGTTTCTTATATTTTTCTCTCTTCCCTCCTCCTTTCTCCTCAAATTCCTCCATCTCCAACGTCATCCCCAGATCGAGAGGCCCCATGAGAAGAAATAAGAACCGTTGCAGTGATGAAACTCCTGAGCCAACCGAAGCTGAAAGTACAGTCTTACATCCGGGTGGTTAAAGTTGTACACCGATGTCTTCTCCAAATGTTTGGTCATTTCTTGGGAAGGGGTAGGGGCGTGAGTTTAGAAGTAGACAGGCAATCTCAGGCTTCAAGATCTTGTTTAATTTACAGGCTTTGAAAGCACAATCTACAAGGGCGCAAATTAGGAGCGACTATCGTCCAATTTCGTGTAAAGGGTCGATTTCTTTTTCGAGGGGAGCCCCGGGCCCCCCTTTGCACTCCGCGAAGGCCGCTTTTCAGGTGAAGTCTCGGGCAGTTTTTTGGCAGTCCGGCACTGTTTCGCAGTTTAGTAAGTTTAGGCCCTGTTAATGTGGCTTTTGGTTCAATAGACTATACATGGGGATCGTCATAATAATTACACTTAGAGTCAGCCCAATCTACGTAGGAGACCACTAACACAGGAGGGGGGAGGGGACCACTGGGGCAGCCTAGTTCAGAGTATGTTTTCAGGGGTTCAGCTCTGGTATTTTGAGTCGAGTCTCGTGGTGATTCGTGCCTTCAATGCATTACTACGAAACTACTGTTATTTGATAAGGCATCGTAAATAAAGCGGAAAAAAGACACAAAAAACGATGCAAGTGCACAGCCACACATTCCAGGGTTTATTCGGTATGAAGTAGAGTTTTTGTGAACCTGAATGGCGATATCAGGTGAGTCAGCGGCTGGTCTCGCCCGACGGAGCGGATGAAATAAAAAAATTGTGAAAAGAAACACAGTTTTCATTTGTTGTCTGCGTTGTCTGAGCATCAGGACGCATTCAATTCAATGGGATTCAATTTATTTCAATTTCAGTCTCTTCCATTCCGCTGCCTGCTGAGTCGACCCGCTCCGCATCGCGCTGTGGAGGTCGCATCAGAAATGCCGGGCGTTTTTGAACGGAGACGCGAAGCGCCGCGGATGTGAAGGGATTTCCGCCAGACTTCTCCATTCCCCCGCGTTATTAATTATTTAACTTGAATGGTCCGTCCGCCTGCTCTGTTCCTCCACTCATACTCACCTTGGCACCCTCGCCACCGCACCCGCCCCGTGCCGCGCCGCCCCGCCGTGGCATCGTCTGAAAACCCATTTTCGGCCTTCCGCCAGTAAAACGTGACCATCTCATCAAATTTTGCTGCTGGCTGCGTACAAACTCTTGTACTCTCCCCGTTTTAACGTTTACTTTCACGTGGACGCCTAGCTGTGAGCAATAGAATGCCATCTACGCCCAGAATTTTTCATAAATGTAGCGCCGCAGGGCAAAATGTGTCTCAAAGTGGAAACTCAAAGTTTTCAGTGCAGCAAGAAAACCGGTTCGAACAGTAACAACATTAAGACCGCGTTAAGCAGAAAGGAACCACATCAGCAATTGCCGAATTTAATTGGGCATTTTAATTTTTAACATGTAGAGGATTTTTGTGCAAATTTCAGTGAGTTTCCTGCAAAGCACGAAGCAAATTCCTTAAAATTGTCCAAGGAATCCATACATACACGTTCTCTTGTAAAAAATGAATTTACCCACTTAAATTTAGCACTAGCTGATGTGGCGTGGTTCCTCTCTGCTAAACGCGGTCCATTTCACCAAAACCCTGGGGTGAAGGGGGTGGCGGCAAGTTACTTGCCATGACCCCTAACGTGATACCTAAGTAAAGGAAAAGATCAAGTTTTCAGCAATTCGATCAATTTTTCTCGTTTATCTAGGCTTTTTGAAACGCGGGGGTGGGGGAGGAAAGGCCAATAGCTTTCCTCCGCCCCCGCAAAAGGGTCCGAAGTTAGAAATATAGATTTTTAGCTAATCGGTGTTAATCACTTTCTAAACCCTTCAAAAACATAGTCGAAGTTTTTATTAATTACGTTCTCAGCTCACAGAGGAAAAACCCAATTTAAAAGTTTCGTTAGCACGGGAAGTAAAACATAACACAACCCGAGCCTCCCATGGACTCGGGGTTTCCGAGTCGCTCCATTGTTTTCCGCCCAAATTCACCGCAAACTGCCCAACATTTGGGCTGGTTTGTGTTTTACTTCCCTTATCAACTAAAAGTTACACAAGAATACGAATATTTTTATCGGTGCGTTTAAAATGAACTGTCCCCCCCCCCCCAAAAAAAAGGAGTGGTTGCACTGACATTACATAGAGGGAAAAAGAAAGGTGTCTGCATCTTGAGGATTATATACCCTCTGACGTAGGTTGCTACAACCTGGTCAGGAAAATCTGGAATTCGAAGTATGAAAAACGGACCATAACGTCCGATTTTTTGCTTAAATCAACTCATGCTACAATTTCAAACACTTTACATAGCATGACTTTTTTCCATAGACTACACCATTTCCAAGAAAATCGGTGATAAAACTTGTCCGTACCGACCTTCGTCATCAAAAAAATCCAAGATGCCCGAGATGCAATCACCTCTTTTTTATCTCTATGCCGACAACAAACTTTAGGAGCTAGTCTCCCGAGCACCACGCTTATGAATCTCGAATTTTGAGTCTCCGTGACAGGGCCAGTTGTTAGAATTTTTGAGTCTTCTCCGCGCCGAATGCAGTGGCGTGGCGTGCTTTGCGATGTATCGATTGTTCTGCCATTTAAACCTATGGAATAGGATCGATAAACAGGGTGTTCGCAGCGGACACCTTAATGATCGATTCATTACCATAGGTTTAAATGGCATAACAATCGATACATCGCAATTCACTCCACGCCACTGCCGAATAGTGCAGAATTAACTCCTCCAAGCTGTAGCACATCCATCTCATTTTGTTATCTTTCCATCTGAAATCACAAATTACCCTGCTGCGCCACAATTCACGCTGAAAATTCCTGCAGCAGGTGCACGGATTTGCCTTTTTAAATGATTTTGAAGAGTATACAATAAAATGATCGAACTGCCATCTCCATCGTGACCCTTAAATCTTGGGCTGCCGTCTCCAGCGCGTCTCGTGGTTTTTAGATTTGGCCGACCAACGTCCGGCAGCCTGGCCGCGTCTTTATACAAACGCTAGGCCCATGATGTAGAGGATTGAGTTTTCCCCTCTTTGGCAATTTTCATTCTCTGTCTGAGTCCGGCAAAATTCCTCTATATTTATACATAAAATGATATATGTGTTAGGGAGGTGTAGAATTGTTCTAAGAGTCGTGAGGAAAGGAATTTTAGGAGCTATGGCACCTCGTGCAGTCTAAAATTGAACGCATGGAGAATTGTTAATTATTAGGCAATGTAAGTGGCTTGGGAGCAATAATATAGATGTTCCTTCCATTTCGGCCATGATCAGTCGGTTTTCTCGTAGCTGTAGTAGCTTTATACTTCACTCGCATTTTTTCCAACTCGTTCCGATTAGCTCGCCTTCAATACCTCTATAGGCAACGTGTGCGGCTTGGGAACAGTAACAGGGCCAGATTTACCTACTTGCCGCCCATGGGCCGCCTGTATTTTGCCGCCTCCTTCTCATTCGTATTGAAACATCAACAAAAACCATCAAGTGAACGTGCCAGCGGGGGAGGGGTGCATAAGACGCGTTTACTCCTGTTGAACACATTTTTTGGGGATGCCCTGTCAACACTATTAGCAAAAGTTAAGTTTTGTAAACCTAGCTCTGTGTGGACAAGGCCTTCCATTCATAAGAAATGAACGAAAAAATTTTAAAAGAACAAACATGAATGTGGTTTAATGATTTTAACTTCCGCCGCCGCGCCGCGCAGACCGCACCGTGTTTGATGGCGCAATGCGTGAAGTATTCACGCAGTCTTGTAGGCGCCATGCGTTTCACGCTGACCGTACTGTGTTTGGTGCAATGCGTGAAGTATTCATGCATTCTTGTAGGCGCTATCCGTTTCACGCTGACCGCAATGACCGCACTGTGTTTGATGCAATGTATGAAGTATTCGTGCAGTCTTGTAGGCGTTGATATGTGTTACATGCCGATCGCCGCGCCGATGGCTTCTGCTTTTCATCTCATGTCCTCATAATCATTGCTCTCTGCGCCGCGCCGTTCCAGGCCAAATTGCGTGTTTCGTTTCTCTCTTAACTCGACTAATTAAAGGTGCTGTCTCTTGTATCACTGAAAGACGACAAAATTAGAAATTAGTATACTCTCAGGAAATGAGAGATTTTGTCGCCTTTCCTCGTTTGTAATTTTTTTTTTCTAAATCCGATATTTTTTTATACCAACATTTAAAAAAAATTGCAAAATTTGCGGCCCCCTATAGATTTGCCGCCATGGGCCGCGGCCCATGTGGCCACCCCCTTAATCTGGAGTACCTGTATAGCGAGAGTATGGACATATCGCTTCATGGAGGGCTTAGGCTTAGGGCCCAAAAGTGCAGCCACCCCTCTAACCGCAACTTCTAACGCACAAAATTTCACTGCCAGTCTGTAGATTCCAATTCTAACGAAGATGGCTAAGAAAGTACATAAATAAGCGTTCTACCACAAAAATGAGTAAATTTATGCAAAAACTAAGTCAAATACGTGCTTTATAAACGATGGTTCGCAACAATTGTAATAATAAATCGCTCTGGATAATTGAAATTCATAGGTTGGCTGCATTTCTGGGCCCTAATTTTATTCGCGGAGGCATCGGTGAAGGCCTGATGGATTTTCGGAGTTTCACATCTGTCTGTACTTTCGCTATACAGGTACTCTGCCTTAATCCGGCCCTGAACGGTAATAGTCGCCCGTCTCATTTTGGCCACGATCCCTCGGTTTGCTCAAACAGCGTCACAACTCACTCACATTGTTACTCACTAGTTCCGATCAATCGTCTTCAATATCTCGATAGGCAACGTGTGTGGCTCGGGAGCAGTAATACTTGTTCGTCCCATTTCGGCCAAGATCACTCGTTTTGTACATAGTTGCAGCAGTTTATCAATGTTATTTACCGGTCTTGAATATTGTGCACTCCTTCTTTTACAATTTCCATTCTTTACCTGCTATCTAAGCAGTACAGATTGCATTAAATTTCAATCTTTTTAAAAACCACGGGATCCCGTTTATCTCTTTTGATATCTCTCAAGCCCCGATGATGCCTATGAATATTGGATTTTTCATTTCTGGGGAGGCCCCTCCGACGAAACTAAATGTTTCAAATGTAAATCTTGTTCAGAGGATCTACACTTACCGCCAAATGTTTTCATTTTGAGAATATAGGCCCTTTCTATACCCTCTGATGTCTCACAAATCGCGTTCATAAATCTGATTGTCGCTGTTTTGATTCTTTGGGGCATTGTCGTCGCTTTTAAGGCCCCAAGGATACCGATAACCTTTCCACAATTTTATTTCATAGGCCTCAGGGGCCCCCTCATCACTTCTAAGGCCCCAGGAACTCCCCGCACCAGTGGCGTGGCGTGCTTTGCGATATATCGATTCATCTGCTATTTAAACCTATGGAAAATATCGACATTCAGGGTGTTCGCAACGAACACCGTAATAGTCGATTGTTCACCATACCTTCAAATGGGGAAATATCGATTATCGATCATTCACGCCACGCCACTGCCCCGCACATTTTAAATTCGAGGTTTTATGGACTCTTTCAGAACTCTGATATATTTTCGGTTCCGGTGCGAAATTTTACAACCAAAGAGTCTCAACCTCCGTTAAAATTGAACAGGTACCAAGAGTGCTCGTTAAATTTTAATCAGAGGATAAATCCATAATTAAAGGTACTAAAACCGGACATTAATCGGTTTTAGCCCATCTCAGTTACGATCAGTCCTTATAGAAGTGGCATCATTAGAGTCTTTTGGTTTTGGTCACTGATTTCTACTGATCATTTTTAACAGGCTTGCAAGAGTGTTTACTTTTTCTGACTCCGAGTTCCCTTTCAATCGAGAGACACTCGCCAAAATTGGCAACTATAGGTTTCGGGCGGAGGGAAGGGAGTTAATCTAATGGTCTGATTGAAATTAAAATTTCATACGGACAGATAATCAATAGTAGACAATTGGCCTTTTCGCGAGAGTCCGTTCGCAGCGAAAGGAATTGCCAAGCGAGAATGCTCGCATCACCCGTCTAATTGAGTAGTTATGGAGGAACATGGTGCATCTATTAAATTAAATGTAAACCTGACATGGAGAATAGCTGAACAGACGGTACAAGAAACAATAGATGCAATCGGCGGAGGTGAGAGAGAACATGTATTCGCGAGGATACTATGCATTTTACAGAGAATTTCATAAGTCAAGAGCCTGAAGAAAAAAAAAAGAAAAAAAAAGAAGAACAAAAAATGGCGGTGCGGTCTCTGGAGGGCTGCACGAAGCCTTGGTCTAGTATTTTTATAACAGCTGTCAAAAATTGCCAAGTCTTACTCCACCCGGTGCCATAATATCTCTTTTTCATCGCTGCCGCCGAAACACGTAATCGAAAGACATAACGTAAGGACGATACGCGAACTCCAGTTTTTCGTTTAATTTTTCAGGTGCTCCTTTCTTTCCCGAATCAAGTGCATAATTAGTGATGGGGCATAAACCCTCGTCGTAGAGCGGGATTTTTATTTCCGTCGTTGCCTCGTTCAACTAAAAAACATTTATTTATAAAAAGGAAACTCCTGTATAGCACTTTGATTCTGCACCAAAATCATGTTTTGAGAAAATGACATTTTCTAAGGACTTGAAACTAAAACCCCACTGCTTGACACGCCGCGGGTCCTTTGGGGTTTGATATAGCAGTCGCTGAACAAGCTCACCAGGAAATTTAACCTTCATGCAATCCCTGTAAAAAAGCAAAATAGCAAATTCCCAGCAAAATACGATTAATAAATGATTGATCTGTAAGGAGAAACCCAAGAAGCAAAGAAGAAAAAAAAAAAAAAAAATTATACTGATAGGAAGCAGTAGGTTCATCGTAGGTTTTCCAATGTTTATTTGAATTTTTTTTCTAACTCAAGCAGTGGTGAGTAATCGATTATCGATATTCCTCCATTTGAAGCTATGGCGAAGAATCGATTATCAAGGTGTTCGTTGCGAACACCCTGTTCATCGAACCTTTTCCATAGGTTTAATGGCAGATCAATCGATGTATCGCAAAGCACGCCACGCCACTGAACTTACTCGAGGAAGGAAAGAGGGAAACCTACTTTTTGAAAGACCGTTGTAATTTTATGACGTATTCTCCAATTATGGGATATTTACATGTATAAATACTCGTTTTTCCGTGGCACGAATACTCAGCATGAATCAATGATGAAATTTAGAAAAGATTTTGACCTCGAGTTTGCAACTTTCCTGTAACACCGCCCTATGTTTTATGATGATCATCGCTAGCCTATTATCAATATCATGCAAAGTTTCTCTCAATTTTCCATTTCCTGCTTAAGAAAATTCTCTGAAAACCGCGCATGCCAATAAAAATATCTGATAGTTTATTATCTGAAGAAAATGCAGGGTATTATATACGTTCGTCCTCCCTCTTGTTTCATTTTTTAACGGTTGTATTCAGAAATATGAAATTTTGGCAGTGCTCATAGGTCAAAGGGAACTTCTTTTTTGGAACCCATCCAAAATTTTTGTGAGCCTCCTTGAAGGGGAGCAGAGACCCTACTTTTTCTTCAAATTACACCCCTTTCTTTAAGTATGTCATTCGATAGAGTAGAAAATGTGTGACATTTTGTTCAAGCCACAGGTCTTTATTTACGGATGTTTTGTAATGGTGGACAGTTAAAATTTTACACATGTTATTTGTCCGGCCGATTTTTTGTGTAGATGGTGACCTTCGGTTTTCGCGGAAAACTAATTTCGTTCCTTATCATATTTCTAATTATTTGTCAATCAATGGAGGAATGGGGGAAAAATACGGTGCCCTCATCCAACGGGCTATCCTTCCTCCCATTCTTCGTAATTAAATGTTTCTTCGCCAACGGGTCTATTGCAAACTTCAGATAGAGCAAAAAGAAGAGTGATTTTTCTTAGAAAATGGCTCAAAAATGACAATGAGTGCATCGGGAAAGTTTGTTGTACACTCATGACCAAACAATCTGCGTAAAAAATATTCGTATTTTGTGCCCCTTCAAAAACGATATCACATGTGAACATTTCGTCAGATGCGTCGTTCCATCTAACCCATGCACACTAGGCCGCTATCAATATTCAACATGGCTGACGCTCCCACGCGCAAATCGTGAGGAAACACCCCATCTAAATATACGAACACACTGGTTGATAAAATTCCGTCTCGTCAAGTGTGTTTTGGCGGGTTGGTGCGTCGGCCATATTGAATATTGCGTAGCATCCTAGTGTGCAAGAGTTGCGTGGAACAACTCCTCCAACAGAATGTTCACCTGTGCCGGAGTATCGTTTTTGGAGCGCGAGGCTTCAAAAAAACGCATGTTTCTTACGCAGATTGTGAAAGTGGGGGTGTATTTCAGACTTTTCCGATGCGCTCATTGTGATATTTGAGCCATTTTCTGTGAAAAGTAACTCCACTTTTTGCTCTCGCTAAAGTTTGCAACCGGCCCTTGGAACGACCCTTTACCGGAAAGAGAGTAAAGAACGAAATTTTTCGACGGAAATCTGCAAAAACTGAACTGAGCCAAAATGGCGGTTGAAGAAAATAGAAAATTCCCAACTGTAATGCCACTATTTCGAGAAAGTAATAGATACAGACTCACAGTTTGGACCAAATCTCCGCTATGAACTCTACTGGATGAGCTACCCTTTGCCTTAGATTTTCAGATTCGATACAGTATCTGGGATGAGTGACTCATGATTGAAAATAATGTATTTTACTTCCATGACATGACTGTAACATTTGCCATGCAATTATTCAGTATAATGAATTAGATTTTAGTAAGAGGTGATTGTATTCTTGCAGCCGGCCAGGGGAACTTCTACTGGACAGTGCCGGAAGACCGATGTACAACTCAAGGTACTCTTGCACCTTTGCTGTTCTTCTCTTGTTGTATGTTTTCATTGATGTTTGAGATTGTTTTTCTTTCATAATATCTTTTCCTTCTGTCATCTTTATATTTTTGGCTTTTTCTCAGTGTTAAGACGCACTTTTCTTACGTTGATTATGTATTGCTCACAAAAAATTCGCAAAACCCCTCCGCAATGTCCTCCTAAAAAAAGGCTGCAGCCTTCCAAAAAATGAAAAATTCAACGCTCTGACATTCCGTATGATAGCGGCAGTCGAGAATAAGTTTCAATATCTCGTCACCCCCCGGCCAAAGTATCACAAAGCGTCATGCGACGTTATACAATTTCGGCGCGCATTTTATTTTTTTACAAAGAAATTGTTGGTTGAATCAGTCTGAAAATTTCACTAAATTTTATCGGCAGCACGAAGAAAATTCAATGAAATATTCGGAAAACTTCTTTGAACAATTTCTCCGTAGGAAAATAAAATGACGGCGGACATTTTTAAACTTCGCATGGCGCTTGTGATACTTTGGCCGGGTGATAAGGATCTGTAGATTGACCCATTACTATTCTGTACCAGCAAACTTATCTCCATTGTTGATCTAATTGAAAGAAGAAAAAAATAACAAAATTAAATTTGAAACGAAAAATAAAGAAAAAATAACAAAAAAAAGAAAACTCCTGGTTAGCAGTGAATTTCAAGTAGAGGACTGTCGTTTCTCAATGAAACTATGGTAACTTTGAAGTTTGATTGCAGCTTCTCGATCAATTTTGTGCTCTGATCACGCGCGATGTCACTTGCAGATATATTACGATGTAATTTGTAAATTGTTTCCCTTCAAACGCTTTCCTCGTTTCAGTTACGCTTTTCTTTCGTAGCATCCTGATAAAAAGCTCTTTGGGTTGTCTGAAATTGCCTGCTCCGTTTAAACTTCTCTGTTCTCCCTTCATAATAGTATCCACACAATGTATACACGTTACGCGAGTGCCGATATTCTCCGCCTCGGGTGTTTTATGACCTCACCATTTTCTTTCAATCTTTTCGCTTGACATGTAGTCAATATTCCCTCCATCTGGCGCTCAGTTTTTCCACTTTCAAGCATACCCTGTTTATTGGAAGTCGCAGGTATAGTCATCAGCATTGGAGGGATGGTTTTTTAGGGTCGGAATGAGATTTTTATTTCCTCTGAACGTAAAAGTAAGCCCCTCAAAATTTGAACAAAATATTCGTGTTTTTTTTTTTTTTTTTTTACTTTGGGGACATTTCCGAGTTAATATTTTTAAAAAGATGTACATGATGGTGATTTTTGGTGCTCAACCCAAAGACGTTAAAAATTATGTTGGCTAAGGAAGGGGGGGGTCCTTAACTTGAAGTTGGCAGTATTGTGTGGTCTCGTTGTAAAAAAGCAGTTTTAACCTCGACCTTGGAAAAAGCGCAAATGACTTTGAGAATTTACAGCAATTTTTGATAGGATCAACCGTTTATGAGCTTTTAATATGAAAGACGTGAACGACCAAGAGAGAGAGTGTTGTCCAGTACACCATTTTCTCTCATCTTCCGTAGAAGAATGGTCTCCCTAGCGAGAAATCATAACTTAAACCTAAAGAAGGGAAACTTTTACTTTTTTCTAACTTTTCTTGGTACACGGACTTTATGTCCACTTTTTTTTACGTCCACAGACTTTTCGTCCACAATTTTTACGCCCACAAAAGCCCACACTATTATTAAGTCCATTACTTAAACGTCCACTAAGTTAAGTCCACAAACGTAAAGTCCACTAAAATCAAATTCAAGCGTCATATTTTAGTCCGTAAGTAAAATTATATTGACAATATCGAAATGAGAAAATTAAGAGAGAATGAGGTGTTGTTATCGTAACTCATATTTTAAATGAAATGTTAATTTCTTCTTCTGATTAATCTTTTCAAATTGTCTTTGGTAAATACTTGGTTTCATTTCTATCCTTAAAATTTCCGATTTAAAATATGCCTTAAATACACATTTTTTTTAATGAAATTGATTACTTCATTTTAAAAACATTTCCATTTTTAAACCGTGGTAAATATTTGTAAAACCTTTTCCAAGCAATGGCATCGATAAGAATCTCAATGAGCCGTTGTTGTGATGAAAAAAACTATACAAAAATTAATAAAAGCGGAAAAAAACTAAGAAGCACGCAATTTTTTGTGTTTAACTTATTCGTACATAGCCCTCCTTGAGTCAAATACGTCCAATTTTGAGCGTTTAGTAGTGCTTACACCACGCTGCAGCACAGTAAAAGCCCAAAACATAAAAGGAAAAATTTGAATGCTTTGGAAATCATTAAATTTGACACAGAACCACTATTAAATTTACAAAAAACACATTATATTTTCCAGTAGTACATATTTCTTTTTCATCAGTTTAAAAGGGAATAATCAATACAGAGAGTGCAAACGTTTCAAAATCATGAGTTGAAAAACGTTGACTCCGCGAGTTTAAATATTAGAGCCTAACACAGAGCGGAGCGGCGTGTTAGCAGCGCAGAACGCGCACTGGCGCCTACAAACCTAACGGGATACTTCACGCATTGCGCAACGCGTGAAGTATCCCGTTAGGTTTGTAGGCGCCTATGCGCGTGTCACGCTGCGCGCCGCAACGCTTTAAGCAACTATTCCGCGTCAGAGGCGTTGCACAGTATCCGACAATATTGAAGATTGAAATAACTAGTTAAAGAGGACTTTCAATTTTGGCTGCATCTGTTACTGAAAAATGTGTACTTTGGCATTGGAGCGTTTTAATTTAAAAATCTAAATTTTCGTATGTACTCCCATTTTCAAAATTCTCTGTAAAGACGTTAATAACATGTGACGTTGAACGTCTTAAAATATACTAACTAACTAACTAGCAGTAGTATGCATTTATTTTTGAGGTGGTTCCCGTCATTTAAATGAGATTAAAAAAATGTGGACATAACATGTCCACAATTTGGGCAATTTTGGACATATTCATGGTTGGACATTAAATCATGTGAACTTAATAAAGACTGGACTTAACGTTTAGTGGACATATATAGCGGTGGACATTTGTTTAATGGACGAAAAGTAGGTGGACATAAAGTCCTGGAAGCCTTTCCTTCTCCTGATTTTCATTTATGTACCATGAATCAGTCAAAGGTTTACTAATTTTTAGCTTCCTCTGATTCCTGGGGTCAATCGAGAAGTTTAGAGAAAGAGAGTAAAAGAAAAAAAAGTGAGGAAAGTCTCTCTGTCGTAGGATTGAGGCATGATTTATGGCCATAACCCCCCCCCCCCTCTGTCCACACCACTCATCTGTATTCATAAATCAGTTAAAAGTGTACTCATGCAGGGTGTCCAGCATCAGGATTTTCCCGATTCTATCAAGATTTGAGGAAAAATCGGTCGTAAATTCAGGATTCAAGAAAAGTCGGCCGTCCGATCGGATTTTTTTATCGAGCTACCGTTTGAAGTTATATTCGCCAATTTTTGTCCGCAAAAAATCAGGTTTTGATAAAATATGAAATCAGGATTTATCAGTCAAAAATCAGGATTTCCCAAAATGAAAAAAGAACTTGACACCCTGTGATGGGAAATTGTTGCGAGTGTATCTCGTTCACGTTGTGCCCAATTTGACAGAACCGCCAACCGACAAAGGGAAACACTCGCCAGAAGTCAAGAACTGAACTTTGCGGTTTGATGACTTGCCGCCAGCGTTTGCATGCATTCATTTCTAGACCCACCTCCTGTGGTGGGCCGAAAATTTTGGATGCGGTCGTCATTGCTGCCAACGTGGAAACCGAAGTTGCAGGCAGGTGCACCGTCGCCCGGAGAGAATTTCGTATTGTTGTAACGAAGGTTGGCATTACGCGGAAACGTGAACTTAAGTCCCTCGCAAAAATCCAGCTTCGGTGTTTCTCGCTCCCTCTCCAACCGTTGACTGATTCACGGGTTCCGTTGAGAAGCACGTTAAGAGCGAGTGGGGAAAAGTGCCCGGCGCGGCGTGGGGTTGAGTAATCATCTCTGGCTAACGAGACCATTGTGCGACGGAAGATGAGGGGAAATTACGAACCGGTCAATACTCTTCCTTTCTATCCGCTAGCCCGAATTCAGTAGCGCGGCGCACAGTGGATCGAGTCGATCAGAAAGGTCGGACATGAAATTTTCGACCGAAACTGCAAATTTTGATGTTTGTTTCGTGGCATTTTAAATTTTGAGGGGTGCTTCCAGTAGACAATTTTACGAGGAAACCAATGGAACCACTTTTAAACCCTCAAAGATTCGTATAAACGGAGTTAAAAGCTTTTACTGTTTCTGAATGTTGTCAGACTTCTCCCGTTGACCCGGTCCACTGTGCGGCACCCCTATTCCAAGGAGCACGGCTGAACTTTTATGCTAAATATCTTAGAGACGGTTAACCCCATGAACAAAATGCAAGGGGCCATCCGCTCGTATTGTTACTTTCTCTTTCTAAACTGCAATTATTCTTAAGAAAACACAATGTTTGTCCAATCGTAAGTAAAAGATCCCTTCAAAGCCCCCAAAACCTAGCTAATAATATTTTGAACGTAAGTTATTCGGCTTTAAAAGTCACTGCTGAAATTTTAGAAATCCAGAGAGTTGTCGCTATGCAGGGTTCAAAGTGCCCCTAGTTCATTCAGGGGTGGGGGTGTACTTTTATCTACGGAATCGTAATCTGTAATTATGTTGATTAAATCTGGGTGAGGTATCCTTTAGAGTTATGCTTTCCGTATTCGAGCACCTTTGCTCGAGCGTTTTTTATACACGACGGAGTCCATTGTGCCATTCGTCGTAACCCCCCGCTTTATGGGGGAGGGAGTTCTCCTCTTCCCCATTCCCATTATCCTCGCCACTGCGTAAAGTAGGGCACTTATCCGCATCAAATCTATCGTTCCTCGAGCACCCAGCAACACTATTTTTAGGCATTATCGGCTTCTCGCATTGTTGTTCACACTATGTTCTGGCTTATCGGCCCATCAAGCTTTTCCTGACCACCACTTTCCGTGTGCTCTTGATTTTATGGTCTCCTCGAATCTGCGTGCACAGTGCGCGGTGCGGTGGGGCCGCGAGCTATGCATCAATTATTGTTCCTGCTTTCAGGCCGAGTATTGAACTTATGTCTTTGTCTTCTTCGGGGCAAACCTAACCTAACTGGTTGGCTATGTTGGTCAGACGATCGACAATATTGTATCGCGCGCCCTATATTAAAAAACCGAATAATTGACCAGTTAAAGGTATATGGCATCGATTATTATCCGCACCTCGATAATCTCTTTATTCGATTGTATCCAATGCGGCTTTTTTACCAGTAAATCGTTACATTTCCAGACACGACACGGTGGACCCCCCCCCCCCTATAAGAAA